>JAJEOU010001572.1:0-63402 GCA_021534815.1 Acrocephalus arundinaceus
AAGAGATGTTTTGGGGTGAAAAATGGGATTTTTGGGGGGAAAAACGGGAATTTTGGGGGGGAAAAATGGGAATTCTTGGGTGAAAATGGGAAATTTTGGGGATAAAAAGGGGACTGGGTTATACTGGGACAAACTGGGAGGGACTGGTGGGAAAAAACCCGGGGGTTGGGGGGGGAAAATGGGAATTTTGGGGGTGGGAATGGGAATTTTTGGGGTGAAAACGGAACTGGGAGGCACTGGGTTGTACTGGGATATACTGGGAGATACTGGGACAAACTGGGAGGGACTGGGGGGAAAAATCTGGGGGATTTTGAGTGAAAAATGGGGATTTTGGGGGGTAAAAATGGGATTTTGGGGATAAAAATGGGACTGGGTTATACTGGGATGTACTGGGTTATACTGGGAGGGACTGGGAGGGAAAAATCCGGGGGTTTGGGGGTGAAAAGTGGGGATTTTATGGGGGAAATGGGAATTTTGGGGGATAAAAAGGGGACTGGGAGGGTCTGGGTTATACTGGTTTATACTGGGAGGGACTGGATTATACTGGGACAAACTGGGACGAACTGGGAAGGACTTGGGGGAAAAAATCCGGCGGTTTTGGGGTGAAAAATGGGAATTTAAGGGGGGGAAATGGGATTTTTGGAGGATAAAAAGGGGACTGGGAGGGACTGGGATATACTGGGATATACTGGGAGGGACTGGGAGTGACTGGGAGGGACTGGGGGGGAAAAACCCGGGGTTTTGGGGTGAAAAGTGGGAATTTTGGGGGTAAAAATTGAATTTTGGGATAAAAAGGGGACTGGGATATACTCGGTTATACTGGGACAAACTGGGAGGGACTGGGACAAACTGGGGGGAAAAACCCCGATGCTTTTAGGGTGAAAAATGGGAATTTTGGGGTGGGAATGGGAATTTTAGAGGTAAAAACGGAACTGAGAGGGACTGGGTTGTACTGGGATATACTGGGACAAACTGGGATGGACTGGGAGGGACTGGGGGGGAAAAACCCGGGGGTTTTGGGGTGAAAAGTGGGAATTTTAGGGGAAAAAAAGGGAATTTTTGGGATTAAAAAGGGGACTGGGAGGAACTGGTTTATACTGGGATATACTGGGTTATACTGGGAGGGACTGGGAGGGACTGGGAGGGAAAAATCCGGGGGTTTGGGGTGAAAAATGGGAATTTTAGGGGAAAAAATGGAGATTTTGGGGGGAAAATACGGGAATTTTATGGGTGAAAATGGGATTTTTGGGGATAAAAAGGGGATAGGGAGGGACTGGTTTATACTGGTTTATACTGGGAGGGACTGGGAGGGACTGGGAGGAAAAAATCCGGGGGTTTTGAGGTGAAAAATGGGGATTTTAGGGGAAAAAAATTGGGATTTTTACAGGGAAAAGGGGATTTTGGGGGGTGAAAATGGGAATTTTGGGGATTAAAAGGGGACTGGGAGGGACTGGGATATACTGGGATGTACTGGGACAGACTGGGAGGGACTGGGAGGGGAAAAATCCGGGGGTTTGGGGGTGAAAATTTGAGATTTTGGGGGAGAAATGGGAATTTGGGGGGTAAAAATGGGACTGGGTTATACTGGGATATACTGGGATATACTGGGAGGGACTGGGAGGGACTGGGAGGGAAAAACCTGGGGGTTTGGGGGTAAAAAATGGGAATTTTACTGGGATATACTGGGATATACTGGGATGTACTGGGATTTCAGGGGTGGAAATGGCTCTGGGAGGGTTCTGGGAGTGTCCCCGTGTCCCCAAGGTGTCCCCAACTGTCCCCATGACCCCAGGGATGTCCCCATGTCCCTGGGATGTCCCCAAGCTGTCCCTGAGGGTGTCCCTGTGTCCCCCACAATGTCCCCAGTGTCCCCAAGCTGTCCCTGGGGATGTCCCCATGACCCTGATGATGTCCCCAGTGTCCCCAAGCTGTCCCCATGTCCCTGAGGGTGACCCTTGGGGTGTCCTCGTGTTGCTTGGGACGTCCCCAAGCTGTCCCCAATGTCCCCAAGCTGTCCTTGGCAATGTCCCCAAGGTGTCCCCGTGTCCCTGACGGTGTCCCTTGGGTGTCCCTTGGGGTGTCCCATATCCCCGGGGATGTCCCCAAGCCGTCCCTGGGGATGCCCCTGTGTCCCCCACAATGTCCCCAGTGTCCCCAAGCTGTCCCTGGGGATGTCCCTATGTCCCTGATGGTGTCCCTGGGATGTCCCCAATGTCCCCATGTCCCTGACGGTGTCCCTCAGGGTGCCCCTTGGGTGTCCTTGGGGTGTCCCCTGGGATGTCCCCAAACTGTCCCCAAGCTTTCCCATGGCCCTGGCAATGTCCCCAAGGATGTCCCTGTGTCCCCGGTGATGTCCCCAGTGTCCCCAAGCTGTCCCTGGCGATGTCCCCGTGACCCTGGGATATCCCCAAACTGTCCCCATGTCCCCAGCGATGTCCCCAAGCTGTCCCCATGTCCCCAGAGCTGCGGCCGTTCCAGTCCCTCCCGTTCTCGTCCCTCGGGGCCGAGCCCTTCGCCCTGGGGGGGCACCCGGGGGTGGCCCTGGGGATGTCCCTGGCGATGTCCCCATGACCCCAACGATGTCCCCATGACCCCAACGATGTCCCCAAGCTGTCCCTAATGCCCCCAAGCTGTCCCCATGTCCCCAGAGCTGCGGCCGTTCCAGTCCCTGCCCTTCTCGTCCCTCGGGGCCGAGCCCTTCGCCCTGGGGGGGCACCCGGGGGTGGCCCTGGGGGTGTCCCCAATGATGTCCCCATGTCCCTGAGGGTGTCCCCGTGACCCCAGCGATGTCCCCAAGCTGTCCCCGATGTCCCCAGAGCTGCGGCCGTTCCAGTCCCTGCCCTTCTCGTCCCTCGGGGCCGAGCCCTTCGCCCTGGGGGGGCACCCGGGGGTGGCCCTGGGGGTGTCCCCAATGATGTCCCCATGTCCCTGAGGGTGTCCCCGTGACCCCAGCGATGTCCCCAAGCTGTCCCCGATGTCCCCAGAGCTGCGGCCGTTCCAGTCCCTGCCCTTCTCGTCCCTGGGGGCCGAGCCCTTCGCCCTGGGGGGGCACCCGGGGGTGGCCCTGGCGCAGCCGGCGGCCGGAGCCTGCGCCCTGCTGGAGTGGGACCAGCTCGGGGGGAGATTCCGGGCCCCTGTCGTCATCAACAGTGAGAGAAATGGGGTGAAAAATGGGGAAAATGGGAAAAAGTAAAAAAAACAGGGAAAAACGGGGAAAAAATCAAAAAAACAGGGAAAAATTGGGGAAAAAATGGGAGAAAAACAAGGAAAAAATGGGGGAAATATGGGGAGGAGATTCTGGGCATCCGTCGTCATCAACAGTGAGAGAAATGGGGAGAAAAATGGGGAAAATGGGAAAAAATGGGGAAAATTGAAAAAATGGGGGAAAAAATGGGGAAAAAAATGAGGAAATTTAGGATAAAATGGAGGAGATATGGGATGGAGATTCTGGGTGCCCGTCATCATCAACAGTGAGAGAAATGGGGTGAAAAATGGGGAAAATGGGGAAAAAATGGGGAAAATTGAAAAAACGGGGAAAAAAATGGGGAAAAAAATGGGGAAATTTAGGATAAAATGGAGGAGATATGGGATGGAGATTCTGGGTGCCCGTCGTCATTAAAAGTGAGAGAAATGGGGTGAAAAATGGGGAAAATGGGAAAAAGTAAAAAAAAATGGGGAAAAAAACGGGGAAAAAATCAAAAAAAACAGGGAAAAATTGGGGAAAAAAACGGGGGAAAAATGGGAAAAAATGGGGGAAATATGGGGAGGAGATTCCAGGCACCCGTTGTCATCAACAGTGAGAGAAATGGGGTGAAAAATGGGGAAAATGGGGAAAACTAAAAAAAAGGGGAAAAAACGGGGAAAAAATCAAAAAAACAGGGAAAATTGGGGAAAAAATGGGGGAAAAATGGGAAAAAATGGGGGAAATATGGGGAGGAGATTCCGGGCGCCCGTCGTCATCAACAGTGAGAGAAATGGGGTGAAAAATGGGGAAAATGGGGAAAACTAAAAAAAACGGGGAAAAAACGGGGAAAAAATAAAAAAAAAAAAGGGGGGGAAAATGGGAAAAAAATGGGAAAAACAAAGAAAAAATGGGGGAAATATGGGGAGGAGATTCCGGGCGCCCGTTGTCATCAACAGTGAGAGAAATGGGGAGAAAAATGGGGGAAATGGGAAAAAGTAAAAAAAAAAACGGGGAAAAAACGGGGAAAAAAATCAAAAAAACAGGGAAAAATTGGGGAAAAAATGGGGGAAAAAGAAGGAAAAAATGGGGGAAATATGGGGAGGAGATTCTGGGTGCCCGTCGTCATCAACAGTGAGAGAAATGGGGTGAAAAATGGGGAAAATGGGAAAAAATGGGGAAAATTGAAAAAATGGGGGAAAAAATGGGGAAAAATGGGGAAAAAAATGGGAAAAATGGGGAAATTTAGGATAAAATGGAGGAGATATGGGATGGAGATTCTGGGTGCCCGTCATCATCAACAGTGAGAGAGAAATGGGGGAAAAATGGGGAAAATGGGAAAAAATGGGGAAAATTGAAAAAACGGGGAAAAAAATGGGGAAAAAAATGGGGAAATTTAGGATAAAATGGAGGAGATATGGGATGGAGATTCTGGGTGCCCGTCGTCATTAAAAGTGAGAGAAATGGGGTGAAAAATGGGGAAAATGGGAAAAAGTAAAAAAAAATGGGGAAAAAAACGGGGAAAAAATCAAAAAAACAGGGAAAAATTGGGGAAAAAACGGGGGAAAAATGGGAAAAAATGGGGGAAATATGGGGAGGAGATTCCAGGCACCCGTTGTCATCAACAGTGAGAGAAATGGGGTGAAAAATGGGGAAATGGGAAAAAGTAAAAAAAAAACGGGGAAAAAACGGGGAAAAAATCAAAAAAACAGGGAAAAATTGGGGAAAAAATGGGGGAAAAAGAAGGAAAAAATGGGGGAAATATGGGGAGGAGATTCTGGGTGCCCGTCGTCATCAACAGTGAGAGAAATGGGGTGAAAAATGGGGAAAATGGGAAAAAATGGGGAAAATTGAAAAAATGGGGGAAAAAATGGGGAAAAAAATGGGGAAATTTAGGATAAAATGGAGGAGATATGGGATGGAGATTCTGGGTGCCCGTTGTCATCAACAGTGAGAGAAATGGGGTGAAAAATGGGGAAAATGGGAAAAAATGGGGAAAATTGAAAAAACGGGGAAAAAAATGGGGAAAAAAATGGGGAAATTTAGGATAAAATGGAGGAGATATGGGATGGAGATTCTGGGTGCCCGTCGTCATTAAAAGTGAGAGAAATGGGGTGAAAAATGGGGAAAATGGGAAAAAGTAAAAAAAACCGGGGAAAAAACGGGGAAAAAATCAAAAAAACAGGGAAAAATTGGGGAAAAAATGGGGGAAAAATGGGAAAAAATGGGGGAAATATGGGGAGGAGATTCTGGGCATCCGTCGTCATCAACAGTGAGAGAAATGGGGTGAAAAATGGGGAAAATGGGAAAAAGTAAAAAAAAATGGGGAAAAAAACGGGGAAAAAATCAAAAAAACAGGGAAAAATTGGGGAAAAAATGGGGGAAAAATGGGAAAAATGGGGGAAATATGGGGAGGAGATTCCAGGCACCCGTTGTCATCAACAGTGAGAGAAATGGGGTGAAAAATGGGGAAAATGGGAAAAAGTAAAAAAAAATGGGAAAAAACGGGGAAAAAATAAAAAAAAACAGGGAAAAATTGGGGAAAAAATGGGGAAAAAATGGGAAAAAATGGGGGAAATATGGGGAGGAGATTCTGGGCATCCGTCGTCATCAACAGTGAGAGAAATGGGGTGAAAAATGGGGAAAATGGGAAAAAGTAAAAAAAATGGGGAAAAAAGGGGGAAAATCAAAAAAAAAAAAAAGGGAAAAAATGGGAAAAAATGGGGGGGGAAATGGGGAAATGGGGGAAATATGGGATGGAGATTCTGGGCGCCCGTCATCATCAACAGTGAGAGAAATGGGGTGAAAAATGGGGAAAATGGGGAAAAAACGGGGAAAAAAACAGGAAAAATGGGGGAAAATGGGGAAAAAACGGGGAAAAAACAGGAAAAAGGGGGAAAATGGGGAAAAAATGGGGAAAAAATGGAAAAAATGGGGAAAAAATAGGAAAAAATGGGGGAAATATGGGATGGAGATTCTGGGCACCCGTCATCATCAACAGTGAGAGAAATGGGGGGAAAAATGGGGAAAATGGGGAAAAAACGGGGAAAAAAACAGGAAAAATGGGGGAAAATGGGGAAAAAATGGGGAAAAAAAATGGAAAAAATGGGGAAAAAATAGGAAAAAATGGGGGAAATATGGGATGGAGATTCCGGGTGCCTGTCATCATCAACAGTGAGAGAAATGGGGAGAAAAATGGGGAAAATGGGGAAAAAACGGGAGGAAAAATTCAAAAAAGGGGAAAATGGGAAAAAACAGAAAAAAATGGGGAAAAATGGGGAAAAATGGGGAAAAATGGGGTGGGAGTGGAGCAGCTCGGGGGGCGATTCTGGGCACCCGTCGTCATCAACAGTGAGAGAAATGGGGAAAAAATGGGGAAAATGGGAAAAAAGGGGGAAAATTGAAAAAACGGGGAGAAATGGGAAAAAATGGGGAAAAAATGGGAAAAATGGGGGAAAAATGGGGAAAATATGGGGCGGAGATTCCGGGCCCCTGTCATCATCAGCAGTGAGAGAAATGGGGGAAAAATGGGGAAAAATGGGGAAAACTAAAAAACTGGGGAAAAACGGGGAAAAATAAAAAAAAAAGGGGGGAAATTGGGAAAAAATGGGGAAAAATGGGGGGAAAATGAAGGAAAAATGGGGAAAAACAAGGGAAAAATGGGGGAAATATGGGGAGGAGATTCTGGGTGCCCGTCGTCATCAACAGTGAGAGAAATGGGGGAAAAACAGGAGGAAATGGGAAAAAAAATGGGAAAAATAAAAAAATTGGAGGAAAAATCAGAAAAAATGGGGAAAAACGGGGAAAAAATGGGGAAAAATGGGGAAATTTGGGATAAAATGGGGGAAATATGGAGTGGAGATTCCAGGTGCCCGTCATCATCAACAATGAGAGAAATGGGGAGAAAAATGGGGAAAATGGGAAAATACGGGGGAAAAATTAAAAAAACGGGAAAAAATGAGGGGAAAATGGGGAAAAATGGGAAAAAATGGGAAAAATGGGAAAAATGGGGGAAAATGGGGTGGGAGGGGGAGGAGCTTGGAGGGAGATTCTGGGCACCCGTCGTCATCAACAGTGAGAGAAATGGGGGGAAAATGGGAAAAATTCGAAAAAATCGGGAAAAAACCGGGGAAAAAACCGGGGAAAAATGGGGGAAAATGGGGAAAAATTGGGGAAATGGGAAAAAAATGGGAAAAAATGGGGGAAATATGGGGAGGAGATTCCGGGCCCCTGTCGTCATCAACAGTGAGAGAAATGGGGAGAAAAATGGGGAAAATGGGAAAAAACGGGGGGAAAAAAATCAAAAAAAGGGAAAAAACAGGAAAAAAGGGAAAAAAATGGGGAAAAATGGGGGAAAATGGGATGGGAGTGGGAGCAGCTCGGGGGGCGATTCTGGGCACCCGTCGTCATCAACAGTGAGAGAAATGGGGGAAAAAATGGGGAAAATGGGAAAAACTTGAAAAATGGGGAAAAAATGGGGGAAAATGGGGAGAAAATGGGGGGAAAATGGGGAAAAATGGGGAAAAAATGGGGGAAATATGGGATGGAGATTCCGGGTGCCTGTCGTCATCAACAGTGAGAGAAATGGGGAGAAAAATGGGGAAAATGGGAAAAACTAAAAAAATGGGGAAAAACGGGGAAAAAATTTTTAAAAAAGGGAAAAAATGGGGGAAAAGGGGGGAAATACGGGAGGAGATTCTGGGTGCCCGTCGTCATCAACAGTGAGAGAAATGGGGAAAAATGGGGGAAAAATGGGGAAAAACTGAGAAAAATGGGAAAAAATCAAAAAAGAAGGGGGAAAAAGGGAAAAAATGGGGGAAATATGGGACAGAGATTCCGGGCCCCTGTCGTCATCAAGAGTGAGAGAAATTGGGAAAAAAATAGGGGAAATGGGAAAAACTAAAAAAAACGGGGGAAAAACTAAAAAAATGGGGGAAAAACGGGGGGAAAAATAAAAAAAAAAAACCAAACGGGGGAAAATGGAAAAATGGGGGAAAAACAGGGGAAAATGGGGGAAATATGGGGCAGAGATTCTGGGTGCCCGTCGTCATCAACAGTGAGAGAAATGGGGGAAAAATGGGGAAAATGGGAAAAAATGGGGAAAAAATAAAAAAAAACAGGGAAAAATGGAGGAAGTGGAGAAAAATGGGGAAAAATGGGGGAAAATGGGGTGGGAGTGGGAGCAGCTCGGGGGAGATTCTGGGCACCCGTCATCATCAACAGTGAGAGAAATTGGGGAAAATGGGGGGAAATGGGAAAAACTAAAAAAAAAGGGGAAAACAGGGAAAAATTTTAAAAAAGGGAAAAAATGGGGGAAAAATGGGGAAAAAATGGGAAAAAATGGGGGAAAAACAAGGAAAAATGGGGGAAATATGGGGCAGAGATTCCGGGCGCCGTCGTCATCAACAGTGAGAGAAATGGGGTGAAAAATGGGGAAAATGGGGGAAAGTTAAAAAAAGGGGGAAAAACGGGGAAAAATCAAAAAAGTGGAAAAAATCAGAAAAAATGGGGAAAAATTCCGGAAAAACCAAAGAAAAGAATTGGGAGAAGTATTGGGCAGAGATTCCAGACTCCCACTGTTATCAAAAGTGAGGAAAAAATGGGGAAAAATGGGAAAAATGGGGGAAAATTGGGGAAAATTTGGAAAAAATGGGGGAAAACTGGAGAAAGATGGGGAAAATTTGAGAAATTTGGGATAAATTGGGGAAAATTGGTGAAAAATTGGGGAAAATGGGAGGAAAAATAGGATTGAGATTCTGATCCCCCATCATCATCAACAGTGAGAGAAATGGGGGAAAACGGGAAAAAAATAGGGGGAAATGGGAAAAAATGGGGGGAAATGGGAAAAATTGGGGAAAAATGGGGGGAAATGGGAAGAAATTGGGGGGGGAATGGGAAAAATGGGGGAAAAATGGGGGAAATGAGGAAAATGGTGAAAAAGGGAGGAGGAAATGGGGGAAAATGGGTTGAGGGACATCAAAACTGAGCCCGAGGACACCGAAAGTGACGGTGACACCTCAGAGATGGTCATGGGGAGAGCAAAGGCATCAGCCCAAGGTCCCCAAATGTCCCCAAATGTCCCCAAGGTCCTCAAAGGTCCTCAAATGTCCCCAAAATCCCCAAATATCCCCAAGGTCCCCAGTGTCCCCAATGTCCCCAATGCCCCCAAATGTCCCCAATGTTCCAAATGTCCTCAAAGGTCCTCAAATATCCCCAAGGTTTCCAATGTCCCCAAGGTCCCCAATGTTTCCAGTGTCTCCAAGGTTTCCAATATTCCCAAGGTCCCCAAATGTCCCCAAGGTCCCCAAATGTCCCCAGTGTTCCCAATGTCTCCAGTGTCCCCAAGGTCTCCAAAAGTCTCCAATGTCCCCAATGTCCCCAATGTCCCCAATGCACCCAATGTCCCCAACATCCCCCAAAGTCCCCAATGTCTTTGATGATCCGAGTGTCCCCAAGTCTCCAGCGTCCCCAAGGTCTCCAAAAGTCCCCAATGTCCCCAAGATCTCCAGTGTTCCCGAGTTCCCCAATGTCCCCAATGTCCCCAGCATCCCCAAAGTCCCCAGTGTCTCCAATGACCCAAATGTCACCCAGGTCCCCAATGTTTCCAGTGTCCCCAAGGTCTCCAAAGTCTCCAATGTCCCCAAATGTCCCCAAGGTCCCCAACATCCCCAAAAGTCCCAATGTCTTTAATGATCAGAGTGTCCCTAAGGTCCCCAGTGCTCCCAGTGTCCCCAGTGTCCCCAATGCCCCCAATGTCCCCAAGGTCCCCAATATCTCCAATGTCCCCGAGGTCGCCAGTTGCCCCCAATGTCCCCAAGGTCCCCAATGTCTCCTGTGCCCCCAGAGTCTCCAAAAGTCTTCAATGTCCCCAATGTCCCCAACATCCTCCAAAGTCTTTAATGACCTCAGTGTTCCCAAGGTCTCCAATGCCCCCAGTGCTCCGAATGTCCCCAAGCTCCCCAATGTCCCCAAGGCCTCCAATGTTCCCAAAGGTCCCCAACATCTCCAATGTCCCCAATGTCTTTAATGATCCGAGTGTCCCCAATGTCCCCAATGCACTCACTGTCCCCAAGGTCCCCAACATCTCCAATGTCCCCGAGATCACCGGCTGCCCCCCATGCCTCCAGTGTCCCCAATGTCCCCAATGTCCCCGACATCTCCAATGCCCCTGATGTCCCCAACATCCCCAATGTCCCCAATGTCCCCAATGTCCCCAATGCCCTCAATGTCCCCAACACCCCCAATGCCCCCAATGTCCCCAACATCTCTGATGTCCCCAACATCCCGGATGTCCCCAACGTCCCCAATATCCCCAATGTCCCCAATGCCCCCAATGTCCCCAATGACCCCAATGCCCTCAATGTCCCCAGTGTCCCCAATGTCCCCAATACCCCCAGTGCCCCCAATATCCCCAGTGTCCCCAATGCCCCCAACGTCCCAGACATCCCGGATATCCCCAACATCCCCCTGTCCCCTCTCCCCCCCACAGGCTCCTCCCCGGTGGCCTGCCACCCCCTGGCCATCGGTGACACCCTTCTGCTGGTGGTGGCCCAGCTGGGCGGCGGCTCCTGGGTTTGGCGCCGCTCTGGCGGTCCCGGCTCTCCTTTCATCCGCCACCAATCCCTGGGCTCGGGCCACCTCCGCCGTCCCCACGCCGTGGCCGCCGCCCGCCTGGGAGGTCACCTCTACCTGGGCGTGGCCGACAGCTCCAAGGGCGGCACCAGCACCGTGTTCCGCTGGGCTTCCGGAGGGTTCTACCCGCACCAGGCGCTGCGGCCGTGGCGGAGGGACACGCACCTGGAGTTCCTGGAGCTGGGCGGGCGGCCGGCGCTGGTGGTGTGCAGCGCGGCGCGGCGGCCGCTGGTTTACCGGTGGAGCGGCACCGCCAGCGGCGGCGGCTTCGCGCCCCACACCGACATCCCGCACGCGGCCGACGCCTACGCCGCCAAGCACTTCCGGGTCAGGGGAGGCGTCTTCCTGTGCTTGACCAGGTTTTTGGGGGATGCCAAGGTGAGGGGGGGACAGTGGGGTTATGGAGGGCATCAGGGTCATGGGGTTATGGGGGGAATTAGGGTTATGGGGTTATGGGGGGAATTAGGGTCATGGGGTTATGGGGGGAATTAGGGTTATGGGGTTATGGGGGGAATTAGGGTTATGGGGTTATGGGGTTATGGGGGGAATTAGGGTCATGGGGGTACATTGAGGTCATGAGGTTATGGGGGGTCATCAAAGGTCATGGGGTTATGGGGGCATTAGGGTTATGGGGTCACTGGGGGTCATAGGAGTTATGGGGTGATGGGGGTCCATCAAGGGTCATGGGGTTATGGGGGCAATTAGGATTATGGGGTTATGGGGGGATATCGGGGTTATGGGCTCATTGGGGACATCAGGGGACATTGGGGTCCATCAGGGTCATGTGGTCATGGAGTCCATCAGGGTTATGGGGGTCAACAGGGGTTATGGGGTTAAGGGGTTATGGGGGTACATCGGGGTTATGGGGTCATGGGGGTCATCAGGGTCATGGGGGTCATCAGGGTCATGGGGGCATTAGGGTTATGGGGTTATGGGGGGACATCAGGGGTCATTAGGGTCTATCAGGGTCATGGGGTCCATCAAGGTCATGGGGTTATGGGGGGAATTAGGGTTATGGGGTCATTGGGGTCCGTCAGGGTCATAGGGATCTACCAGGTCATGGGGTTATGGGGGAATCAGGGTCATGGGGTATGGGGGGCATTAGGGTTATGGGGCTATGGGGGGAATTAGGGTTATGGGGTCATTGGGGACATCAGGGTTATGGGGTCATGGGAGTCTTTCAGGGTTATGGGGGTCATCAGGGGTCATGGGGTTATGGGGGACATCAGGGTCATGGGGGGTCTATCAGGGTCATGTGGTCATTGGGGTCATCAGGGGTCATGGGGTTATGGGGGGATATCAGGGTTATGGGGTTATGGGGGGACATTGGGGTTATGGGGTCAAGGGGGTCCATCAAGGGTCATGTGGTCATAGTGGGTCCATCAGGGTCATGGGGGGACATCAGGGTTATGGGGTCATGGGGGTCATCAGGTGTCATGGGGTTATGGGGGGACATCAGGGTTATGGGGTCATGGAGTCCATCAGGGTTATGGGGGTCAACAGGGGTTATGGGGTTATGGGGGTCCATTGAGGTCATGGGGTCATTGGGGACATCAGGGTTATGGGGTTATGGGGGGCAATAGGGTTATAGGGTCATAGGGGACATTGGGGTTATGGGGTTATGGGGGGATATTGGGGTTATGGTGTCATTGGGGACATCAGGGTCACAGGGTCATTGGGGTCATCAGGGGTCATGGGGTTATGGGGCGACATTGGGGTTATGGGGTCATTGGGGACATCAGGGGTCATTGGGGTCCATCAGAGTCATGGGGTCCATCAGGTTCATGGGGTTATGGAGGTCATCAGGTGTCATGGGGTTATGGGGGGACATTGGGGTTATGGGGTCATGGGGGTCATCAGGGTTATGGGGGCATTAGGGTTATGGGGTTATGGGGGGACATCAGGGGTCATTGGGGTCTATCAGGGTCATGGGGTCCATCAAGGTCATGGGGTTATGGGGGGAATAAGGGTTATGGGGTCATTGGAGTCCGTCAGGGTCATAGGGATCTACCAAGGTCATGGGGTTATGGGGGAATCAGGGTTATGGGGTTATGGGGAGACATTGGGGTTATGGGGTCATTGGGGACATCAGGAGTTATGGGGTGATGGGGGTCATCTGGGGTCATGGGGTTATGGGGGCAATTAGGATTATGGGGTTATGGGGGGATATCGGGGTTATGGGGTCATTGGGGACATCAGGGGTCATTGGGGTCCATCAGGGTCATAGGGATCTACCAAGGTCATGGGGTTATGGGGGAATTAGGGTTATGGGGTCATTTGGGTCATCAGGGTCATGGGTTTATGAGGGGACATTGGGGTTATGGGGTCATGGAGTCCATCAGGGTTATGGAGGTCAACAGGGGTTATGGGGTTATGGGGGGGACATCGGGGTTATGGGGTCACTGGGGTCCATCAGGGTTGTGGGGGTTAACAGGGGTTATGGGGTTATGGAGGGCATCAGGGTTATAGGGTCATTGGGGACATCAGGGTTATGGGGGTCAACAGGGGTCATGGGATCATTGGGGATTTGGGTTATGGGGTCACTGGGGGGTTGTCAGGGTCATGGGGTTATGGGGAGAATTAGGGTTATGGGGTTATGGGGGTCATCAGGGTCATGGAGTACACTGAGGTCATGGGGTCAGGGGGATCCATTAGCGTCATGGGGTTGTGGGGGTCCATCAGGGTCATGTGGTCATTGGGGTACATTGAGGTCACGGGGTCATTGGGGTCCATCAGGTTCATGTGGTTATGGAAGGCCATCAAGGGTCACGGGGTTATGGGGTCCATCAGGGTCATGGAGGTCCATCAGGGTCATGGGGTTATGGAGGGTCATCAAGGGTCACGGGGTTATGGGGTCCATCGGGGTCATTGGGGTCCATCAGGGTCATGGGGTTATGGGGGTCCATCAGGGTCATGGGGTTATGGGGTCCATCAGGGTCATGGAGGTCCATCAAGGTCATGTGGTCATTGGGGGCACATCAGGATCATCATGGGGACATGGGATCCATCAGGGTCATTGAGGGTCATCAATGGTCATGGGGTCATGGAGGTCCATCAGGGTCATGGGGTTATGGGCGTCCATCAGGGTCATGGAGGTCCATCAGGGTCATGGGGTTATGGGTGTCCATCAGGGTCATGGGGTCATCAGGTTTATGGGGTACACTGAGGTCATGTGGTCATGGGAGATCATCAGGATCATGTGGGGTCACCATGGTCATGGGAGTCATGGGAGGTCATTAAGGGTCATGGGGTCATGGGGGTCCATCAGGGCTATGGAGTTATGGGGTTCCACCAGGGTCATGGGGTCATGGAGGTCCATCAGGGTCATGGGGTTATGGGGTCCATCAGGGTCATGTGGTCAAGGGTGGTCACTTGGGTCATGTGGGGTCACCACGGTCATGATGGTCACCACATGAGCACAGGGGTCCATCAGGGTCACGTGACCCCACATCCGACCCCCTGACCCCACCCACCCCAACCCATCACCCAGCCCCCCACCCCATGATCCCAGGACCCCACCATCCACCCCATGATCCCATCACCCACCCCATGACCCCACCACCCATCCCATGACCCTGTGAGTGACCCCATCTCATGATCCCACAATCTCATGACCCCACAATGCACCTCATGACCCCATCCAATGATCCCATGACCCCATCCAATGATCCCATGACCCCACCACCCACCCCATGGTCCCACCATCCACCCCATGACCCCATCATCCACCCCATGACCCCACCTCACAGTCCCATCACCCACCCCATGGTCCCATCACCCACCCCATGACCCCATGACCACCCCACGACCCCATCATGCACCCCATGACCCTGTGAGTGACCCCACTGCTGACCCCATCACCCACCCCATGACCCCACCCCACAGTCCCATCACCCATCCCATGATCCCATGACCATTTCCCACAATCCCACGACCTCACCACCCATCCCATGACCCCACCACCCATCCAATGACCCCATCCCATGACCCCATGATCCCATGACCCCACCACCCATCCCACAGTCCCATCACCCACCCCATGACCCTGTGAGTGACCCCACTGCTGACCCCATCACCAACCCCATGACCCCATCCTATGACCCCATCACCCATCCCATGACCCCATCACCCATCCACTGACCCCATAATCCACCCCATGACCCCATCCCATCATCCCATGACCCCACTGCTGACCCCACCACCCATGACCCCATGACCCCATGACCCCATGATCCCATGGTCCTACCACCCATCCCATGGTCCCACCACCCACCCCATGACCCTGTGAGTGACCCCATCGCTGACCCCACCATCCATCCCATGATCCCATGACCCCATCACCCATCCCATGGTCCCACCACCCATCCCATGACCCCATCCCATTATTCCATGACCCCATAAGTGACCCCACCACTGGTCCCACCACCCATACCATAGTCCCATCACCCATCCCATGACCCTGTGAGTGACCCCACCTCATGACCTCATCCAATGATCCCATGGTCCCACCACCCACCCCATGGTCCCACCACTCACCCCATGGTCCCACCATCCACCCCATGACCCCATCATCCACCCCATGACCCCACCCCACAGTCCCATCACCCATCCCATGACCCCATCACCCATCCTATGACCCCATAATCCACCCCATGACCCCATGGCCACCCCATGACATCATCATGCACCCCATGACCCCATCACCCACCCCGTGACCCTGTGAGTGACCCCACTGCTGACACCACCACCCATGACCCCACCCCACAGTCCCATCACCCATCCCATGACCCCATCACCCATCCAATGACCCCATAATCCACCCCATGACCCCATCCCATGCCCCCAAGCCCCCATATCCCCCTGACCCGCACCCCGTTCCCCCCAGGTTCTGCGCTGGGAGGGCTCCATGTTCCGCGAGGTCCAGCACGTCCCTGCCCGCGGCTCTCTGGTGTTCCAGCCGCTGGCCCTGGCCGGCCAGCGCTACGTCCTGCTGGGCAACGACTTCGCCCCCAGCCGCCTCTTCCGCCTGGGCGCCGCCGGACGCCTGGAGCCGGCCCAGGAGCTGCCGGCGCCCACGCCCCGCGCCTTCGTCCCCATCACCGTCGGCCGCCGCCATTTCCTGCTGGCTGCCAGCTTCAAGGGCGCCACCCAGATCTACGCGCATGTCACCGAGGACATTGGAACCTGAGGGGACATTGGGGACATTGGGGACACGCAGATCTACGCCCATGTCACCGAGGATATCGGAACCTGAGGGGACATCGGGGACATTGGGGACATCACCGAGGACATCGGCGCCCACGCCCCGCGCCTTCGTCCCCGTCACCATCAGCCGCCGCCATTTCCTGCTGGCCGCCAGCTTCAAGGGCGCCACACAGATCTACGCACATGTCACTGAGGATATTGGCACATGAGGGGGCGTTGGGGACATTGGGGACATTTGGGGACATCGGGGACATCACCGAGGACATCGGGGACATCACTGAGGACATTGGCGCCCACGCCCCGCGCCTTCGTCCCCGTCACCGTCGGCCGCCGCCATTTCCTGCTGGCCGCCAGCTTCAAGGGCGCCACACAGATCTACGCACATGTCACTGAGGATATTGGCACATGAGGGGGCGTTGGGGACATTGGGGACACTGGGGACATTGGGGACATGCAGATCTATGCGCACATCACCAAGGATGTTGGAAGCTGAGGGGACACTGGGGACACCGAGGGGACATTGGGGACATTGGGGACATTGGGGACGTTGGGGACATTGGGGACACTGGGGACACTGGAGACATGTGGATCTACGCCCACGTCAACGAGGACGTCGGCACCTGAGGGGACATCAGGGACATGGGGGATGGCGGCCACAACGTCACCATGGAGATGGGGACATCAGGGGACATCAGGGGACACCGGAAATGGCGGTGCCACCGCGGCCTCGCGCAGCTGCAGGGACGTGGGGACATCACTGTGGTCACCTGAGGGACGCAGGGACATTGACCGGGCACCATTGCCCTGATGTCCCCAAGGTCACCATTGACCCAGTGTCACCTCCTGGTGCCACCATCTCCCCAATGTCCCCAAGGCCACCATTGACCCAGTGTCCCCAAGGCCACCATCAGTGTCCCCTCCTGATGCCACCATCGCCTCAATGTCACCCTTGGCCTTGTGTCACCTCCCGGTGCCACCATCACCCTGATGTCCCCACCCGTGTCCCCGTGTCCCCTCCGATGTCTCCAATGCCACCCAATGTCCCCTCCTGGTGCCACCATGGCCCCGGTGTCCCCAAGGCTGCTGTCACCCTGATGTCCCCAAGGCCCTGTGTCACCTGAATGTCCCCTCCTGGTGCCACCATGACCCTGGTGTCCCCAAGGCTGCTGTCACCTCAGTGCCATCATTGCTCTCGTGTCCTCTTCTGGTGCCACCATCACCCCGATGTCCCCAAGGCCACAATCACTGACGCAGTGTCACCCCCTGATGTCACCAATGCTTTGATGTCCCCAAGGCCACCATCACTGACCCAATGTCCCCAAGGCCCTGTGTCACCTCCTGGTGCCACCATCACCCCGATGTCCCCACCCCTGTCCCTGTGTCCCCTCTGATGTCCCCAGTGCCACCCAATGTCCCCTCCCGGTGCCACCATTGCCCCGATGTCCCCAAGGCCACAATCATTGACCCAATGTCCCCAAGGCCCTGTGTCACCTCAATGTCCCCCCCTGGTGCCGCTGTTGATCCAATGTCCCCAAGGCCACCATCAGTGTCCCCTCCCAGTGCCACCATCACCCCAATGTCCCCAAGGCCACCATCATTGACACAATGTCCCCAAGGTCGCCATCAATGTCACCTCCTGGTGCCACCATGGCCCCGATGTCCCCAAGTCCACTCTCACCTCAGTGCCATCATTGTTCTCGTGTCCTCTTCTGGTGCCACCATCGCCTCAGTGTCCCCAAGGCCGCTGTCACCCTGATGTCCCCAAGGCCATCACTGACCCAATGTCCCCAAGGCCACCACTGACCCATTGTCCCTAAGGCCCTGTGTCACCTCAGTGTCACCCCCTGGTGTCACCAATGCCTCGATGTCCCCAAGGCCACAATCACTGACTCAATGTCCCCAAAGTCACTGTCACCTCACTGTCCCCTCTGGTGCCACCATTGCCCCAATGTCCCCAAGGCCGCTGTCACCCTGATGTCCCCAAGGCCACCATTGCTGCACGGCCACCCTTGGCTTTGTGTCACCTCCTGGTGCCACCAATGCCCTGATGTCCCCAAGGCCACCACTGACCCAATGTCACCATTGGCTTTGTGTCACATCCCAGTGCCACCATCACCCTGATGTCCCCAAGGCCACAATCATTGACTCAATGTCCCCAAAGTCACTGTCACCTTGTTGTCACCCTTGGCTTTGGATCCCCTCCCAGTGCCACCATCACCCCAATGTCCCCAAGGCCACCATTACCTGATGCCCCCTCCTGGTGTCACCACTGACCCAATGTCCCCAAGGCCCTGTGTCACCTCAATGTCCCCTCCTGGTGCCACTGCTGATCCAATGTCCCCAAGGCCACCATCAGTGTCCCCTCCTGGTGCCACCATCACCTCAGTGTCCCCAAGGCCGCTGTCACCCTGATGTCCCCAAGGCCACCATCGCTCCACAGCCACCCTTGGCTTTGTGTCACCTCCTGGTGCCACCAATGCCCTGATGTCCCCAAGGTCACAATCATTGACTCAATGTCCCCAAGGCCACCATCAGTGTCCCCTCCCAGTGCCACCATTACCTGATGTCCCCAAGGTCACCACTGACCCAATGTCCCCAAGGCCCTGTGTCACCTCCCAGTGCCACCATCACCCTGATATCCCCACCCCTTTCCCCGTGTCCCCTCTGATGTCCCCAGTGCCACCCAATGTCCCCTCCTGGGGCCACCAATGCCTCGATGTCCCCAAGGCCACCACTGACCCAAGGTCCCCAAGGCCCTGTGTCACCTCCTGGTGCCACCATCACCCAATGTCCCCACCCCTGTCCCCGTGTCCCCTCTGGTGTCCCCAAATGACCAAAACGACCAAAATCTCTTTTTTTTTTGCCCCATTTTTATTCATCGCCTCCTTGGGGACATCTGGGGACCTTTGGGGACATTTGGGGACATCTGGGGACAGCTCAGCACGAGCTGGCGGCGCCTGCGGACAGACGGGTGGGGTCAGGGTGGCGCTGTCCCCAATGTCCCCAATGATGTCCCCAAGGGGGGGTGACACTCACCTGTCCCCGCCGGGGGTGGCAGCTCCGGGGGGGGGCGGCGGCGGCTGTGGGGAGGGAAAGGGGGAGAGGGGACACTTCAATGTCCCCAAAATGTCCCCAGAGTGTCCCCAACCCCCCCAGTGTCCCCAAACCTTCAATGTCCCCAATTTCCTCAATGTTGCCAATCCCCAAATGTCCCCAAATGTCCCAAAATTCTCCCAATGTCCCCAAATGTACCCAGTCCTTAAATGTTCCCAATGTCCCCAATCCCTCAAATGTCCCCAAATGTCCCCAAGTGTCCCCAAGTGTCCCCAAGTGTCCCCAGGTCCCACCTGGCCTTGCTCCGGCACTTGCACTTCCCACCTGGGGGGACAGAGAGGGGACACAGGTGACATTAAGGACACACAGTGACACAGGTGACACAGGTGACACAGGTGACACAGGTGACACAGGTGACACAGAGATGACACAGGTGACACAGGTGACACAGGTGACACAGGTGACACACAGGTGACACACAGGTGACACACAGGTGACACAGGTGACACAGGTGACACACAGGTGACACAGATGACACAGGTGACACAGGTGACATTAATGACACACAGATGACACAGGTGACATTAATGACACACAGATGACACAGATGACACAGGTGACACAGGTGACACAGATGACACAGGTGACACAGGTGACACACAGGTGACACAGGTGACACACAGATGACACACAGGTGACACACATGACAGGTGACACACACATGACACAGGTGGCACAAATGTCATGTCACACACGTGACACATGTCACACACGTGTCACTCACTGATCAGGACGATCACTCCCAGCACACTCAGCACCGCCGCCACCACGAGGCCACCGACGCGCAGGTGACACCAGTCTGGGGGGGACAGGGACACATGGGGACACCTGGGGACATTCCCAGTAGCTCCCAGTCCCCTCCCAGTCCCCCCCAGTCCATCCCAGTCCCTCCCAGTTCATCCCAGTCCCTCCCAGTCCCTCCCAGTTCCCCACACTCACCATACTGGAAGGGACTGGGCGCATCTGGAGGGGAGGAAGGGAGGGGTTAGAGGGACCAGTATGGACCAGTATAAACTAGTATAGATCAGTCTAAACCAGTTTAGACCAGTAAAAACCAGTATGGACCAGTATGGAGCAGTATATTCAAATATAGATCAGTATGGACCCCTCCTCCCAGTATAAACCAGTATGGACCAGTATAAACCAGTACAGACCACTTTAGACCCCTCCTCCCAGTATAAACCAGTATAGACTGGTATAGACCAGTATAAACTGGTATGGACCAGTATAGACCAATATAAACCAGTATGGACCCCTCCTTCCAGTGTAAACCAGTATAAACCAGTATAGACCAGTATAGGCCCCTTCTCCCAGCAGAATCTAGTATGGACTGGTATAGACCAGTATGGACCAGTATAAACCGGTATGGACCAGTTTAGACCAATATAAACCAGTATAGACCCCTCCTCCCAGTATAAATCAGTCTGGACCAGTATAGACCAGTCTGGACCAGTATGGACCAGTATAGACCAATATAAACCAGTATGGGCCCCTCCTCCCAGTATAAACCACTATGGGCCAGTATGAACCAGTATGAACCAGTATAAATCTCTCTCACCCAGTATAAACCAGTACAGGTTTTCTATCCCAGTATGATCCAGTCCCTCCCAGTCTGTCTCAGTTTGTCCCAGTCCCTCCCAGTTCCCTCCCAGTTCCTCCCAGTCCCCCCCAGTTCCCTCCCAGTTCTCTCCCAGTTTATCCCAGTTTGTCCCAGTTTGACTCAGTCCCTCCCAGTTTGTCCCAGTCCCTCCCAGTTTATCCCAGTTTGTCCCAGTTTGACTCACCGGGGGGGTCCCCTCTGGCCAGGGACAGAACTGGGAGGGGGGAGGGGACACCAGTTAAACCAGTTTGAGGCGGGCACTGGGCCCAGTTCCTCCCAGTAACCCCCCAAAATCATCCCAGTCCCTCCCAGTTCCTCCCAGTCCCTTCCCAGTTCATCCCAGTTCGTCCCAGTTCCCTCCCAGTTCATCCCAGTCCCTCCCAGTCTCTCCCAGTCCCTCCCAGTTTATCCCAGTCCCTCCCAGTTCCCTCCAGTCCCTCCCAGTCCCTCCCAGTTCCATCCCAGTCCCTCCCAGTCCCTCCCAGTTCCCTCCCAGTCCCTCCCAGTCTCTCCCAGTACCTCCCAGTATCACCAGTGCTCCGAGCCTTTTCCGCTCCATTCCGTGACCTTTGACCCCTGGGGGGTGGGGAGGGGAAATTCCAGAGGGTCCCGGGGGGAGGAACTGGGAGGGGACTGGGAGGGACTGGGAGGAACTGGGAGGGATTGGGAGGAACTGGGAGGAACTGGGAGGGACTGGGAGGGACTGGGAGGGACTGGGAGGGATTGGGAGGAACTGGGAGGAACTGGGAGGGACTGGGAGGGACTGGGAGGGATTGGGAGGAACTGGGAGGGACTGGGAGGGATTGGGAGGGAACTGGGAGGGACTGGGGGAACTGGGAGGGACTGGGAGGGATTGGGAGGAACTGGGAGGGACTGGGAGGGACTGGGGGGGAACTGGGAACGACTGGGAGGGACTGGGGGAACTGGGAGGGGACTGGGCCAAACTGGGAGGGACGCGGATGAGCCACCGGAATTCCTGAGCAGGGCGGGACTGGGACAAACTGGGGGGAACTGGGAGGGAACTGGTGGGAACTGGAACTGACTGGGAGGGAGAGGGGGAAACTGGGAGGGGATTGGGAAGGAACTGGGATGGACTGGGAGGGACTGGGACAAACTGGGAGGGGACTGGGACAAACTGGGAGGGGACTGGGACAAACTGGGAGGGACTGGGACAAACTGGGAGGGGACTGGGACAAACTGGGCGGGACTGGGATGAGTCACTGGGATTCCTGAGCAGGGCGGGTCGGGGACAAACTGGGGGGAACTGGAACTGACTGGGAGGGACTGGGGGGAGAATGTGGGGGCTACTGGGAGAGGACTGGGCAAACTGGGAGAAACTGGGGGGACTGGGATGGACCTGGGGGTTACTGGGATGAACTGGGATGGACTGGGAGGGACTGGGGTGTAGCGGGGATGAACTGGGAGTTACTGGGGTGAACTGGGAAGGACGGGGGGGTTACTGGGGGGTTACTGGGATGAACTGGGAGTTACTGGGATGAACTGGGAGTTACTGGGATGAACTGGGATGGACTGGGAGGGATGGGGGATGAACTGGGAGGGACTGGGGGAGTTACTGGGATGAACTGGGAGGGACTGGGGGGTTACTGGGATGGACTGGGAGGGACTGGGAGTTACTGGGGGGTTACTGGGATGAACTGGGAGGGACTGGGGGGTTACGGGGGGGTTACTGGGATGAACTGGGAGGGACTGGGGGCCCCACTCACCTTCCCAGAGCAGCCACGGGGAACTGGAACTGGGGGGGAACTGGGAGGGGGCGGGGCAGGAAAAGGGGGCGTGGCCAAAGGAGAGGGCGTGGCCGTAACGGGGACAGACTGGGGGATACTGGGACAGACTGGGAGTGATACTGGGGGGACTGGGACAGACTGGGAGTACTGGGAACACAGAGGGGGCACTGGGACATACTGGGAATGGCACTGGGGTGGACTGGGAGACACTGGGGCAGACTGCAACATACTGGGGCAGACTGGGACATACTGGGGGACACTGGGAACGCCGTGGAAGGATACTGGGGGTACTGGGACTGTACTGGGGATGAACTGGGCTGGACTGGGAGGGATTGGAAGGGTTAAATGAGGCTGCTCCCTACTTTGGCAACTCCTATTGGCTGAGAGTCCTGCCCATCACCACTCTTAGCCAATCAACGCCAGGGAACGGGGCTTAGGGCGGGACCTGAGTGGGAGCCATTTTGTTCTTTTAGCCTACAATTCCCGTCATGCCCCGCGGCCCCATAACGGCTTCATAGAGCCAGGCCTACAGCTCCCGTCATGCCCCGCGCTTCCATGGCGGCCTAACAGAGCAGAGACTACAAGTCCCGTCAGGCCGCGCGGTCCGCAGGGCCCCCGTTACCCGCCTCCGTGTGCTCCACAGGCGCCCCTCAGACCCTCTGGGATCCCCGAGTGCCTCCGCAGAGCCCACTCGGGAGCCCCAAACGCCTCCGCGGACCCACAAGTGCCCCAAACCCCTCAGAGGTCTCCCCACGCCACTTTCGGGACTACAGCTCCCATCATGCACCGCGGCACGCAAGGAGCGCCCTTGAAGCTGGGACTACAGCTCCCGTCATGCCCCGCGCCCCATCAAACGTCACAATACCCGCCCCTACAACTCCCATCATCCCCCGCGGTCCCAGAGCGCCCTCACAACCCGGTCGTGGCCCTACAACTCCCGCCACGTCCTGCGCCCCAAAGGGACCAAATCAGCTCCCCAAGAGCTTCCCGACCCCAAAGGAGCCCCCCAGGAACCCCCACAATTTCCCGCCCGGCCCTTTAAGCACTCCGTCACAGCGACCTCCGGGACTACAGCTCCCAGCATGCCTCGCGGCCCGCACAGCGCGCCATTACAGCAGAGCCTCCATGTCCCGTCATGCCCCGCGGCGGCATTGAGCGCCATTAAAGCAGCGACTCCATCTCCCGTGATGCTCCGCCACACCGTTAAACCGTGTGATACCCACGCCTACAACTCCCATCATCCCCCGCGGTCCCAGGGCGCCCTCACAACCCAGTCCTTGCCCTAAAAATCCCGCCACGTTCTGCGCCCCAAAGGGACCAAATCAGCTCCTCAACGGCTTCCCGACCCCAAGGGAGCCCCCCAGGAACCCCCACAATTTCCCGCCCGGCCCTTTTAGCACTCCGTTACAGCGACATCGGGGACTACAGCTCCCAGCATGCCTCGCGGCCCGCACGGAGCACCTTGCAGACAGCGCCTTCATATCCCGTGATGCTCCGCGGCTCCGTTAAACCGCGTTATCCCCGCTCCTACAACTCACATCATCCCCCGCGGTCCCAGAGCGCCCTCACAACCCATTCCTGGCCCTACAAATCCCGCCACGCCCTGCGCCCCAAAGGGACCAAATCAGCTCCTCAAGAGCCCCCAAGGGCTTCCCGACCCCAAAGGAGCCCCCCAGGAACCCCCACAATTTCCTGCCCGGCCCTTTCAGCACTCCGTTCCAGCGACCTCCGGGACTACAGCTCCCAGCATGCTCCGCGGCCCCCTTAGCGCGCCATTACAGCAGCGCCTCCATCTCCCGCCATGCCCCGCGGCCGCATTGAGCGCTATTAAAGCAGCCCCTCCATTTCCCGCCATGGCCCGCGGTAGCATTAGGTGCCATTACAGCAGCGCCTCCATCTCCCACCATGCCCCGCGGCCGCATTGAGCGCTATTAAAGCAGCCCCTCCATTTCCCGCCATGGCCCGCGGTAGCATTAGGTGCCATTACAGCAGAGCCTCCACCTCCCATCATGCCCCGCGGCCCCGTTAAACTGTGCAATACCCGCGCCTACAACTCCCATCATCCCCCGCGCCCCCTCAAGCGCCCACCCGGCTCCCCCCGAGTGTCCTCCAGACGCCGAAATTCTCCCAAAAACACGACAAAAACCCCCGATTTATTTAGACACTAAAACTCAGAGACCCTCGAGCGCTCAATCCTTTAATATTTAAATTCTTCTCTTTGAAATCTTCCTTTCATCCCGTTTCAGTTCGTCCACGTTTGGATTTGATTTCTCCTCCCTCTTGCTGCTCCTTTTGGGGGATTTTTTGCGGGTCTCACTCCGAGGATTTCGGGCTCATTCCGGGGGGGATTTCTGGGTTCAGTCACAGCACGGGTCGGCCTCGCTGGGTTAACAGGACCCCAAAACGCCGCTTCAAAGCCAAACGGTGCCGGGAGAATTTATCATCGGGGGAGAAACGAGCGGGATGGGCCGAGCGTGTGGGGATCCCATCCGGGGACACTTTCTGTGGGGAGAATGCCATAAAATAATTATAAAAACATCTGTTTAATGAACAAAATGGAAAAAGCATGGAAAGGGGGCTTTTGAACTAATATTTTGCTTGCTTATAAGTGAATCATGTGAGCCTAAGAGGTTTTTAATAGGTTTGAATTATAGCTTTAGCATATATATATATAAAGGATTGTAATCACCCAAAATAGAAGGGAGATATCCCAAATTAAAATTAAGGATCCTGGGAAGAGGAGATGGAAGCTGGACCTCACCAACAAAACTGATTTATAGTCATAAAAAGGAAAACTGAATCTCTCATCTCTGGTGTTTTCTTCTGAAGAAGGAAATCTGGATGTCACCATCACTGATTTATGATCCTGAGAACATCATCACCACGAGATGTTATTTCTGACCTCACTGATTTCATACCTTTGGAAGTACAGAAAATTTAACATCACCAATAGAAATTGCTCACAATGGGTATAGAAATTAGATTTCAAAAATAGAAATTAGGAGGAAACTAGAAAAAAAATTGCTGAGCAGTGCTTATGGAAATTCTGAATAAATACCAGCAGAAATCAACAGTTGGAGGGGAAACCCCCACTGTACCCAGCGCTGCTTTGCTCACACTTTACCATTCTGTATTAATTAATAAATTGATTGCTGCTTGATACATTGGCCGAGTCAAGCTCATTATTTATAACAGCGAGACATCGACAGCACCCCAAAATCTTCCCAAATAATTCCCTTGCATCCCCGCCCTCCATCCTCAGGACAGCCGAACTCGCCTGTATCGCTCCCAAACCGCACCCCGGACACCCAAACACCGCGGATCGCCCCAAACCCATCCCCAAATCCCCACTAAATATCCCAAAATCTCCCCAAAATCCCCCCGAAGCCGCTCCGTACCCGCAGGGTGTAAACGCGCTCCCCGCGCTCGTTCGTGTAGCACTGCAGGAACATGGCGGCGTCGGCTGGACTCGCAGCCGGAAGTCGCCTCAGAATAAAGCGGGAGGAGGCGGGGTTTGAACCGGAAGTCAGCGAAAGGGGCGATGGGAAATGTAGTCCCGGAAGTGAGGGGGAGTACAAGGCAGAGCAGGGGATCCAATGGGATCCAGGGGGGAATTTTGGGGGGAAAAAAAGGGAAATTTCGGTCAAAAAGGGGAGAATTTGGGATGAAAAAGGGAAATTTGGGATGAAAAAGGGAAAATTTGGGATGAAAAAGCGAAATTTGGGACAAAAAAAAGAAATTTGGGATGAAAAAGGGAGAATTTGGGATGAAAAAGGGAAATTTGGGACCAAAAAAGGAAATTTGGGATGAAAAAGGGAGAATTTGGGATGAAAAAAGGAAAAATTTGGTACAAAAAGGCAAAATTTTGGACCAAAAAAGGAAATTTGGGTGTTCAGATGGGAAATTTGGATCCCAAAAGAGGAATTCGAGTCCAGGAAGGGAGAATTTGGGATGAAAAAATGGAAAATTTGGGACCAAAAAAGGAAATTTGGGTGCCCAGATGGGAAATTTGGGGCCAAAAAGGGAACTTGGGTCCAGGAAGGGAAAATTTGGGATGAAAAAATAGAAATTTGGGTTCAAAAACGGAAATTTGGGTGCCCAGATGGGAAATTTGGACTCAAATAGGAAACTTGGCTCCAAAAAGGGAATTTTGGGTCCAGAAAGGGAAATTTGGGCCCCCCCAAAAAGGGAATTTGGGTCCATTCCCAAAAATGGGAATTTCTCTCCCGGAAGGGAGAATTTGGGATGAAAAAAGGGAAATTTGGGCTGAAAAAAGGGAAATTTTGGTGCCCAGATGGGAAATTTGGACCCAAAAAGGGAATTTGGGTCCAAGAAGGGAAAATTTGGGCTGAAAAAAGGAAATTTGGGCCCCATAAAGGAATTTGGGATGAAAAAAGGGAAATTTGGACCCAAAGAAGTGGAATTTCGGTGCCCAGATGGGAAATTTGGGGCCAAAAGGGAAATCTGGGTCCAAAAAGGAGAAATTTGGGCCTCATAAAGGGAATTTGGGTCCATTCCCAAAAATGGGAATTTCTTTCCAGGAAGGGAAAATTTGGGACCAAAAAAAGGAAATTTGGGTGCCCAGATGGGAAATTTGGATCCAAAAGGGGAATTTGAGTCCAAGAAGGGAAAATTTGGGGTGAAAAAGGGAAATTTGGGTTCCCAGGTGGGAAATTTGGGGCCAAAATGGGAATTTGGGTTCAGGAAGGGAAAATTCGGGCTGAAAAAAAGGAAAATTTGGGTCCAAAAAAGGGAAATTTGGGCCCCAAAATTGGGAATTTGGGTCCATTCCCAAAAATGGGAATTTCTCTCCAGGAAGGGAAAATTTGGGATGAAAAAATGGAAATTTGGGACCAAAAAAGGGAAAATTTGGGTGCCCAGGTGGGAAATTTGGACCCTAAAAGGGAATATGGGTCCAGGAAGGGAAAATTTGGGCTGAAAAAAAAGGAAAATTTGGGTCCAAAAAGGGGAAATTTTGGCCCCCCCAAATTGGGAATTTGGGTCCATTCCCAGAAACGGGAATTTGGGTTTAGGAAGGGAAAATTTGGGATTAAAATGGGAGAATTTGGGATGAAAAAGGGAAAATTTGGGAACAAAAAGGCAAAATTTGGGACCAAAAAAGGAAATTTGGGTGTTCAAATGAGAAATTTGGATCCAAAAAGTGAAATTTGGGTCCAGGTAAGGAGAATTGGGGCTGAAAAAAGGGAAATTTGGACCCAAAAAAGGAAATTTAGGCTCAAAAAAGGAAAATTTGGGCCCCCAAAAATGGGAATTTGGGTCCATTCCCAAAAATGGGAATTTCTCTCCAGGAAGGGAGAATTTGGGCTGAAAAAATGGAAATTTGGCCCCCATAAACGGAAATTTGGGTGCCCAGATGGGAAATTTGGACCCAAAAAGGGAAAATTTGGGTCCAGGAAGGGAAAATTTGGGGCAAAAAAAAGGAGAATTTGGGTCCATTCTCAAAAATGCGAATTTCTCTCCAGGAAGGGGAAATTTGGGCTGAAAAAATGGAAATTTGGGACCAAAAAAGGAAATTTGGGTGCCCAGATGGGAAATTTGGACTCAAAAGAGGAAATTTGGGTCCAGGAAGGGAAAATTTGGGATGAAAAAAGGAAAATTTGGGACCAAAAAAAGGAAATTTGGGTGCCCAGATGGGAAATTTGGACTCAAAAGGGGAAATTTGGGCCCCATAAAGGGAAATTTGGGCCCCCAAAAAAGGGAATTTGGGTCCATTCCCAAAAATGGGAATTTCTCTCCCGGAAGGGAAAATTTGGGCTGAAAAAAAGGGAAATTTGGGCTCTAAAAAAGGAAATTTGGGTTCCCAGAAGGGAAATTTGGACCCAAAAAGGGAATTTGGGTTCAGGAAGGGAAAATTTGGGCTGAAAAAAAAGGAAAATTTGGGTCCAAAAAGGGGAAATTTTGGCCCCCCCAAAATTGGGAATTTGGGTCCATTCCCAGAAACGGGAATTTGGGTTTAGGAAGGGAAAATTTGGGATTAAAATGGGAGAATTTGGGATGAAAAAGGGAAAATTTGGGAACAAAAAGGCAAAATTTGGGACCAAAAAAGGAAATTTGGGTGTTCAAATGAGAAATTTGGACCCAAAAAGGGAAAATTTGGGTCCAGGAAGGGAAAATTTGGGCCCCAAAAAGGGAATTTGGGTCCATTCCGAAAAAAAGGAATTTCTCTCCAGGAAGGGAAAATTTGGGATGAAAAAGGGGAAATTTGGGCCCCATAAAGAGAATTTGGGTCCATTCCCAAAAATGGGAATTTGGGTCCAGGAAGGGAAAATTTGGGCTGAAAAAGGGGAAATTTGGGACCAAAAATGGAAATTTGGGATCAAAAGATGAAAATTTGGACCCAAAAGGGGAATTTGGGCGCTGACAGGGAGAATTTCGGCTGAAAAAATGGGAAAATTTGGACCCCAAAAAAGGAAATTTGGGTGCCCAGATGGGAAATTTGGACTCAAAAGGGGAAATTTGGGTCCAGGAAGGGAAAATTTGGGTTGAAAAAAAGGAAATTGGGGCTCAAAAAAAGGAAATTTGGGTGCCCAGGTGGGAAATTTGGACCCAAAAAGGGAATTTGGGTTCAGGAAGGGAAAATTTGGGCTGAAAAAAAAGGAAAATTTGGGTCCAAAAAGGGGAAATTTGGGCCCCCCAAAAAAGGGAATTTGGGTCCATTCCCAAAAATGGGAATTTGGGTTTAGGAAGGGAAAATTTGGGATTAAAATGGGAGAATTTGGGAACAAAAAGGCAAAATTTGGGACCAAAAAAGGAAATTTGGGTGTTCAAATGAGAAATTTGGATCCAAAAAGGGAATTTGGGTCCAGGTAGGGAGAATTTGGGATGAAAAAATGGAAATTTGGACCCAAAGAAGTGGAATTTCGGTGCCCAGATGGGAAATTTGGGGCCGAAAGGGAAATTTGGGATGAAAAAAGGAAAATTCTTAAAGGGAAATTTGGGCCCCCCAAAAAAGAGAATTTGGGTCCATTCCCAAAAATGGGAATTTCTCTCCAGGAAGGGAAAATTTGGGCTGAAAAAATGGAAATTGGGCCCAAAAAAGGGAAATTTGGGTGCCCAGATGGGAAATTTGGACTCAAAAGGGAAATTTGGGTCCAAAAAGGAGAAATTTGGGCCTCATAAAGGGAAATTTGGGCCCCATAAAGGGAATTTGGGTCCATTCCCAAAAATGGGAATTTCTTTCCAGGAAGGGAAAATTTGGGACCAAAAAAAGGAAATTTGGGTGCCCAGATGGGAAATTTGGATCCAAAAGGGGAATTTGAGTCCAAGAAGGGAAAATTTGGGGTGAAAAAAGGAAATTTGGGTTCCCAGGTGGAAAATTTGGACCCAAAATGGGAATTTGGGTTCAGGAAGGGAAAATTTGGGCTGAAAAAAAGGAAAATTTGGGTCCACAAAGGGGAAATTTTGGCCCCAAAAAAGGGAATTTGGGTCCATTCCCAAAAATGGGAATTTGGGTCCAGGAAGGGAAAATTTGGAATGAAAAAATGGAAATTTGGGCCCAAAAAAGGGGAAATTTAGCCCCAAAATGGGAATTTTAGACCTAAAAAGGGGAATTTGTATCCAGAAAAGGAGAATTTGGAATGAAAAAATGGAAATTTGGGCCCAAAAAAGGAAATTTGGGTGCCCAGATGGGAAATTTGGACCCAAAAAGGGAATTTTGGGTCCAGGGAGGGAAATTTGGGCCCCAAAATTGGGAATTTGGGTCCATTCCCAGAAATGGGAATTTCTCTCTAGGAAGGGAAAATTTGGGATGAAAAAGTGGAAATTTGGACCCAAAGAAGTGGAATTTCGGTGCCCAGATGGGAAATTTGGGGCCGAAAGGGAAATTTGGGTCCAAAAAGGAGAAATTTGGGCCTCATAAAGGGAAATTTGGGCCCCAAAAAACGGAATTTGGGTCCATTCCCAAAAATGGGAATTTCTCTCCAGGAAGGGAGAATTTGGGATGAAAAAAGGGAAATTTGGGACCAAAAAGGGGAAATTTGAGCTCCAAAAAATGGAAATTTGGGGCCAAACTGGGATTAAAGGAAGCAGGGGCCTTTAATTAACTCGTGTTAATTAAAATATGATGATCACTTTAATGAGCCCCCCTGACCCGCGGAAAGGCTCCGAACCTCAGAGACAAAGTGAGTTTAAAGCAGGTCTGTAATTTATTCAGCGCTGGTGGGATATTATTAGTCATTATTAGCCATTCAATCCCAATTATTAGTCATTATTTCCCAATTATTAGCAGCAATTTAGCAGTTATTAGCAGTTATTTCCGGATTATTAGCCATTATTTCCCGATTATTAGTTATTCTTTCCCATTATCAGCAGGTATTTCCTGATTATTAGCAGTTATTTCCCGATTATTAGTCATTTTTCCTATTATTAGCAGTTATTTCCCAATTACTTGTCACTATTTCCCAATTATTAGTAATTATTTATCAATTATTAGGTACTATTTCCCAACTATTAATCATTATTTATCGAATAATAGCAGTTATTTCCCAATTATTAGTCATTATTTATCAATTATTAGTCATTCTTTCCCATTACTACCAGTTATTTCCCAATAATTAGCCATTATTTCCTGATTATTAGTAATTATTTTCTGTTTATTAGCAGTTATTTTCCGAATTTTAGTCGGAAAATAACTTTCCCAATTATTAGCAGTTATTTCCCAATTATTAGTCATTAATTATCAATTATTAGCCATTCTTTCCCATTATTAGCAGTTATTTCCCAATAATTAGGCATTATTTCCCAATTATTAGTCATTAGTTATCAATTATTAGTCATTCTTTCCCATTACTAGTGGTTATTTCTTCGTTATTAGCATTTTTTCCCATTTATTAGCCATCAGTTATCAATTATTAGTAATTCTTTCCCAGTATTAGCAGTTATTTCCTGATTATTAGCAGTTATTTCCCAATTATTATTAATTTTCCCCATTATTAGTCATTATTTATCAATTATTAGCCATTCTTTCCCATTATTAGGGGTTATTTCCCGATTATTAGCAGTTATTTCCCATTTATTAGTCATTCTTTCCCACTATTAATAGTTATTTCTGGATTATTAGCAGTTATTTTCTAATTATTAGTGATTCTTTCCCATTATTAGTGGTTATTTCCTGATTATTAGCACTTAGGAAATATTAGGAAATCCCGATTATGAATCATTAGTTATTAATTATTAGTCAGTATTTCCCAATTATTAGTCAGTATTTCCCATTATTAGTGGTAATTTTTCTATTATCAGTCACTCTTTCTCAATTATTACTCATTATTTATCAATTATTAGTCACTATTTCCCAATTATTAATAATTCTTTCCCTTTACTAGCAGTTATTTCCCAATAATTAACCATTATTTCCTGATTATTAGTCATTATTTTTCGATTATTAGTAATAATTTCCATCTTATTACCAGTTATTTCACAATAAATAGCCATCATTTCCCAATTATTAGCAGTGATTTCCCAATTATTAGTCATTCTTTCCCATTATTAGTGGTAATTTCCCTATAATTAGCCATTATTTCCTGATTATTAGTCATTATCTATCAACTATTAGTCATAATTTCCATATTATTAGCAGCTATTTCCCAATTATTAGTAATTATTTTCCTTTACTAGTGGTTATTTCCTGATTATGAGTCATCAGTTATCAATTATTAGTCATTCTTTCCCATTATTAATGATTATTTGCCAGTAATTAGTCATTATTTATCAATTATTAGTCATAATTTTTCTATTATTAGCTGTTATTTCCTGATTATTAGCAGTGATTTCCCAATTATTAGTCATTAGTTATCACTTCTTAGCCACTATTTCCCATTATTAGCCACTATTTCCCAATTATTAGTAATTATCTATCAATTATTAGTCACTATTTCCCAACTATTAATCATTATTTATTGATTCATAGCAGTTATTTCCCAATTATTAATCATTAGTTTTCAAGTATTAGCAGATCTTTGCTATTATTAGGAGTTCTTTCCCAATTATTAGTCATTATTTATCAATTATTAGTCATACTTTTCCATTACTAGCAGTTATTTCCCAATAATAAGTTATTTCCTAATTATTAGTCATTATTTTCCAATTATTAGCAGTTATTTCCCAATTATTAGTCATTATTTTCTAATTATTAGCAGTTATTTTGCAATAATTAGCCATTATTTTCCAATTATTAGCCATCAAGGCTGACCAATGGCGTCACACATTACATCACCCCATTGTGTACCCGCTGATAATTGGCCATTGAGGCTGACCAATGACATTGCACATTACATCACTCCATTGTATACCCTCTGATAATTGGCCATTGAGGCTGACCAATGACATTGCACATTACATCACCCCATTGTATACCCTCTGATAATTGGCTGTCAAGGCTGACCAATGACATTGCACATTACATCACTCCATTGTATACCCTCTGATAATTGGCTGTCAAGGCTGACCAATGACATTGCACATTACATCACCCCATTGTATACCTTCTGATAATTGGCTGTCAAGGCTGACCAATGACATGGCAAATTACATCACTCCATTGTAAATCCTCTGATAATTGGCTATCAAGGCTGACCAATCACGTGACACATTATATCACCCCATTGTAAATCCTCTGATAATTGGCCATGAAGGCTGAGAAATCACGTGACACATTACATCATCACACATTACATCATCCCATTGTGAGTTGCTCCACCCACTGTGGGCGGAGCCAAGTTCCTCCCTGGATAACCCCAGGACTCAGGACCAGCCGGGATCCATTTTTCCCACTGGATTTTTTGGGGCTGCTCCCAACACCCCAACCAACAGGGGGTCACGCTGTATCCCTGATCCAGGGTTTCACCAGGAATTTTTTTCCTTTTTTTTCTTTTTTTTTTTTTGGTTTGTTTTTGGTTTGGTTTTTGTTTTTGGTTTGGTTTTTGGTTTTTTTAATATATTCCTAATAAAGAACCGTTACTCCTATTCCCATATCTTTGCCCAAAAGCCCCGAATTGCAAAATTATAATAATTTGGAGAGGATGGGGATTTACATTTTCTATTCCAAGGGAAGTTTTGACTTTTCCCTGATGGACAATTGTGTTTTCAAACCAAGACAAAATGACAGGAAACCTTCCTAATGAACTGCACCAGAGCAGAGTGAAATCAAGGCAGAGCCATGGCTTGTTAGGGAACCTCCCTAGAATTCAGTCATAATCAAACTCCAAAGTTTCCTGAAGTTTTAATGGGTCCCACTGAGGGACACGACTGAGAAAGTGTCCCCAGGCTCCAGTTAGAGCAGGAAATAGGAGGCAGAGGTGACAGGTGGGGACAAAGAGAAGTCAGGGACTGCAGCTTTTCCAAAGGACTTTGGGTTTGGCTTTTCCCTGGGACTCTCTGCGAGGTTTGTGCAATCCTGGCCTCCAATTATCAGCCTTAATTAATCCCTTGAGAGGCTTTGGCAGTAATGACACTCATTAATGCTTTGAGCTATTTCAGTTATTTTAAGGGACTTGGTGTTTCCCCTTTAAAACTGACTCTAGGAGAGGTTTGTGCAATCACGACCCCAATTATCAGCCTTAATTAGTCATGGCCCCAATTATCTCCTTTAACGAGTCCCCTGGGATTCTCAGTCAGCAAAAACAATCAGTGGGGCTCGTTAATACTTCAGGATACTCGAGGTTTATTAAGGAAAATTTTTTGTGAGTCTGAGAGGTTTGTGCAATCACGGCTGCTAATTATGAACCTTAATTAGTCCCTTGAGATTTTTTTCTCAATGACAAAAAGATTTTTTCTCAGTGACAAAAAGATTTTTTCACAGTGACAAAAAGATTTTTTCTCAATGACAAAAAGATTTTTTTCACAGTGACAAAAAGATTTTTTTCACAGTGACAAAAAGATTTTTTTTCTCAATAACAAAAAGATTTTTTTCTCAATGACAAAAGATTTTTTTTCTCAGTGACAAAAGATTTTTTTTCTCAGTGGGGCTCATTAATGCCTCAAAGTATTCAAGAGTCATTAAAGTAATTTTAGGAGTCATTTCTGGCACTGAATCCCCGAGAGATTTGTGCAATCATGGCCTCCAATTATCAGCTGTAATTAATCCCTTGAGATTTATTTCACAGTGACAAAAAGATTTTTTTCACAATGACAAAAACATTTTTTTCTCAATGACAAAAAGATTTTTTTCACAGTGACAAAAAGATTTTTTTCTCAATGACAAAAAGATTTTTTTCACAATGACAAAAAGATTTTTTTCACAGTGACAAAAAGATTTTTTTCACAGTGACAAAAAGATTTTTTTTCTCAGTGGGGCTCATTAATGCCTCAAAGTATTCAAGAGTCATTAAAGTCATTTTAAGAGTCATTTTTGACACTGAATCCCTGAGAGGTTTGTGCAATCACGGCCGCTAATTATCAGCCTTAATTAGTCCCTTTAGATTTATTTCACAGTGACAAAAAGATTTTTTTCACAGTGACAAAAAGATTTTTTTCCCAATGACAAAAAGATTTTTTTCACAGTGACAAAAAGATTTTTTTCACAGTGACAAAAAGATTTTTTTCACAATGACAAAAAGATTTTTTTCATAGTGACAAAAAGATTTTTTTCTCAATGACAAAAAGATTTTTTTCACAGTGACAAAAATATTTTTTTCACAGTGACAAAAAGATTTTTTTCTCAGTGGGGCTCATTAATGCCTCAAAGTATTCAAGAGTCATTAAAGTCATTTTAAGAGTCATTTTTGACACTGAATCCCTGAGAGATTTGTGCAATCATGGCCTCCAATTATCAGCCTTAATTAGTCCCTTTAGATTTATTTCACAGTGACAAAAAGATTTTTTTCACAGAGACAAAAAGATTTTTTTCTCAGTGGGGCTCATTAATGCCTCAAAGTATTCAAGAGTCATTAAAGTCATTTTAAGAGTCATTTTTGACTCTGAATCCCTGAGAGATTTGTGCAGTCATGGCTGCTAATTATCAGCCTTAATTAGTCCCTTGAGATTTATTTCACAGTGACAAAAAGATTTTTTTCACAGTGACAAAAAGATTTTTTTCTCAATGACAAACAGATTTTTTTCTCAGTGGGGCACATCAATGCCTCAAAGTATTCAAGAGTCATTAAAGTCATTTTAAGAGTAATTTTTGACTCTGAATCCCTGAGAGGTTTGTGCAATCATGGCTGCTAATTATCAGCCTTAATTAGTCCCTAGAGAGGCTTTGTACTGACACTCAGTGGGGCTCATTGATGCTCCGAGATACTCAAGGGTTTTTAAGGTGCTTTGGTTTCTCCTTCCCACCCTGAGTCTCTGAGAGGTTTTTGGGCAATCCTGGCCTCAAATCCTCTCCTCCAAGGACTCCATGAAAGCTTTGAGACACTTTGGGTTTTTCTTCTGACTTGGACTTCTAGAAAAGTTTGTTCAATTTCCTCTCAGGCCCTGAGGGCTCAGCACCAAATGCACCACGGGGCTCACTGGGATCAAGAAAGTCTCAGAAAAAATTAGAAGTTTAATAAAAGAATAAATAAAAAATAGACAATTTTCTATTGGGAGAGACAAAAGTAAAATTCAGTTTCTCGGCTGAGGGTGCCTGGCATGGAGCACATTGTTAAGAGTTTGTTCCTTAAAAGTATCAGCCTGTTGCATATTTTAAAATTCACATGCATGATTCAAATTAAAAAAAAAAACAAAAAACCTTTTTTTTGAGTATGAATTTGTTTGTTTAGTTCTAACTCCCCTCCCAACCATTCCATCTTCGGGTGGCTCCGTTCTGTCTGATAACACAGCTCTATAAATTCTTCTCCTGGGGTTCTGGTCACCTTCATTTGGACAAGATACCTGATAACAGAAGTTTAATCATTTTCTTGGTCAGCAATCTTCATGCAGGAAAACAAAAGCCCCCAGTCTTCTAACACTAAGTTACGGTCATAAAAAGTATAAATTCATCACATTTCTGACTTTTATTAATGAAAGAAAGTACAGCACAATCTTCCCACATTCTACACGCAGTGTTCATTTTAATATTTGTGAAAAGCCAATTGTATACTGTGCATTTATAACATTCCCCAAGCCCATCCTGTCTCTCCTCACTCCCCTGGCACCTGCTTTGCTCGGAGAGCTGCCTGCACTCAGGCAAAAAGGGGTTTTCTAGTTTTTGAAGCAATGTAAACCTCCTAATTTTCCCCGCTGCAAACAGACCCACTGCTCAAGTGTGTGCCAGCCCAGGGTGCCACCAAAAGCACTGCAGCCCTGCCCTGGGCCAGCGCTGAGGGTGGATCATCATCCCAAGCTGCCCTGGGCCACTGCAAGGGGCTGTGCCCATGGACACTGCACTGACCCCACTGCTGGGTTTGGGTGCCCAACGAGGGGAATTGTTTCAAATTGAAAGAGATTTAGGTTTAGATTAGATTACAGGAAAAAATCTTTAATGTGAGAGTGATGAGGCACTGGAAGAGGTTGCCCAGAGAAGCTGTGGATGTCCCATGCCTGGTGGGACAGGACTTGAGCAAGCTGATCCAGTGAAATGCATCCCAGTGTGGTGAAACTAGGTGATCTTTAAGGTCAATTCTCACCCAGCACGCTCTGTGGTGCCACGATTCTATGATCAACCTGTGCTGGCTGCTTTTAATCTCTTCTCATCTATTTTTTTTTTAATTTAGAAATGAATTATGAGTCTATTTGCCCCATCATCTTCCTCGAGACTGAGGTGAGACTGACTCAGGGTGGACCCCTGAATCCACCTTCTTGCCCTTCCTAAAAACGATGTGACATCTGCCTTTTCCTGTTCTGAGGAGCACCCATAGCTGCCATGACATCTCAAAAATGATGCAGTGGGGCACCACAATGTCATCAGCAAGCTTAGATGTTATAAATAAAGAGCTTGACTCGGCCAATGTATCAAGCAGCAATCAATTTATTAATTAATCCAGAATGGTAAAGTGTGAGCAAAGCAGCGCTGGGTACGGTGGGGGTTTCCCCTCCAACTGTTGATTTCTGCTGGTATTTATTGAGATTTTCCATAAGCACTTCTCAGCAACATTTTTTTTCCTAGTTTCCTCCTAATTTCTATTTTTGAAATCTAATTTTTATACCCATTGTGAGCAATTTCTATTGGTGATGTTAAGTTTTCTATACTTCCAAAGGTATGAAATCAGTGAGGTCAGAAATAACATCTCGTGATGATGAGGTTCCCAGGATCATAAATCAGTGGTGGTGACATCCAGATTTCCTTCTTCAGAAGAAAACACCAGAGATGAGAGATTCAGTTTTCCTTTTTAGGACTATAAATCAGTTTTGTTGGTGAGGTCCAGCTTCCAGGTGCTGGTCTATCTCTTGTTTTTCCAGGATCATTAATTTTAGTTTGGAATAGCTCACTTCCTTCTATTTGGGTGATTACAATCCTTTCTATATATATATGCTAAAGTTATAGTTCAAACCTTCTATTAAAAACCTCTTAGGCTCACATGATTCACTTATAAGCAAACAAAATATTAGTTCAAAAGCCTCTTTCCGTGCTTTTTCCGTTTTGTTGATTAAACAAATGTTTTTATGATTAACCTATGACCTTTTCTGCACATTTCACAACCATAACTACAAAGGACATCTTTTTCTACCTGACACGAAACACAACCCCACATTTCACATGGGGACCCCGTGCCAGGTATAAACCTTGTCAAGGGGTTCTGACAGGGGTGTTGGGAGGTCCCGTGGGAATTTTGATGTCCTGAAAGGGTTTTGGGGGGCTCTGTTGGGGGCGTTGCGGTCTCAGAGCATTTTTGGAAGGTCTAGGGATGTTTTTGGGATCCGGGGGAGGTTGGGGTGTCCCGGGGGTTTGGGGGTTCCCCGGAGGTTTTGGGGGTACCTGGGCCATGCCGGTGACAGAGCTGGGTACCCCGTGCCAGGTCTGACCCTTCTCACTGTGCACGGGCAGTGTCAGCGTGTTCAGAGAGATCCTGGGGGCCCCTGGGGGTCACCCCAAATCCCAGGGGACCCCGAATGCTCAGGGATACCCCTGAACTCCCCTCACTGCTGCATCTGCTGCAGGCAGGGGGGCACCAGCACTGAGCCCCCACCCCCACCATCACAGGGGGGCAGAAATGGGGGAGGGGCACGGACAGGTCAGGGGGACCCCCAAAGTCCTGGGGGAGGGGACACGGGGGGACTCCCAGGAATCCCTGTGGGGGGATGAAGAAGGAGGGGCTGGGTGCTGGGAAGGGCAGGAATAGGGGTCCAGGGGGTCTCTGGGTCAAGGAAAAAGGAGCTCTGGGGGCAGGGAGAGGCGGGATGGCCGGGAAAGGGTGCAGGGGTTGTTGGTACCGGATAAGGGGCTGCAGGGTGGAACCCATGCCCGGGAATGGGGGTTCGGGGGGATCGCGGAGCCCAGGAATGGGGGTTCGGGGGCCCCTCGGTGCTCCGGAATGGGCGATCAAAGAGTCCCGGGGCCGGGGGTCCCCCTCACCTCTCGCCGCCCCCCGGGGCCCCAGGAGCGCCCCCAGCCCCGGCGCTGGAGCCATGGCGCTGCTCCGCTGCGGCCCCGCCCACAGCTCTGGCCCCGCCCCCAGAGCCGCCTCCGGCCCCGCCATTGGCGCCGCTCTTTGCTGTCCGCCAATGGCAGCCCGAGTCATTAGTGACGTCACCGGTGGCCGGGCAGATCCCGGCGGCGCAGGGCGGGGGCAGCCCCGCGATCCGCGGATCCATTTTCTCCTGCGGGAGCGGTCCCGGCCCGGCGGAGCGGGACTGGGCGCTGGGACTGCGATCCCTGATTCCCGATCTCCTGCTCTCGCTCTCTCCTGTGCTCTCCCTTTCCTTCGGGCCATCATCAGTGCCAGAGCGGCTGGAGGGCCCCGTGCCCGGTTGGGGCCTGGGGGTTGTAAGGAATAAACAGCTTGACTCAACCAATATCTCGGGCAACAATCAATTAATTAATTCAATAATAAAAATGGTAAAATGTGAGCAAAGCAGCGCGCTGGGTACGTTGGGGGTTTCCCCTCCAAATGCACACCGATGGTTAATTTTTGCTGGTATTTTTTGAGCGTCTTCATAAGCATTTGTCAGCAGATTTTTTTTGTGACTTCCCCCTAGTTTGTATTTGTTAAGTCCAGGTTCTGTACCCCACTGTAATTAGTTCCTATTGGCGATGTGGAATCTCTGTACCTTAGGTTTGTAAATGAGTGAGGTGATGTCCAGCTTCCCTTTTTCAGAAACAAACATCAGTGATGGTGAGGTCCAGCTTTCCTTCTCAGGACCATAAATCAGTGATGGCCATGTCCAGTTTTCCAGATGGTGGTCTATCTTCCCTTTCCAGGATTGTCCAGTTTTCCTTCTCAGGATCATCAATTTTTAGCTTGGGATAAGCTCACTTCCTTCTTTTATTCAGGTGATTACAATTCCTTCTAGATATATATTCGAAAGCTATAGTTCAAAACCTCTTATTACAAAGCAGCTTAAAGCTTATAACAATTTTATTTTCAAAGAAAATATTAATATTTCTGCATCATTCTATCAGACATATTAAAAGCCTAAAAAACTCATGCTAATAAAAAACCCTTAATACTGATATTGTGAAAAACTTTTAAGCTCACATTGTTCACTTATAAGCAAGCAAAATATTTGTCCAAAAGCTTCTTTCCATGCTTTTTTCCATTTGTTCATTAAATTCATTTTTTAGAACTGTCCTTTGGCCTCTTTCCACACATTTCACAAGCACAACTACACAACCCCACATTTCACAGACAGAAAGGCAAAAGAAGCAGCTAAAGGTGAGGTAATTACTGAAACAATGGAGGCAGCCTTAATTCCAGATGGACAAATTTCCATTGAAGGTAAGCCAAGGTATAATAAAAAGGACAAGAGACGTATTGAAAAGGAGAATGGAAGTTATAACCAGGAGGGGTGGGCTATTACAAATGAAGGGAAAGGAAGGCTCGTGATCCCCTCTTACATGCTGTGGTCATTAGTGAAAGAGGAACATGAGAAAACACATTCGGGAATAGATGCTTGGTACAATTATTTGAAAGATAGAATCATAGCCAGAAATTGGCCAAGTACAGTAATTCAGGTGACTCGCCAATGTAGCCTTTGCCTCCAAACTAATCCCAAAAATATTCCTAAACCAAAGCTTGGGCAGATTGGGAAAGGATATGGGCCTGGGCAGCAATGGCAAATTGATTTTTCAGAACTACCCAGGAGAGGAGGGTATCGATACCTATTGGTGTTAACAGATACCTTTTCAGGGTGGCCAGAAGCTTTCCCTACCAGAACTGCCAAAGCGCAGGAGGTAACCAAAGCATTGTTAGAGGAAATAATACTGTGTTTTGGAGTTCCAGCCACAATGTCCTCAGATAGAGGGCCACATTTTATTTCAAAAATTGGGCAGCAAATTAGCCTCCCTTTGGGCATAGACTGGGAACTTCACACTCCACATCATCCTCAGTCAAGCGGCCAAGTAGAGAAAATGAATCATTGGATTAAGCAGCAAATTCTAAGACTGTGACAAGAGGCAAAGTTAGCTTGGCCTCAGGCTCTTCCATTTGCATTATTACCAATTTGGACCAAGGCAAGAATAAAAGAAAAACTAAGTCCCTTTGAAATATTGTATGGAAGGCCATACGGAATTCAAGAAGGGACAACACCCACTCAAGTAGGGGAAGAAACCCTACACAAGATATAGGATGGCCCTAAACAAACAACTTAGGGAAATTGAGAAACATGTGGCTGGGGCTGGAAGCAGAGAATTAGATGAGCCAGTGCATGATGTGCAGCCTGGGGATTATGTGTATGTTAAGTCTTTTGCAGAAAAGACTCTGGAACCACAGTGGGAGGGACCATTCCAGGTGCTCCTCACCACCTCTACTGCAATCAAAATCAAGGAACAAAGCACCTGGATCCATCACTCCTGAGTGAAGAAGGCTCCTGAGGGACTCTGGAAATTTATACTGGGTGACAATGAACTGAAATTAAAACTTTCTTGGGAAAATAAATAGAGTGTGTGTGAAATGATAGGTATAGTTTAACAACTCTCCAAAGAATAGAAAGGCTTGTAGTTGTAATGGATAATCAGGCAGATACAGCATGGAGAGTTGTGGCATTTGTGACCATGCCTACAGCCACAGCTAATGCAGCACCACTTGTATATAATGGGACTGGTATAGATGAGTGCCAAGGGAAAGCTTATGATTTTGACTCCTGTGAGTCTCTGAGTCAGGTGTTAAAAGTTACAAATGCAGCTGTGTGCGGGAAGGAAGAAATGTTTGGGGATGTGAATATGTGTTTGTCCAGGATGGAGTCCATGAATCTCATCAAGGACCAATGAAACCTACTCAAATTGGCCCTGAATGCTGTGACAAATGTTTAACCAACTGTTCCAAATTTAGGCTCAAAATAGAAGGTTGTGCAATTAAGGATTTTAAGATTGACTGTAACATAACTCAAATTTGTACTGATCCCTGAAAAGATGATGCTAAGATAGCTCCACCAATGCCAACACTAAGAGAAAGCACAGCTACTCAAATCACTTAGAATCCATAGCTCCCATAATTACCAAAATTGGGCCATTTGCTCTTAAGAAGACAGGAATTCAAAAATTGCTAGTTAATCCAAAGTGGGCATTAAAACGGGTAGAGATGGCAATGCAAGTGAATGCCTCTGCCATTCGACCCGAGTGTGCTCCATTTTTAAAGATCTCTTTTATGGATTAGACCACCTGGCTGCAGAAGCGTGTGCCTTACATGTCCAGACAGAAGAGAGACCTCACTGGATTATTGAGAGCAGGGCTAGGGCTTCTAAACACCAAGGATTCAGAGGCATTAATGAGCAAAGTGACAGTAACTGACAGTGATATGGTTAAATTGCAACAACCTTTACAATCTTCCTTATTGGCATTAGGTACCAGCCAGTGGAAGTTGTCCAAAATATTACCAGAATGGGAAAATATAGAAGAGCGGGATCATGAATTGATAATTAACACCTTAGGCACAGCTAGTGAGAACATTTCTTTGGCTCTTGGCTGTACACAGGCACAGTTACAGATGCAATCAGTGGCTGCCTCAGTCATTACGGACAGGGGAGAAGGCACATTCCCTGATAATATTTGTAAAGTTGTTTGGGATAATGCCTTGGATTTAGAAAAAGAACTTCAATCCTAGTGGATTCTAGTTCATTTTACTTTTAATCCCACTACAAGTTTGGTAAAAGCTTTTGTTTTAACTGTATATGATGCATCAGTGAGCTTGATACATCCAATTGTTGCTTTAGGGCTAAATCATGAGGGGACCATACTCTATCCTTCTGAACACAGAATGTGGGCACAGAAAGTTGAAGGAAGGTGATGAACCATTAAATCAGAACCCTGTTCCAATGAGGGAGCAATTGGGGTTTATATGCGAGGGCTGTGTAGGTGATGATAAAGACACTTGTTTGGATACAGCGCAAAGCATTTGGCACTTTGAAATGCACGCCTTTAACCAGACAATCCTGCTTGTGTATACAGGACAAGGCTGTGCCTGCCTCAGGACAGCATGCCCCACTCTAATGGTGGATGAGGTCACTGTGAATGAAACTCAATTTAACTTGTGCATTTGTAGCTTTGTCAAAATTGAAGGATGTGATTTTTCCTGTCAGGCACCTATGGTATCGCACCAACATACAAAGGTGAACTTGACTACTGTGCAAGAAATATCACCTGTGCCTATAGGGATGAACTTAACTTTGGTTGCACAACTATTGAAACAGAATGAATTAAAGGAAATTCTTAAAGAAATTAAAGATGAAGGAAAGAGAACATTGATTACAATACACCATGACACAGGGACTATACGGGGAGTATTTAAAAGGTCAGAAGAAGGCCCATCCCGTCATTGGTGGGATGTGCTTTTTGGGTGGTCACCAACAGCGACCGGCTTACTCAAATATTTGGTTCATCCAATTATTGTTTTGCTCATTTTAGTTGATACAAGTTTGATTTTGTCTGTTATAATACTTGTTTAGAATTAGAGAATGCTGCAGTCAGTAGCAGCTTTAACTTCAATATCAAGAGCATATGCTATGGTTTTAAGGGACACCTATCGCACAGCTTGGCTAGATGAAGAAGAATCTATATGTTAGTAAAAGAATTTACAAACCTTGAAGAAGCGGTGGGGAAATGAATCATGATTTTAAAGAGTTGAGATTTCAGCTAAGGGTTAGAAGCAATTCATAATGAACAGGATGTGAGATAAGAAAACGAGATAAGTTAAGGATTATCAGATGCTTAAACTAGAGCTAATTGAGGTATTATTTGCCATGATGAGCTCATTCTAGTATTGTGTAAAGTAGGAAATGGAGTGAGTGAACCATTATAAGAACAGATTGAAACCAGTAAGAACAATGACCAGCACCTGGACTTTCTATCAATCAATCACGAAGCAGGGGACATTGGATTGTGCCAGAGGGTCACAGAGACATGATGAAGACATTCCTTACTTAATCCTTCAAGACCACTGACCCAATTCGAGACCAGCGACCCAATTCAAGAGAAGAACTGCACACACATGAAGGACTAAGAGCTTCATTTTAATAGAGCAGGGATGGGACATGCTGGGGTTTGCATATGTATAGTAAGACTTGGGGAAATAAATAGAGGGCAAGGAACCTTGTACAGGGCTGTCATATCTCTAGAGGACTACCACTGTGCAGCCTGCCAGCATCTTAAAAAACATACCACTTCCTAACTTTAACTGGTTAGAGATTCTTGGCCCATTAACATATTGGTTAATGACTCACTGTCTTGAGCCAAGGCCTGGTGGAATCCCACTCAGTGTGGGCTGAGCCGGAGCTGGCAGCTGGGTCCTTGAAGGGCTGGCTGTCAGGTCAAGGCCCCCTTGCCCTCCCAAAGGCTTTCCCTTGGCAGCCGTGGGCAGGGGATTCATCTGCCCTCCCTCTCTGCCTCAGACCTGCTCTGAGCACTGCGTGGGCACAGATTCCCTTCTCCGTGTCCGTCCTCAAGTGCGATCCCACCTGGGTCAGTGGGCTCTGCCCTGAGCTGCCAGCGCCTCACAGGCTGCAGGGCTGCAGGTGCTGCTGCTCGGCCACCCCACGGCACTGCCAGCAGCGGCAGCAGCAATGCCAGGAGCAACAGTGCCAGCAGCAGCAGCAGCAGGTGCAGCAGCAGCAGTGTCAGCGCCAGCAGCAGCAGCACCACCACCAGCAGCAGTGTCAGCAGCAGCAGCAGGTAGAGCAGTTGCAGGTGCAGCAGCAGTTTCCTCTCAGCTGTTGCTGTGCCTGCACTGCTGCCCCTCCCGCTGGCACCAACATTCTCTGGCTGCCCGGGAGACAGCCCTGGAGTCCGGCTGTGGGGTCACAGAGCCATGGATTCCACACATGGATTCCTCAAGCCATGGAATCCTGGGGCCCTGGGCACCCACAGGTTCTCGTGCCCAGCTTGGATGTGAAGAGAATGCAGTGAAATGAGGTTCCTGAGGAGGCTCTGCCCTTCAGGAATGGTCTGGATGGTTTCAGTCAATTGCCTGTCTCTTGTCTCTTTGGATGCAGTCTTCTCCTATTCAGTCCTTGAGAGTTTTGATCCTTGATTCTTCCCCCTGGGGAAACATACTCCAAGCATGCTCTAAAGTGTCAGGAGTGCCACGCCCCCATCCCTCTCCCACAGCCCTGCCAAGCCAGAGGTGGAACTGGCTTTTGATTCCATGTTGGAACAGCCTACATCTATTTATCCCTTTTTGAATGGATGGTTCTCATTTCTTGTTGATGTTGCAAAGCTTAAGTACCCACAGTTGTCACCCATAAGCCTGTGATTTATTGCATTGCAGTTATTTCATAGAAATCTATTTTGTACTGAGGTGGTTCAAAATTGCCATTTTCTGCTGAAAAACACTGGACTATTTGGTGCAAATGATTTTTGCCTAGAGAAAAACCCCCAGTATAATCATGAGCATAGCCTCTTGAAGAAAGTGATAATACAAGCTGAATCTTTGTCTTCAAATGGGTGTTTGGAATGCTGATAAGGTGTGGGTTTTTCTAACACTGGCTGGCTTAGCTTGAACACCTGCACAGATGGAGAGATTGCCTTCCATGGCTCGCTGTGCCCCCGGCCCCGTCTCTGGGCGCTCGTCCCCGCCGAGTCCGGCCCGCGCCGGGCGCACGCAGATCCGAACGCAGCGCCCCCCTCAGGCCGCGTGCCGCCGGCGCAGCCGCGGCCATTGCGCTCTGGCCGTTGTGGCACAGGCGGCGATCGACGCCATGGCAGAGGTGCCATGCAGAGGTGCCGCTGCCTGACGGGCTCAGCGCCCGCACCTTCCCTGCCAAGCTGTGGAGCCTGGTGAACAGCCCCCGCGTCCGCTCTGTGCGCTGGGACAGCCAGGCCCGGGGGCTGCTCATAGACCGCTCCCTCTTCGAGCGGGAGCTGCTCAGCCCGGGCGGTGCTCAGGGCCCGGCCCCGCACACCTTCAGGGCCACGCAGTTCAGCAGTTTTGTGCGCCAGCTGAACCGCTACGGCTTCCGAAAGGTGCCGGGCCGGGCTGGCGCGGCTGCGCCGGGCGATGCCGTGGCCTGGCTCCATTACAGGAGCCCCTGGTTTCGCCGCGACCGCCCCGAGCTCCTGCTCCGCATCCGGCGCCGGAGCGCGGCCAGCAGGCAGCGGCTGGCGGCGGGGCGGGAGGGGCGCAGGCGGGGCGGGAGCGGCTCCCAGCAGCTCCCCGGGGCGCGGCCGCTGCCGGACGGGCGGCGCAGGCGCGGTCGCTTCAAGGCGCTGCCCAGGGAGCGGCCGCCGCTGCCGCCCGGGTGCCCGCCCAGCGGCTTCCTCCTGCTGCACAGGGAGCGGGAGCTGCCGGACGGGCGGGAGCTGCGCCGGCCCCGGCCCGGCCGCTTCCAGCAGCCGCCCAGGGAGCGGCCGCCGCTGGCCCGGCGCCCGCCCTGCAGCTTCCACCTGCTGCACAGGGACCGGCCGGGGCCGGCCCGGCGGGAGGGGCCGAGCCGCTTCCAGGAGCTCTACGCGGAGCGGCCGCTGCCCGCCCAGCGGGAGGTGCCCCGGATCCCGCCCTGCCACGTCCTCGGGTTCCAAGGCCATCGGCTGTGGCTGCTGGGACGGGAGGGGCCACCCAGCCGGTTCCAGGAGCTGTATGGGGAGCAGCTGCCTCTGCTCGACCGGGAGGTGCTGAGGTTCCAGCCCTGCAGCTTCCAGCAGCTCCACGGGGAGCAGCAGCCCCCAGCCTCCAACCCAGCAGGTAGGAAAAGAGTTCTAGCCTTGCTTTTTCAAAAAGTCATGAAAAGTGACTCTTTGAAGTATTTTTCCACAGTGCTCTGTCGTTCTAACACAGAAATTGTCAAGCTTACTAGAAAGGGGCAATAGAAAGTCAAAAGATTCTCTGCCTGGTTTTCCTGTGTGCTTTCTGTGATATTTGATCCAAGGCAGCAATAGAGCTCTGTGTCCCAAAGCCACACTCTGGAGCCTGACTCACATGTTTGGATTCTTGCAGCTGCACCGGGCACTTCAGCCCCTCATGCTCCAGCTGGCAGTGCTGGCTGTGCAGCATCAACGGCCTCCAGCTCAGTGCAGAGTGCACCTGCAGGAGAGGAATCACCCCAGCTGGATCTTGCTCTGGAAGTTGAGAAGCTGATCCGGGAGATCAGGAGCTCCCTGCCTGAAAGGTCTCCCTGTGCTCAGGTAATTCCATTGGATGGGAATGAAAGAGGCTGGACTGAGAGTTTTGAATGTTGTTACATGGCTGAGAAGCAAAGGTTTCTTGAGTTTAATTCTTTTCATTCTTATTTAGTTATCTAATTGGATGTTGTTACATGGTTGAGAAGCAAAGGATGGTTGAATTTAATTATTTTCATTCCTTTTTAATTATCTAATTGGACATTGTAACATGGCTGAGAAGCAAAGGATTCTTGAATTTAATTATTTCCATACTTATTTAGTTTTCTATTTATTCTTGATCAAGCAAGATTTCCAAAAGAAAAGGGAATGAACAAGTCTTCCCCCAAAGTGAGGATGAGAGGTGTGAGCCTGTGCTGGCCACCTTTGGTTGTTCCTTTTCCTTGGGAAGAATGCCTCGTGCAGGGGCATTTGTGGTGCTGCTGTGTAGGTTCTAACAGGCTTTGTTGGGTGGGAAAGAAGAGAAGAGTGTTTGGAGAATTGCCACTGAAGGCAAAGTGTCCTGTGCAGGGAGGGGCACGTGAGAGGTGTCTCTGTTGCAGCAGCAGATGTGGGCTCTGCCTCTTTTGGGTTGGAAGGCCAAGGCAAAGCCAGGGCTGGGCTGCAGCTGCTGCTGCTGCTGCTGTGTGAGCCCTGCCGTGCGTGTGGGCGCTGCCAGAGCCGTGTGTGGGGATGGGCTGGAGCTGCAGCTTCCTTGTCCTTTTGTTTGACAGATTCAGTCTTTGGATTAGAAATCTTGTTTTTCTTAACTCTTACCTCTTCCCAGACTTGCCTGGAGGGTGAGTGCTGGCACAGCCCTTTTTGTAGATTATTAGTTGTGTTGGCCAAAGAATGTCTCTCTTCCTCTTGCTGTGCAGACCCATTGCCTACAGTACATTTGTGATTGAGGAAGGGCAGAGTCAAGGTGGGGAGTGGGATTTTCTGGATTTAGCAATCTCTTATTCTCAAGTGGAATGTCTTTTGTCTTTGTAAACTCACACATAGCAGTTTGCAAAAGCATTTTATTCCATAATGAAAGAAAACTTTGCAGGCTCTGAACCATCTTTAGAATCTTTAGGATTCTGATGGACAGGCTATTGAAGAAGAGATGAATATTCTGCAGTTAGTCATAGTGAGAATATCTTTCTGTCCAAAGGTAATTTGCAGGTGCTAATCTTGGGAATTTCCTTCCTCAGTGGAATAGAAACACTACTTGGTTGTCTGACTTTTCATGTCTTTTGGGTTGGTTTTCTTTCCTACCCTCCAAATTCACAGATTTTTGGCACTGGGAAATGTGATCCTGGAAATACCCCAGGTCCATCAGTGTTTGCCTGGGTCCTACATACGGGGCAGCAGCAGAGGGCTCCAGAAAGCAGCACCTTGTGATGGAGTGTCTGAGCGGTTGGGTGGGGCTGGTGAGACTCCCAGGCAGAAATGTGAGCTTTGCGTGTGCGTTTGCAGCACACAGCCCTGGGCAGTGCTGGGAGCGAGCTCTGCCCTTGCTGACAGCCACGTTGGCAACAAGGAGAGCCCCTGGCTTTGTGCTGGCTGATTTCTTACAGCTCGTGGCAAAAGCCAGGGTCAGAGCGTGAGGGCACGTCCCCTCGCTTGGTGTCTTCTGCTTTTCTGCATTCCTGTTTTGCCTCAAAGGTCATTTTGTAAGAGCTTCAGTTTTGCCTTGGCCACCCAAATCCTGAGTTTAAAACGCTTGTCATGTGAACCGTGTGGGCAGTGTTCCCCTCCTGTTACAGGGCCTTTGGGCATGGAGAAGAAGAACAGTTCCTGTATCCCTGATGTGATTCCAAGAAAATCCTGAATGATCTTTGGGTTCCTTTCTCTGTTTTTCTTTCAAGGGGAATATTAATGTTGCCCCGAGCCTTCAGGAGAGGAACCATGAACAGGGCTGCAGCCGAGGAAGCTTCATCTGGCACCGAGAGCTGCGGGAACAGTTCCCCAGAGCCCGAGGAGCCTGGTAAGGAGAGAGCCCCCATGGGTTTAGAGAGGTGTGAGACGGCTGCTCTGAGCCTGCCTGTGACAGGAAGGGAGATCAGAATGGTTGAGTTCTTGTCTGGGGGGCTGGTGCTTCCTGCTGCCTTTAGTTCCAATCCTGCACTGGCACAGGCTCCCCGAGCCCTGCCCTCCACACTTCTCCAAAGGCTCTGACACTGAGTCCTCTGCTGTGGCAAGAGAGCAGGGACTAAACCTGTCCTTGTGGGAGTTGTGTCACCAACCTGCGTGTCCCAGTTTGGTTCATAACTGAGCTCCCAGCACCCTTCAGCTTCAGCCATTTCAGCGAGGGCTGAGGCCTCTCTGTCAGCACAGAGAAAGAACAAGGCTGGGCTTCTTTGGGGGAGCTGGGGCTGTCTGTGTTTCAAGCTCTGTGGTGCCATTTGCACTGCGAGTGCTGAGATTTATTGAGGTACTTGAATACTTTACACAGCTTTGGGAAACTTGGAAGGATCCCTGTTCTCTAAAGTGCAGGCTTCAAATTCCCAAGTGAGAGTCTGCCTTTCAGGCCATCTTTTACAGTCTGTGACAGAAGGACAATTGCTGCCCAAGGGAAACGTGCACACGGGCCAATATTGAGTCCTTGTTCTCTTCTCTTCCCAGATCCCGTGTGATCAACGTCTTCTGGAGGGGTGCCCTGTGTGGCAGGAAGAGACAGAGGGAGAGCCTGTGACTACCAGGCAGGTAAAATCCCTCTGTCTATAGATAGATATATCTGTATATAGATATATCCTGTATATAGATATAATATTTAGAATTAAATAGTTATGTTTAGTTATTATAGAATTTCTTTTATAGAAATACAGTATATTTATAGATCTAGAGTTGTGTTTATAGGCCTAAATAGTTATAGATTATTATCTGTAAAATTAGACTAGTTTTTAACCTCTTTCCCTCTCTCTCTTTGTCCTTTTCCCCCTGTGCCCCCTCTGTCCCTGTTCCTGTGTGGGTCCGAGCTGGCGGGGGGCCGGGCGGGGCAGCAGTTCCAGCCCCGGGGGTCCCTGGAGTGGTGGAGCTGCCGGTGGCCCCAGGCAGTGTCCCCTGAGGAGCTGCTGAAGGACGGTGAGACAGAGGGGCCTGAGGGGGCTGAGGAGGCGGTGACACTGCAGGGACAGTGACCTTGAGGGGCTGGGGGGACTGAGGGGGTGGGGCAGCAGAGGGGATGGTGGCACTGAGGTGACAGGGAAGTGGCCAGGCTGAGGGGGGTGGCAGGTCTAAGGGGACGGGATGGGTCAGAAGGGATTGAGTGGGGTGAGGGACTGTGAGGGGCTGAAGAAACTGAAGGGGGCCGGGCTTTGCCCAGGGAGGTGGGGCTGAGGGGATTGAGGGGCCAGCAGGGAGCACAGAGGGTCTGGGACTGCAGCTCTGCCAGGCCTGGGAACCAATTGCAGAGCCTCCACTTTTGCCACAGCTTCCTGAAGACCTTGAGGACAGCTGGAGATTGACAGGAGGCAGCAGGGAGAAGTGAAGGCCACCAGCAAGAGCAGTGGACAGGGAGCTGCTGCTGCCAGCTGAGAGCCTGGTGAGGCCACAGGGCTGGTGAGGCAGGGTGGGGCTGAGGGTGGCGTGGGCTTTGGCCCTGGGTTTGGCCAAACTTTTTCTTTCTAACCCTCCTGGGGAGGCACTGAGATTTTCCCTTCCCTGACTGAAGGGCAGGTGCTGCCAAGGGAAAGTCCTGATCCTGACTCAGTGTTCCCTTTGCTTCCCAGGTGTCCCATCTGCTGTCCCTGTCCAGGAGAGCTGCTCTGGCAGAACAGATCTTGCATGATTTTTGCCTTCTGTGTTTTTATAGTTTTTAAATCTTTCTCAGAAAAGTGCTATAAATAGAAATAATGTTTGTGTAAATACTAGTTATGTTTTCATTCCTCTTTTGAGGAGGGAACCATTGATGGACTTTGGGTTTGACCAGTGGGATTGGAAAGGTGGCAACCTTAACTTCCAATCCATGGTCTGGGTGGAAATGCTATCTATGTGTAGTCAGAGAATAAAGAGGTCAGAGGGTCTTTGCCCTGTGCACTGGAACAGAGTCCGTGTCTTCCTTTTGTGTCCTATTGCGACAGGATGGAGTGAAAGGCTTGAAGATGGGGCGGCTGGAATCCCTCTGCTTAGAGTTCTGTTTAAAGATAGATGGACTTGAACAGAGAGAGGGATAATTATATGGATTTTATAGATGTGGGTTGCTGTTTGTATAGGAATATTTCTATATGTATGTTTCTATTGTGTTTAGTTCTATTTCCTACATATACAGTCATGTAGGTATTTCTATTGATGTAGTTGTAGTTATATATGTCTCTTTCTATTTAAGCATGTATGGAGATGTATAATTTTGTAATTGTATCAACTGAGTTCTTGGTAGAGAGCTATTTAGATAGAGATACTGATATTTTGTATTTCCAGATCAGGTTTAAGCTTGTAGTAATATGTAATAAATAATTGTTAAACACCTAACTGATCTTTGTGTATAGTGAGTTGTTTAGAGGTTGGCAATAAATTCAGTTTTTGTTAACTGAAGTTGGTATTTGTATATTTTTACAAAACGTTGTAAAAATCTAATAAATTCCGTTTTTAACTTAAATTGAGATCTGCATAGTTCTATATTGTCAGCAAAGGTGTAGCAATTTGTAATAAATGACATTTTTCATGTGAAATCAATTCTTGTGTAGTTGTCAATCAGCAGTGCAGCTGTCGCAATCTGCAAGAAATTACAATTGTCAGCTGTGCTGGGTGTTTTGTGTTTGGTGCTATCCAGAGCAATGAGCAGATGGAAATGCTGGAGGATTTGGGCCATGAAAATCTCCAGCCATGCCCAGCACATGCCCCACTTGCACTCAGGCTGGCCCAGGAAAGCGCAGATTTGGGATGGCAGCAGAGCCACACGTTGGCTCAGAACTCGCTGCAAAGGCCTGCTGAGAAAAGTGCGGGACTGCACGGAGCGTCCAACTCCAACCAGAGCCACCCAGGGAGGACAAATCCACCCCCATGGCACGGGCAGCTCTTTAGGAAGCGCTCCAAGTGTCCCTCTGAAGGTCATCCTGGAGCCCAGAAGCCAACAGGGATCTCTTGGAACACTGGGCATGGGGAATTTCAGACTTGCTGTGCTGACAGGCGCTGGCCCCCAAGGAAACACTGCATTTGATCTGAGGCCTTGGAAAAGGCTTCCAATATTGAATGATAGCACTGGGATTAAGTGCCTGAGCAGCCAGCGTGGCACAGGGCAGGTGGCCATGGCACCAGCCCCCAGCAAGGGATCCCCTCTGCCTCTGAGCACTGACACCAGCCCTGAGCAAGAGGCTGCCACAGTGGGCTCAGTGCAGTGTCCATGGCCACAGCCCCTTGCAATGGCCCAGGGCAGCTTGGGATGATGATCCACCCTTACTCCTCGCCCAGGCCAGGCCTGCAGTGCCCTTCCCCGCAGCCTGGCTGCACAGAAGCACTTCCAGGGCTCTCTGCATTGCCCTTGCCCTCACTCTTGCCTCACTCACACACCTCCCAACAACCCAGCTGCAGCTTTGAGCTGCAAGGAGTTCAAAGCTTGTCTGTCCTTCAGCAGTTGGTCTAATTCTGCCTTCAGCCAACTCTGGGTTTGTGTTTATGGTAGAACATCCTGTGTGTCTATAACATTCCTTGCATGGTTCTGCCTTGGGGAAGGGGAACCTCCTTGGTGGCACCTTGGGCTTGGCACACACTTGAGGAGATTGTCTGAAACTCAGGAGTTTTAGATTGCTGAAAAAGGAAGGAAACCCTTCATCACCTGAGTGCAGCCAATTCTCTGAGCAAAGCAGGTCCCAGGTGAGTGAAGGAGAGACAGGATGGGGTTGGGGAATGTGGAGCAAGGTTGTCCACACTGGGTCAGACCTCAAGGCACAGCTTCTCTGAGCAGGCCAGACTTGCTTAGGAGAGAACCTGGATCAATACCAATCACTGAATAGTGCAATCACTTCTGCTCTAAAGAGAAAAATACACCCTTGAAAACTGGAATACATATCTTTTAGAAGATATGTATTCATTATATTTCACTCTGCAAAAAGCAGAGTGAAATAAGCACTCACAGAAATGACATGCTTCTTATCTTTGCTAGGCGTCTTGCCAGCAGCAGCAGCAGTAGAAGCAGAAGAGGAAGATGATGTTTCCTCCTGGGGTTCTGAGGTACCTTCTGTGAGGGAGGCGGTGAAGTCCCTCTGGCTCTCCTGCTTCTGGGCTTGTCCTGCTTGGCTGCTGCTTCTGCCACACCCTCCTTACTTGGACCTTAACCAGTTGCTGCTTCAGATAATCTTTTCAGTTCGGACTGGGACAAAGTGAGGTCCAACTAATGTTGTGTGTCTCCCTGTGGGTGACCTCCAAGCTGGATTTCTAGGACAGAGAAGTAACTCTTCCTTCTAGTTACAGTTCTCTGAAGTCCTGGAAGGCTGGCACTGTGAGAATTGCTTTTTTCCTCCTTACAAATACCTTTTGTGAATTGTCAATGCCAAAATTGTTGTTTATGATCCACAATTAAGGGATTTATTTCTTTTGCCTAGGTTGTCTCTAGCTTGGGCAGGTAGACCTTGTCTCCTTTTGAAAATGCTGCTCAACAACAATGATGTGTGCACTGGCTTTGTTTGCCCTTTTTGTTCTTGTCATCACGTTATCCCTCTCCTTAGGCATATTGGCCAAAGCAGAAGCTTTGAGCATGGATGTGGGTGCAGAAGCCATCTGTGCCAGTTCTTATGTGTGTCTTTTAAATTACACAGACTTTTTCTGAAATCGTAGAAGGAGTGTTTGCTGGCAAGCAGCGTTGTGCTGCAGACCACAAAGGAGTGGGTGCGTGCTCTGCTGCAGCAGAGCGCAGTGAAGGTAATTTCAAAAGGACTGCATGGTTACCTTTGTATGCCTCAGTAAAGTGAATCAGATTTGGAAAAGGAGAGTGACACGTACTCAGAGCTCTGACAAGCCTCTTCTCTGTTTTCAGGGGTCTTGCAAGCAGCAGGAGGAGCAGAAGATGATGATTCTCCTTGGGATTCTGAGGTACATTTTCTGAAGGAGACAGTGAGGTCCCTCTGACCCACTGGCTTCTGCGCTCATTTTCCTTTGATGCCACACACTCATACTTTAGACCTTGCCATTCTGCTGCTGCAGACACGCCGTTCAGATGGCACTAGGACAAGGTGAGGTCAAGCTAATGTCCTGGGCCTCCTTGCGGCTGATGTCCAACCTAGATTTTCAGTAAGGATGATGTAGTAAAACTCTGTGATTGTTACAGTCCTATGAAAAGTATTCAAGGCTGACATTGTGAGGATTCATTTTTCCATCAACCATCTCTCTTCTGCACATGCAGTTAATGTCAACTGGGTTCCCATATGACCTACAGTCTAAAGATTTATTTCTTTTGCCTACATTCTCTGGGGCATGGGCAGGTGTACTGGGTCCCATTTTGAAAACCCTACTGATAGAGATGCTAATGTGCTTGCTGTGTTTGCCCTTTTGGTTCTTCCTTCACCTGATCCCTCTTGTTAAGCCTCTTGGCTGCAGCACGCCTTTGAATGTGGAAGTGAGTGGAGAAGCAGCCTGTGCCTGTTCTCACGTATGTCTTAAATTACGCAGACTGATTCTGAGGGTGAATGGAAAGTGTCGACTGCTGTCCAGCTTCCTGCTGCAAACAGCAACAAGTTGCATGCACGCTCTGCTGCAGTGGAGCACGGCAAAGGTAATTTCAGAGGGACTGAATGGTTACCTTTGTAGGCCTCTCTGGAGTGAAGCAGGTGAAGAAAAGCAGAGTAAAATAAACACTCATAGCTATTATGTGCTTATCTATCCTTAGGGGTCTTGAAACCAGCATGGAGAGAAGTGAAAAAGGAAGACAGAGCCTTGCAAACAGCAGGGCGAGAAGCAAAACAGGAAGACGATTTTCCCTGGGTTTCTAAGGTACCTTCTCTGAGGAAGACTGGGGCTCCCTCTGACTCACCTGCTTCTGGGCTCATTTTCCTTTGCTGCTGCTTCTGCCACACGGGCATAACTTGGACCTTGACATGCTGCTGCTTCAGACAAGCTGTTCAGATGGGACTGGGACAAAGTGAGGTCCACCTAATGTCCTGGACCTCCTTACAGCTGACATTTTCTAGGACAAAGAAGGGAATCTAGGGATTCTAGGACAAAGGATCTAGGATTTCTAGGAAGTAAAACTTTCATTCTGGTTACAGTCCTCTGAAGTCCTAGTAGGCTGGGCTTTGTGAGAATTGATTTTTCTCACCTCACAGATCTCTTCTGTGCATCCAGTCAATGTCAAATGGTTGTGGATGATTCACAGTTTAGAGACCTATTTCTTCTGCCTAGGTTCTCTCAAGCTTGGACATTAGGACTTTGTCTTGTTTTGAAAGATTTGGCTGTAAATGTTGGGGGCCAAACTTGAAAAAAAAAATTCAAAACTGGATGGTATCAGAAACGTTAACTGCTGGCTAATTTCTGAAAAATTACTTGTAATAAAAGGGTCATCTTTTGATAGAAATGTTGCTTTGGTTCTCAAGATAAAGAGTCGCGGGGCTCCATTTGATGTGTCAGCCTGAGTCAGATAGCAGGGCGCAGTGCAGCAAACGGACGATCGGTCAGTTACAGATGGACGCGCCAACATAGGGCACGGACCTGCAGCGGGCTCAGATAAGCCCACGTCTCCCGTATAATCGATGGCCTATGACGTTTGTATACTCCCGTTAATCTGGAGTGCAGCAGAGAGCTACATAGCCCCCACACATACATAAATCAGCCGCTAAACATGTAGACTGTGGTTCTAAAGTTTTTATTCCTCTTTTCATTTTCAGTGATGTTCACAAAGCAAGGCCATTGTTTGTGTCCCTTTTTATATTTTCATGCCCACTTTTGCTGTGGCCACAGACTGTGTCAATAAGGGGCTGTGCTTTTGGTGGCTTTTAAACGATCTAAAGGATCTTACAGCAGTTTTTTGCAGAGATTCCTGTTTTGCTGCCTTTCTCAGGAGCTGCAGCAGCAATGTCTGTGTGCAGAGCTGGGGGCACATCAGTGCTGCCACAGCAGCTCTGCCCAGCAGCAGCAGCCCTTGGTGGTGCCAGTGCTGCTGCCGTGGCCCTGCCCCGCTGCCCTGCAGGCCCTGGTGTTGCTGTAGGGCCTGAGTGCTCTCGGGGCCGGGCACAGTGCTGGGGGTGGCAGTGCCGGGGCTGCAGCAGGGACAGGCCATGGGCACTGCTGGGGCAGCGCTGACGCCTCAGGCCAGGCCCTGGGGGTCCAGGCTCCTTGCCCAGGCTCTCTCAGGAACACGGCCAGGCCAATGCTCAGCACAGAAAAGCCCCGTGAGCAGCCCCAGGGTGGCCGTGGGCAGGCTGGGGGCAAACAGCATGGCTGGGGCTCTGCAAGGTGCATCTGGGATCCTACTGGGATAACAGTGGGAGAGACTGGGCCTTTTCTGGAGGAGACTGGGATCATACTGGATCATACTGGCAGTAACTGGGACTGCACTGAGGGTGACTGGGAGTGGCTGCAAGCAACTGGAATCAGGCTGGAAGCAACTGAGGACAACTGGGAGTGACTGGGAACATGCTGGGTGTGACTGGGATACACTGGGAGACACTGAAACCACAGTGGGGGTAAATGGGAGCAGCTGTGCCCATGCTGGGGTCATACTGGGATCCTACTGGAACCAGACTGGGAGTGACTGGAAAGGGGTTGGCTGTGACTGGAACCATGCTGGAGGTGACTGGGAGCAACTGGGCTCAAACTGGGAGTGACAGGCAGTCACTCAGGGCATGACTGGAATAATACTGGGAGTATCTGGAAGTAACAGGGGTCATACTGGGGGTGACTGGAACCAAACTGGTAGTGACAGGGTCCTCCTGGGTTCATCCTGGGGGCCACTGGGATTACAATGGGTGTGAACAGACCCTGACTGGGGGTTACTGGGAGCTACTTTTGGGAGGAAAATGTGGACACATTGGGAGCAACTGGGATCAACTGGAAGGGACTGGGACCATGCTGAGGGGACTGGGATCACAAGTTGGGCAGCTGGAATCCTACTGGGAGCAACTGGGACCACACTTCGGGCAACTGCCAGAAACTGAGATCATGCTGGAGGCAACAGGAAGAAACTGGGAAAGACTGAGATCATTTTGAGGTAACCAGAACCTTACTGGGATATACTGGGATATATTGGCAGTGTCTGTAACCATACTGGGGAGACTGGAACCACATTGGGAACAGCTAGGACCATGCTGGGGAAAACTGAGGGTGCATGTGACCATCCTGAGAGGGACTGGGACTATTCTAGGGACAACTGGGATCATACTGGGAGGAACTGTGAACAATTGGAACTTTTCTGGCAGCAACTGGGATAGTGGGATCACAGTTGGAGCAGCTGAGTTCATGCTGGTTGAGACTGGGGTCACACTGTGGGTGACTGGACTCCTACTGGGATTGACTGGGAGTGGCTGTGAGCAGCTGGAATCATGCTGAAAGCAACTGGGAAGAACTGGGAGTGACTGGGAGCATGCTGGGGGTGACTGGGATATACTGGGAGAGACTGGGAGCTATGAGGATCATACTGGAGGCTACTGGGGTCATGCTGGAATTGACAGGGAGTGACTGGGATCACACTGGAGGCCACTGGCATCATACTGGGAGCGACTGGGATTAGAGTGTAAGTGACTGAGACCATACGGGGAGTGACTAGAATCATTCTCGGATTATAGTGGGTTTCAACGCACCCTGACTGAGAGTTACTGGGAGGTACAAAACCCATGCTGAGAGCCTACTGGGGATGCCCTGGGAAGACCTGGGAATGACAGGATGCATTCTGGTGACAACTGGGATGTACTGGCAGTGACTGGGATAAAACTGGGGGCAACTGGAACCCCCATCTCAGGGTCCCCGCTTTGGGGTTCTGGGGGCTCCTCTCTCGGGGTCCTGCTCAGGAAGTCGCGGCTCTCCCGGGGCTCCCCAAGCCCGGTGTCCCCACCCCGCTGGTCCTGCACGGTCCCACGTGGCCCAGCAGAGCTCGGAGGGCCCAGCCCGGAAGCCCAACCCCCACCACAGGGGGACCCGCATCCCCTGCCCCCCAACGCGGCTCTGCCACTGCCACCACCAGGACCCCCCAAAAACACCTCCCGGGGATCCCCGATGTCCCCCAAGGAGCATCTGTGGCTCGGCTTTGGAGCCCTGCAAGCTCCAAACATTCCCCCCAAAAATCCCAAAGCCAGGGACCCCAGGATATTTGGGTGAGCTCCCCCTCCCGGGTACCTGTGGGATGGGGGCGATGGTGTCCGGCGAAGGAGCTGCAGATACAGAGAGTGGTTAAAGCACGTGGGGCCTCCTCTGCCTGCTCCAGCTCCTCCTCCTTGTGCTCCTCCTCTTCCTCCTTCTCTGTCCCTCCTCTTCCTCCTCCTCCTCCTCCTCCCAGCCGGGACACCATGGGAAAGGGCTGGGTCAGCCCCAGATCGAGCTGAGTGGAGCGTAAGTTTGGGGAGGACAGGAGGAAAGGGTGGGAGAGGGGTCACAGGGGGATCTGGGACCACTGAGGGTCCCCAGTTCACCCCAGGACCCCCGAGCCCCCTCCCAGCTCCCCCAGTTCCCTCCGCACCCCCGGCTGAGTGGGGGGCTCAGCCCAGGACCCATCGTCGTTCGGGGCTCCCCCGAGTGCAGCCAACGGGAGAGTTCCCAGCTCAGAGAGGCCCCAGCAGAGGAGGGGATCTTGTCCCTCTTTGAGGGCCTTTAAGGCTCTTCTGGCCCCTTTGAAGAGGAGTTTTTCTCTATTTAAGGGTTTTTGGGGGGATCCCACCTCTACAAGGGTGGTTTTCCTCCCCATTTTAGGGTGTTTGTGAAGCTGCAGCCCCACAAGCCCCTTTCAAAGGGGGATCACGATGGCTTTAAGTGACATTTTAGAGGAGCCCCCATTCCAAGCCCCTGTGGGGGATGTCTGGCCCCCCAGGGTGGAATTTTGGGGTTCTCTCTACCATCCCCACTTTAAGAGTCCCTGCTCTTTTTGGGTCCCACTATAATTCCCCTTAAAAGAGCAACACCACTGCCGTTTATTCCAGCACGGAGCCCGGGGGCGTTTGGGGGTCCCAGGTGGGGTTTGGGGGTCCTGGGAGGGTTTGGGGGTTTCGGGTGATGCCGATGATCGTGATGGAGACCCCGTGCTGGGTATAAACATGCATGAGGGGTTCTCAGGGAGGTTTTGTGTATCCCGAGTGTTTTAGGGGTCACAGTGGATTTTTGAGAGTTCCTGAGGGGGTTTTCAGGGGTCCCGGAGGGGGGATAAGGCAATCCCAAGGGGAACCCAAGGTTTTTTTGGGGTACCTGCCAGTGACAGAAATGGGGACCCCGTGCCAGGTAAAAACCTTGTCAAGGGGTTCTGACAGGGGTGTTGGGAGGTCCCGTGGGAATTTTGATGTCCTGAGAGGGTTTGGGGGGCTCTGTTGGGGGTTGAGGTCTTGGAGCATTTTTGGAGGGTCTAGGGATGGTTTTGGGATCCTGAGGAGGTTGGGGTGTCCTGGGGAGTTTGGGGGTTCCCCGGAGGTTTTGGGGGTAGCTGGGCCATGCCGGTGACAGAGCTGGGTACCCCGTGCCAGGTCTGACCCTTCTCACTGTGCACGGGCAGTGTCAGCGTGTTCAGAGAGATCCTGGGGGCCCCAGGGGGTCACCCCAAATCCCAGGGGACCCTGAATGCTCAGCGACACCCATGAACTCCCCTCACTGCTGCAGGCAGGGGGGCACCAGCACTGAGCCCCCACCCCCACCATCACAGGGGGGCAGAAATGGGGGAGGGGCACGGACAGGTCAGCGGTGAAATAAACAAAAAAGGGCAGGAGATTGGTTTTAACTCCTTCTGTGCCTTTATTGAGCTCTTTTAGGTGGGTGTGGGTGGGGTCTGCCGGCACCGCCGCCGCCGCTGCCGCTGCCGCTGCTGCCGCCGCCGCTCCCTCGGGCACCGCTGAGGAGGAGATTGTTATTCAATACTGCAGCTCTTCTCGCCTCCTCTCGCTGGCTGCAGTGTCGGGAATTCCAGCCTCAGGGAGGTATTCCCAGAACTCAAGTCTACTTGGCTCGGTCTAGGGGTGTCTCTCTCTTCAGTCACCCTTGAGGTCAGCGAGAACACTTCAACAAGTTGGAGACCCTCCTCAGGTAGCTGGATGTTCTCTTCCCACAGCAGTGTCTTCCATAGGTCTCGGTTTTGGGTGGGCTCGTTGTTCTAGGGACCATTTGCTGCTAAATGGGCTTCTGATCGTTAAGGGGATCCACTCGATTTCCATATTGGGGCGGGTCTCGTGGCCCGACGAGCAGGCGGGGAGCGGCGAAGGCTTAACCCGATGGAAAGGGGAAAGGGGAAACCCGGGATTTGAGGAGAAGGGGAACATACAACTTGGAACACAGGGTACAGTGCTGGCACAGACAACTTGAAATAACAGGAATGTGACATTATAACTTCAACTATACAGCAAACAGCATAACAACGCACATACAATACATAATGCATAACAGGGATTAACTTGGAGTCTCTTTGGTTCTATTCATTTAAAGGGGGACCCCCAAAAGTCCTGGGGGAGGGACACGGGGGACTCCCAGGAATCCTGTGGGGGGATGAGGAAGGAGGGGCTGGGTGCTGGAAGGGCAGGATAGGGGTCCAGGGGGTCTCTGGGTCAAGGAAAAGGAGCTCTGGGGCAGGGAGAGCGGGATGGCGCGGGAAAGGGTGCAGGGGTTGTTGGTACCGGATAAGGGGCTGCAGGGTGGAACCCATGCCCGGGAATGGGGGTTCGGGGGGATCGCGGAGCCCAGAAATGGGGGTTTGCGGGCCCCTCGGTGCTCCGGAATGGGCGATCAAGGAGTCCCGGTGCCGGGGGTCCCCTCACCTCTCGCCGTCCCCCGGGCCCCAGGAGCGCCCCCAGCCCCGGCGCTGGAGCCATGGCGCTGCTCCGCTGCGGCCCCGCCCACAGAGCCGCCTCTGGCCCCGCCATTGGCGCCGCTCTTTGCTGCCCGCCAATGGCAGCCCGAGTCATTAGTGACGTCACCGGTGGCCGGGCAGATCCCGGCGGCGCAGGGCGGGGGCAGCCCCGCGATCCGCGGATCCATTTTCTCCTGCGGGAGCGGTCCCGGCCCGGCGGAGCGGGACTGGGCGCTGGGACTGCGATCCCTGATTCCCCATCTCCTGCTCTCGCTCTCTCCTGTGCTCTCCCTTTCCTTCGGCCGTCATCAGTGCCAGAGCGGCTGCAGAGCCCCGTGCCCGTTGGGGCTGGGGGTTGTAAGGAATAAAGAGCTTGACTCAGCCAATATCTCAGCAACAATCAATTAATTAATTCAATAATAAAATGGTAAAATGTGAGCAAAAGCACGCGCTGGGTACAGTGGGGTTTCTGCTCCAACTGCACACCGATGGTTAATTTTTGCTGGTATTTTTTGAGCATCTTCATAAACATTTGTCAGCAGGTTTTTTGTGACTTCCCCCTAGTTTCTATTTGTTAAGTCCAGGTTCTATACCCCATTGTAATTACTTCCTATTGGTGATGTGGAATCTCTATACCTTAGGGTTGTAAATTAGTGAGGTGATGTCCAGCTTCCCTTTTTCAGAAACAAACCTTTCCAGCTTTCCTTCTCAGGACCATAAATCAGTGATGGCCATGTCCAGTTTCAGATGGTGGTCTATCTTCCCTTTCCAGGATTGTCCAGTTTCCTTCTCAGGATCATCAATTTTTAGCTTGGATAAGCTCACTTCCTTCTTTTATTCAGGTGATTACAATTCTTCTAGATATATTTCTAAAGCTATAGTTCAAGAACCTCTTATTACAAGCAGTTAAGCTTATAACAATTTTATTTCAAGCAAATAATAACTTCTGCAATAATTCTATCCGACATATAAAGCCAAAAAAACTCATGCTAATAAAAACATTAAAACTTATATTGTGAAACTTTTAAGCTCACACTGTTCACTTATAAGCAAGCAAAATATTTGTCCAAAAGCTTCTTTCCATGCTTTTTCCGTTTGTTCATTAAAATTCATTTTTAGACTGTCTTTGGCCTCTTTCCACACATTTCACAAGCACAACTACACAACCCCACATTTCACAGACAGAAAGGCAAAGAAGCAGCTAAAGGTGAGGTAATTACTGAAACAATGAGGCAGCCTTAATTCCAGATGGACAAATTTCCACTGAAGGTAAGCCAAGGTATAATAAAAAGGACAAGAGACGTATTGAAAAGGAGAAGGAAGTTATAACCAGGAGGGGTGGGCTATTACAAATGAAGGGAAAGGAAGGCTTGTGATCCCCTCTACATGCTGTGGTCATTAGTGAAAGAGGACATGAGAAACACATTGGGAGATAGATGCTGGGTAAATTATTTGAAAAGTAGAATCATAGCCAAGAAATTTGCCAAGTACAGTAATTCAGGTGACTCGCCAATGTAGCCTTTGCCTCCAAACTAATCCCAAAATATTCCTAAACCAAAGCTTGGACAAATTGGGAAAGGATATGGGCCTGGACAGCAATGGCAAATTGATTTTTCAGAACTACCCAGGAGAGGAGGGTATCAATACCTATTGGTGTTAACAGATACCTTTTCAGGGTGGCCAGAAGCTTTCCCTACCAGAACTGCCAAAGCGCAGGAGGTAACCAAAGCGTTGTTAGAGAATAATACTGTTTTTGGAGTTCCAGCCACAATGTCCTCAATAGAGAGCCGCATTCATTTCAAAATTGGGCAGCAATTAGCCTCCTTGGCATAAACTGGGAACTTCACACTCCACATCACCTCAGTCAAGCGGCCAAGTAGAGAAAAGAATCATTGGATTAAGCAGCAATTCTAAGACTGTGACGAGAGGCAAAGTAGCTTGGCCTCAGCTCTTATTTGATTATTACCCAATTTGGACCAAGCCAAGAATAAAGAAAAACTAAGTCCCTTTGGAAAATTGTATGGAAGGCCATATGGAATTCAAGAACACCACTCAAAGTAGGGAAGAAACCCTACACATGATATAGGATGGCCCTAAACAAACACTTAGGGAAATTGAGAAACATGGGCTGGGGCTCGAAGCAGAAATTAGATGGGCCAGTACATGATGTGCAGCCTGGGGATTATGTGTATGTTAAGTCTTTTGCAGAAAAGACTCTGGACCACAGTGGAGGGACCATTCAGGTGCTCCTCACCACCTCTACTGCAATCAAAATCAAGGAACAAAGCACCTGGATTCCATCACTCCTGAGTGAAGAATGCTCCTGAGGATTCTGGAAATTTATACGCGGGTGACAATGAACTGAAATTAAAACTTCTTGGGAAAATAATAGAGTGTGGTGAAATGATAGGAAGAGTTTAACAA
>JAJEOU010001572.1:63427-85058 GCA_021534815.1 Acrocephalus arundinaceus
CGGTAGTTCAACCAGGAATCGACTGCCTTTCCTTCCCTTCCCTGCACCCCTCCCCGCCTGTAGCCCCCACTTCCCCCCTCTGTCTCATCATGGACCTGGTGTATAGGCCTGGGCCCTGCCATGCTCGCCTCCTGGCTACTGAAATTCCTGCCGAACCGGACGTTCGTCTTTCACATGCTTAGGATTCGGTACCTGGTCTCCTGCTCGATCTGTCTGCGTTGAAGATCCACCTTTACGCTGATAGATCTTCTCTGTAATGTAGGAACCGGAGCAGACCCGAGGGCACAGTTGCGAACAATCCTCAGCGGCCTGCCGCTCACTGCCTTCACGCAGACGCATGAAGAATGGATTTGCTGCACGAGGCGTGTAGGCTTGGACGGAGCTGACTCCCTTTTCTAGAGAGGAGTACTGTTCCTTTCTGTTTGTCTACAGCTGTCTGTAGGATAAAATAGGAGAGTGTTGCTGCTGTGGAGCGCTTCTTTCACTTTGTTTTCCACTGCTTCACTCCGGGCTCAAAGGGTCCCTTGTGTCCTCTGATCCTTTGCGCGTCCTCTGTGCGAGGATCACCCACTGTTTCAGGCGTGCGCCAGCGCGCTGACATGGCCGGACTTTCTTGGCTTTCGATCAGTTCTGCGTCATTGCGATGTGGAATGGCCAGGTGCTTCCACCCACCTTCCACCCTCAAGCTTCTGCTTCAGCGCAAGAGGCCTAAGCAAGAGAGGGTTCAGTGATGGACAGAACAAAAAGGGACCGCACGTTGGCTTCTCTTCTTTGGGTGAGCTCCTGGTTCCTCAGGCTGTAGATGAGGGGGTTCAGGGCTGGAGGCACCACCGAGTACAGAACTGATATCACCTGATCCAGGGGTGGGGAGGAGATGGAGGGGGGCTTCAGGTAGGAAAATGTTCCAGTGCTGATAAACAGGGAGAGCACGGTTAGGTGAGGGAAGCAGGTGGAAAAGGCTTTGTGCCGTCTCTGCTCAGAGGGGATCCTCAGCACAGCCCTGAAGATCTGCACATAGGAGAAAACAATGAACACAAAACAGCCAAAAGCTAAGGAGGTAGTGAAAACAGAAACCCCAAATCCCCTGAGGTAGGATTTGGAGCAGGAGAGCTTGAGGATGTGTGGAATTTCACAGAAGAACTGGCCCAGGGCATTTCCATGGCACAGGGGCAGAGAAAATGTATTGGCTGTGTGCAGCAGAGCAGTGAAAAAGCCACTGGCCCAGGCAGCTGCTGCCATGTGGGCACAAGCTCTGCTGCCCAGGAGAGTCCCGTAGTGCAGGGGTTTGCAGATGGACACATAGCGGTCATAGCACATGACGGTCAAGAGGAAATACTCAGCCGAAATGAAAAGGAAAAACATAAATACTTGAGCAGCACATCCTGTGTAGGAGATGGTGCTGGTGTCCCAGAGGGAATTGTGCATGGCTTTGGGGACAGTGGTGCAGATGGAGCCCAGGTCGGTGAGGGCCAGGTTGAGCAGGAAGAAGAACATGGGGCTGTGCAGGAGGTGGCCGCAGGCTACGGCGCTGATGATGAGGCCGTTGCCCAGGAGGGCAGCCAGGCAGCAGCAGTGCAGGACAGTGGCCCTCAGGCCCTGCTCAGCAGGGAATGGGCACAGGGCAGGAGAGATGCCCTTCATCTCTGGTGCTGCTCTGCTGGCCCAGGAGGGGACTGAGGGCCCCGAGCCCTCGGGCTGAGGGCTGTGCTGGCTGCCAGGGGACACAAGAGCTGTGCTGCTCAGGGCAGTGTGTGCCCTGCAGGGCAGGGCCGGCAGGTGCCACATGTCCCCTGCAGCAGGGCTTCCCTCAGCACTGCCTCCTTCCCTGCCTGCCCACGCCTCTGCTGCTGCAGCTGTCCCAGCCCGAGCTGTTCCTGTGGCCCTGGGCTCCTTCCCTGCCAGTGCTGCCAGAGCCCAGCCCAGCCCCTGGGCCAGCTCTGCCCTGCAGCTGCTCGGGGCTGCAGGGGTTCAAGAACAGCTCCCCCAGGCCTGGGCACCATGGAAAGGGGATGCTGCAAGGATCTGGAGGCTGGGGAGCTGGAGGCACTTGCTGAGGTTCCGAGGAATGCTCAGTGTGATGGTTTAAGATCCTCAGCTCCTGCTCTGCCCTGCACAGCTGAGTTTCCATTGCCACCAAGCTGAGCCAGGGAAAAGTGGGAGCACAGACTCAGGAAAGCAGAGGCTCAAGCAGGATACTCCTGCCCTGAATGAGCTCATGAAAAGTCCCCTCAGAAATGACCTGGGCATGAGCTGGAGCTCTGAGCAGCCCTGGCCCACACAGCACCCTCTCTACAGCAGCAGGACCTGCCCTGGCAGCAGTCACTCCTTGCACCCACAGCTCCCCTCCACTGTGCATGGGAGCTCCCAGGCAGGCTGAGAGCTGCCCCTGGCAGGTGGCAGATGCCCTGGCCTGCTTAAGAGCCCTCAGGGCTGCAGAAGCTGCTCTGCACCACAGCCCTGGGCACCCCTGGCTGCAGCCCCAGCTTCAGCCCCTCCAGCCATCCCTGGCAGCAGGAGCCGTCCTGCCCTGTCCCTCTGACGGTGCCCAGGGCAGCCCCGCTCTGGAGCACATCCTCCCCCAACCCAGAAAGGGCAGCAGAGCCATTCTTACAGTCCTGTCAGTGCTGTCCTGGGTAAGCTTTAAGAGATCCCTGCAGCCAGAGCCTTACCATGTAAGAAGTGGTGAAGATTTCTTCACAAAGAAGCTCAGAATTTTCAAAAGTTTTCAAGATTTTTCTTTGAATAATCTCAGAATTTTCCTTCCAGTTTCTTTAAGACTCTGTCTGCTTTACTCCTCTCAGATACCTGCAGGCAGTGCCCTCAGCCCTGCTGGGCTGGGAGAGGAGCTGCTCCTCAGGAGAAATGTCTTTTTGTAGCTTTCCCCTATTTCCATGCTCTGCCTCTGTGCCAGGAGCCCAGCCCAGCTCAGCAGCTCAGCAAATGCACCAGGAGTTTAATTAACCTCTTGAGGCTTTGGTGGTGTTTACAGTGGTGTCAGTCTCTGAGAGAGTGTTCAAAAAACTTTTCAAGAACTCAAAGTTCAATTGAAACACTGAAGTTTCTTGAAGTTTTAATGGGTCTCATAGAAAAACATGACTGAGAAAGTGTCCCCAGGTTCCAGTTAGAGCAGAACACTGCAGGCACTAATGACAGGTGAGGACAAACAAGGGAAAGGGGTCTCTGATGCTGACCACACCTGGATGTGTTTCAGCAATGCAAAGGGCCAAGGCCTGAGCCCCAGACCCTGGCAAGGCACATCCTGTCCCTCCCTCCTTGCTCAGGGCTCTTCCTGGGCCACTGGGATGTGGGGATGTGCAATGCCAAGGGCAGCACCATGGGGCGGCCCCTTCCAGGCTGCTGAGTAGGGACAAGGAGACACAAAGGTCCCATTGCTGCCAGGCTCACTTGTCTCCTCCTCCTGCCTCAGCAACAGGGCCAGCAGCCATGGCCAAAGTGCTGCAGGAGTTGGCTGTGTCAGGGCCTTTCAGCTGCTGCCCATGCCTGTGCCCTGTCCAGCCCAGGCTGTCCTATGGTGTCCATGCCCTGCGCCTCTGTCCCTGCAGGCTGTCGTCATCCCCCAGCTGCCCCACCTGGCTGGCCCCTTCCTTTGCTGACAGCTCTGCATCCTGCCTGCCTCTGCCTGGGCACACACAGCCTTGGGCTTGAAATCAGGAGCTTTAATTCAACTTTTTATGTGCCTGTGAAGTTTGAGCACAGGAACAAGGCATGCAGGTCCTGCTTTCCCAGCAAGGATGGTTGGAAGACAAGAAGACATTTGGTTTAAGAATGCAGTGATAGAGAAAACAAGGACTGAATCTGGGATGTTTTGGTGGGTTTTATGGCAGTGGCCAACTTGTAATACACATGTAGTGACTATATAAGTAACACTTGTAGAATCACATGTCCATTTAAGTTTATAGGTAACTGCACATTGGATTTCAAGGCTGAATATGTCATGCCCTTTTATACATCAAATTAATATAAGGGATTCCTATTTTTATATTCCAAACATAAATCCTTTGTGACACAGCACGGCCACATTGAACCAATGGTCCATTGTGATACTGCAAATCCAAAGAGACCATTGTGACACTCTGGAACCTCATGGAATCAAAAGTACATTGAGACAAAGAAAGGCTTTTTGGAACCAAGAGTCCATTGTGATACAGCAAGGCCTTGTTTGAACAATGGAGTCATTGTTGATAGTACAGAAATTCATAAAACCAAAAGGTCCATTGTGACAATGCGGATCCAAGGATACCATTGTGTCACTATGGGGCTCCAGAAAAACAAAAGTCCAGTGTGAATCAGCGGGACCACATGGAATCAAGGATCCGATATAACACAGCCATTGTGACACTGTGGGCCCCATGGATGCAAGGGAAAAGGTAACTGGTCTGCTTGGCTTGGCCTGACTGGCTCAACTGACCTCAGCATGTTGAGGGTCTCTTCTCATGCGCCCCTGAAACACTGGGGCTCTGGGCTTTCCTTCCTATGGAAAAGATCCATCCTTCCTGCCCAGGCACCCATGGCCAAAAGTGGTACTTCTCCAAAACTAACTGTATGCAAATGTTTCTCCCAAATAAAAGCTGCCAGGAAAGGCAGACCTGGTTCACCTTGGCCTCTGGTGGTCGCCTGTAATCTGCCCTGGAAACACTGGGGCTCTGTGCTTTCCTTCCTATGGGAAGGAACTGGCCTTCTCATGCAGGCACTCATGCTGAAATCTGGATTCTCCCCCCAGAATTCTGTATCTGGGCAGGATACCAGAACCCAGGATATTTTTTCCATTGCTCCCAGATGAAGGCGGCTAGGACAGACAGCTCTGGCCGGTCTTGGCCTCTGGTGGCTGTTGTTCATCAGCCACTGAAACACTGGGGCTCTGTGCTTTCCTTCCTGTGGAGACCATGGTGACACTTCAGGGCCTCACGGATCCAAGGGGCCCATTGTGACACTGTGGGAATTCATGGACCCAAGGGGATCACTGTGGCACTGTTGGGCCACCAGGGGCCAGTGTGAAGCAGCAGGGCTTTGTGCAACCAAGAGGCCATTGTTGCATTACAGGGCTTGGTGGAACCAAAGGGCCATTGTGATCCTGCAGGGCACCGTGGATCCATGGAGAACATTGTGGCATTGCCAGGCCCCATGGAATCATGGAGACCATGGGGACACTGCAGGGCCCCACAGAACTAAAGGGCCATTGTCACCCTTCTGAGCCTCGTGGCAGCAAGGGACCATTGTGACACCTCAGAAGCAAAGAGATCATTGTGACACTACAGGGCCTCATGGATCCAAGGGGAGATGGAACAGATCTGGCTGGTTTGGCCTCCTGTGGGCTCCCTGAAATGTCCAGCTGATTTTGGAATGCTGAGGGCTGCCACTCATCAGCCCTGGGAGCACTGGGGGGCTCTTGCTTTCCTTCCTATGAAAAAGAACCATCCAAGTTTCCAGGTGCCCATGGTCAAAACTGATACTCCCCTTGAATAATTCCGTATATGCAAGGGTTCTCCCAAACAAAAGCTGCCAGGACAGAGCTCTGGCTGCCCTGGTGTCACGATCCAAAAAGGAATCGTGATAGGTTCTTGTGATCTTTAGAGTGCAAAAAGTACTCAAGGGGACAAATATTTAATTACACACACAAATGCACCTTTATTGATGCCAACAACACTTGCGATAGAGGGAATAAAAAAGGAAACATAGGATACAGAGCGAGGAAAGGGGGGGCAGGGGGTATATAGCTACCATGGCTGAGCAGCGTCCTTGTGGCGTCGTGCCAATGGATCCGTTGTCTTCCGTGGGGAGATCTCAAAGTGTGAGTCACAGTGGGGCAGCTTTTATAGTCATTTCAGAAGTGGGGGGCACCTGAGAGTCATTGTGGTATGGTACCATTGCTCTGGGAACCAGGTATGATCATTCAGCAGGCGAGTTTGGGACAAACTGGTCTAGTCCCTAGATGCTGGTAAGCACAGGCTGTCCAAACTGTCCATTGTCCTCATACAAGTTCCCATGGGAGCAGCCAGCTCCAGTCCAGTGGACATACCTGCAGGTCAAAGCTTGCCAAACACACACACACTGTGGCCCAGGCGCCCGAGCCCCCTTGCCTTCTTCCTTGACGAAGGGTGGTGAGGCAAAACCAGGGACCACCAAGTCCCAACCCTTACACACTCTTCTAGAATCCCATGTCCATGTAAGGTTATGAGTTACCACACCTTGGACCCCAAGCCTGAATAAGTGATGCCCTCTAAATTGCAAATTAGTGTTAAGGAGTCTTTTTCTAATATTTTGTAGATTTGATGAAAGCTGGGCCTCACAAAACCAGGGATTCATCTGTGACCCCTTGGAACCTCATGGAACAAAAAGCCTTTGTGACACAGCAGGGCCTCATGGAACCAATGATCCATTGTGATCCTGCAGATCCAAGGAGACCGTTGTGACACTCTGGAACCTCATGGAATCCAAATTGCATTGTGACAGAGAAAGGCTGCATGGAACCAAGACTCCATTATGACATAGCATTGCTTTGAACAATGGAACCATTGCTGGTAGTACAGTAACTCATGGAACCAAGGGGCCATTGTGACACACCAGGGCTGAATGGAATGAAACGTCAATCATGACAATGTGACTCCAAGGAGACCATGGTGACACTGTGGGGCCCTGTGGAACCAAAGGGGACATTCTGACACAGCAAGGCCTTGTGTCACAGGAGGCCATTGTGACACTGCTGAACCTCCCAAAAACAAGGTGACCATGTTATACTGTGGGACCTCATGGAACAAAGGGTCCATGGTGACACTGCAGAACCAAGGAGACTGTTGGTGGCAGGATGAATCCTCATGGAACCAGAACTCCATTGTGACACAGCAAGGTCTCATGGCTCCAAGGTCCATTGTGACTCTGTTGGGCCTCATGGAACCACAATCCATTGTGATACAGCGTGGCCACATGGAGCCAAGGGGCCCTTGTGACTAAAGAACCTCATGGAAACAAGAATCCATTGTTACACTGTGGGGCCCTGTGGAACCAAGGGGACCCCAGTGACATTGCGGGGCCTCATGGAACAATGGAGACTGTTCTGACACTTTGACACTTTTTGACCCACTTGCACCAAGGGGCCATTATATCATGGCAGGGCCTGATGGAATCAAGGGGGCTACAGTGAACACTGTGGGTTTCCATGGGATGCAGGGCCGATTCTGACACCATGGAACCAAGGATACCATTGTGACACTCTGGAGCATCATGGAACCAAAGGTCCATTGTGACACAGCAGGGCCTCATGAAAGCCTGGAGGCCATTTGTACACCTTGAGGCCCTGTGAAACCAAAGGGCCATTGTTGCACTTAGGGGCCTTTTGGAGCAAAGGGGACCATAGTGGCACTGTGGGGCTCAATGGAACCAAGGGCAATTGTGGCACACTGGCACACTTGAACCAAGGAGACCATTGTAACACTACAGGGCCCCATGGAACTAAGAATTCATGTAATAGCACAGGACCCCATAAAACCAAAGGTCCATTGTGACATTGTGGGGCCTCATGGAATCCTGGAGGCCATTGTGAATGTTTGAGGCCTTGTTGAATCAAGGGACTCTGCAGGACCTTGTGGAACCAAGCAGACCATTGTGAAACTGCAGGGCCTCATTGAACCAAGGGTCCACTGTGACACTGCATTACCAAGGAGACTACTGTGACACTGCAAAGCCTCATGGAAGCAATGGGGGACAATTGTGATGCTACAGAACCCAATGGAAGCAAGGTTTCAGTGTGACACAGCTGAGCCTCATGCAGCCAAGGGGCCATTGTGATCCTGAGGAGCTCAACAGAACCAAGGGACCAGTATAACACTGCAGGACTGTCTGGAATCATTGAGACCATTGTGACACTCTGTTACTTCATGGAACCAAGGGGCCACAGTGTCATTGTGCAGCTCCATGGAACCAAGGAAACCATTTTGAAGCTGCAAGGCCTCATGGAAGCAAGGGACCAGTGTGACACTATGGGGCTCCATAGAAACAAGGGGCCAGTGTGACACAGTGGGGCCCAGTAGAAGCAAGCATCAAATATGGCATCATGACCCTTGTGAAACTGTGGGGCCCCGAGGATCCAAGGGAACAAGGAACAGGTCTGCTTGGCTTGGCCTGGCAGGCTCAATCGGCGTCTGCATGTTAGGGGTATCTTCTCATGTGCCCTGGAAACATCGTGACTCAGTGCATTCATTCCCATGGAACAGAACCATCCCTCCTGCCAGGGCACCCATGGCCAAAATTGGCCCCACAGCTCTGCTCAGGCCAGGCTGCCCTGGGCATGGGCCCCACAGCCTCAGCCCCTCTCAAGGGCACAGCAGCAGCTGCAGCTCAGACAGGACTCAGCCACAGCCATGGGGAAGGTGCCTGGCCAAAGGAAAAGGAGGCTCCCTGTGTGCCCTGCTCTCCTCTCCAGGAGATGCTGAGAGCTCTGCAGCCCCTGCTGCCATCCCATCTGCCCAGGCCAGCACAACAACCGTGGCCTTGTGGCCCTCAGGAGCTGTTCCTGCTGCAGGCCCAGGGCCCATGCCAAAGCTGGGGCAGCCAGAAAGCTGTGCCCATTTCTGTTCATTGCTGCCCTGATGAGGATGGATCCTCAGCCACTTGGAGCTTGCTGATGAATTTTACATTTCCAGAGGTCTCTTCTTTCTTGAGTTCTTCAGTTGGGAAATGCAGTGAGAAAAGCTCATGAACATTCGTTCAAAACATGCAAACAACACAAGCCCATGGGAATAACTCAAATCTTCAATTCTTCTGTGGTTAATTAAACAGAATTCAGAAGTTATTCAAAGTAAATATACTATACTGAAAATAATGAAGAGATAATTGTTTCGTCCTGTTTAGTTTTCTTTTCCATTTTTTAGATTGTGATCAGCAATCCCCAGTTGATATTGATCCCCAGCACCTCCTCATGCAGTCTGAATAAATCTGAAAATCAAGACCCTTCATGGCTGACAATCAATCACACTTTATCCCTGCCCCCACCCCATCATTTCCCTCATCCAACCCCTGGGACTCAGAGCAGCTGAGGAATGGAGTCACATCCAGGGGTGTCCCAGGGCTCAGGATTGGGGCCAGGGCAGTTAAATCTCTTGATGGATGATCTGGATGAGGGCATCAAGGGCACCCTCAGTCAGTTCCCAGTGCCCCCAAGCTGGGTGGGAGTGTGGCTGTGCTGGGGGCAGGAAGCTCTGCAGAGGGATCTGGACAGGCTGGAGCCATGGGCCCAGGACAATTGGATGAGGTTCCCCAAGGCCAAGGGCCGAGTCCGGTCCTGGGCTCACAACCACCCCAAATCCTTGGCTGTGCACTGCCCCTGATCCCCACAGCCTGTCCTGTTCCCTTCATCCCTGCATTGCCAGGGACTTCCTGGGACAAGGGAGCTCTGCTGTGGGTCTGGAGGGAGGTGCAAGTGGGAACCACAACTCATCAGGTTTGTGTCCTTTTTGGGTCAGGAACGGTGGGACTCAGAGGCACAGAAAATGTTTCTTTATTGCAAACATAAAAAATGTATACATGATACAATTTAAGATATATTGAAACTCTTCCCTCAGCCATTGAAGACATCCCAGAAACATCTGATTTGCTTTGAATGCTCTGTGTGAAGTGGGGATAAAACAGCCTGAAGAGCTCCTAATTTGCAAGGCTGTCGGTGGTGGATGGAGAAGGTGCTCAGGCTGCTTTTGGGGTTGAAGAAATGCTGAAACCAGCCTGACTCATTATATCTCCTCCTGTCCTGGCTGAAGCTCCCCTCCTTCCCCTTCCACCCATTGTCTTTTGTCTCCCACCAGGCCCCTCCAGTGAAGAGCCTGGCTCTGTGTTCTCCATCACCTCCTGGGAGGCACTGCCAGGCTGGCATGAGGAGGCCCTCAGCCTTCCCTGCTCAGGGCTGGACCAGCCCAGCTCCCTCCGCCTCTCCTCACAGCCCAAGTGCTCCAGCCCCACGTTGGAGCCCTTCCCTAACCCTGCTCCAGCTGCCCGACATCTTTCCTGCTCTGGGGAACCCAAACCAGGCCACAGTGACCTGGATAATCCACGTCCTTGATGTCCTGGTCACACAGCCCAGCCCCTTGTCCCCGTGTCAGGCTCTGGGGGTTGATTTGTGGAACATCCTTGGGGGAGGCTGCAGCGCTGGGGGCAGGGGGGACCCAGGGGGACAGGGGACCCTGCTGGGCACGAGCAGCAGGGCAGACTTGTCTGGGGGGGAAATGTGAGTGGGGGCTGGGGCAGAGTGACCAACCCAGTGACCTCACACAGCTTTCCCAGGATGTTACAACCCATCTTGTAATGTCAAAGCCTGCTCTGTGATGTCACAGGCCAGTCTGAGAGGCACAGCTGATGTCACAACCTGCTTTGTGATGTCACATAGTTACACTGTGACATCACAGCCCACTCTGTGATGTCATGACCCACTATGTGATGTCACTCTGCCTTCCTCAATGATGTCAGAGTCTTCCCTGTGATATCACAGTTTTCTCTGTAATGTCACAGGTCACCCTGTGATGTCACAGATGGCTCTATGATTTTGCACAACCATTTGCTGATGTCACAGCTTACCCTGTAATGTCACACAGCTGCCCTGCGATGTCAAAGCCTGCTCTCTGATGTAACACAACCACTCTGTGATGTCACACAGTCCCTTCTATTATGCCATAGCTGATCAATGACCTCACATAGCCCACTCTGTGATGTCATAGCCCACCCTGTGACCCTACTCACCCCTTATTGTGTGTCACCCTGATTTTTTCAGCCTTCTGGTGTTTTCATAGTTTCTGAATTCTTTTTCATGCGAGTGTTATTAATAGAAGATATTTATGTTAAGATACTAGCTATGCTTTTCATTCCTCTTTTGAGGAGGGAACAATTGATGGACTTTTGGTTTGACCAATGTGATTGGAAAGGTGGCAGCCTTAACCTGCAATCCATGGTCTGGGTGGAAATGCTATATATATTGGAATCAGAGAATAAAGAGGTCTGGGGTTTATGCCCTGTCGACTGGAATGGAGTCCATGTCTTCTTTTTGCGTCCTATTGCAACAATTGTGATCTCCCACATCTCCTTTCTGACATCACAGCTGCTCTGTGCCTCTATCACACACAGCCACAGAGGTGCCTCTATGACACAGCCTCACTGTGAAATTACAACCCTTTACTGAAATCACCAACCCCTCTCAAGGACAACCCCCGGGTGTCACTTCTGGGGCAGGGAAAGCTGGCAGCCTCCAGGCACATTTGGCTCCCTGTGCCTGCAGCCACCAGTGCCCGGAGGTGCCCAGCAGCTCCCACAGGCTGCAGAATCTCCGTGCCACCCCCGACAGCCACAAGTGTCCGTCCTTGTCCCGGTGGACCTGGCACTGCTTGGAATCCCGGCCGGAGCGTGGCTGTGGAGCGACCGCAGGGCTCAGCGGGGCAGGGACCCCCAGGAGCCCCCAAACCCCTCCTGCCCCACGGGTGCCTGCAGCAGCCCCAGGGCTGTGCCTGTCCCCATGTCACCGTCCCCATGGGTGCCAGGGCTGTGTTTCCCTCCTAGGGACGGGGCCCTGTGTGGTCCTGGCCCCCCAAGCTCCCAGGGGTGCTGTGGCGGTTTCACCTCGACACAGACACTCAGCAGGGAACTGTCCAAGTCCTGGGGGCTGTGACACAGCAGGGACAGCCCCGAGGCACCCCCGGCCGCCTCCAGCTCAGTCACAGCCAACTCAGGGTTGCCAAGGGCAGGGATGGCCATAGTCCCCCTCGGGGGCACCCCAGGACCCACTGTTCCTACCCCTGTTCCCACCCCTCACCACGGTGTCCGCAGCCGGTTCTCCACGGGGCCACCCTCCCGGCTCTCAGCCTGCTGGGTGCTGATGTTGGGGATGTCACACAAGTCCTGGAGCTGTCCACAAGTGTGGAAACTGCCAGAGTGACATTGCCAGGGTGACACCACCACCCCCCTTGTCCCCACACCCTTGGACCTCCACCACAACCACCAGCAGCGCCTTGAAACCGCCAGGGAATGGGAGGCAGAGATGGTTGGTGGGCAGTCCCCAGGGATGCCAGAATGTCCCCGTGGGTGTCAGGCTCTCCCAACAGACGCCAGACTGTCTCCATAGCTGTCACAATGTCCACGTGTCTGTCAGGCTGTCCAGTGGCTGCCAGGCCACCTCAGCAATTCCAGGCTGTCCCTATGGGTGTCACACAGTCCCCATGGCTTTCAGGCTTTCTCAATTGGTGTCACACTGTCCCCAGTGATGCTGGGCTGTCCCATGGCTGCCACACTGTCCCCTAAGGTTCTGATTTGTCCTGATGGATGTCAGGCTGTCGCCTGCAATATCAGGCTGTCCCTATGGGTGCCACACTGTCTCCTTGGGTGCCAGTTTGTCCTGATGGATTTCAGGCTGTCTCCAGTGGTGCCAGGCTGTCCCATGGCTGCCACGCTGTCCCCTTGGGTGCCAGGCTTTCCAGAGCTGCCAGACTGTCCTCAGCTATGCTGGGTTGTCCCACAGGTGCCATTCTGTCCCCCCACCTCTTGGCTCACCTGTCACAGCTGCAGACCTGTCCTGGGCTCTGCCTCTCCTTCTTGCAGATGTGCAGCATGTCCAGCACGGTCAGGCTCAGCTGCCTGCTGATGTGCTGAGGCCTGAGCAGCAGGCCTCAGCTAGGGCTGACACACAAGATGAATCCTTGGCACTGTGATTAACACCATTGGTATTACTTAGATAAAAACAGATGACAAAGATGCTTATGCTAGCTCTGTATAACCTTGTGTAATTATCTGCAATAAAGTTATTGTTTTAAGAATCTTTCCCAACTGACATGAATAGAGGCTTGTTTGTGGGGTATTTGAGGGGAAAACTCTCCCATTCGATGTCTGGGCTCTGGCCAAAAACCAGTCCCTGCTGTTTGGGACGTGTGCCATCAGATCCAGGAGTTTCTGTGCTAAAATTATAATCTGGCCACCTTGACTTGCTGATTTGAGCCTATAAAAGCTGGACACACTTTGGGGATGAATGTGGAGACCTCACCTATGGGTGGAAGCACAGTGTAGGATTTTGCAATTTGCTGGGAAGGGTTCTCCAGATGCTTGCTGTGAAACAAGACTCTCCAGAGACTGCAGACTCTGGATGGTGGTAAAGCATTTTGGCAATTGGTGATGTATCTTAATCCCTCTGCTTTCTCTATATATAGTACAGTAAGGATTAGGTGTATTAACTTGCTTACATCTGCATGTTGCTAAAGCCAAGCATGTAGTTTCAGTGAATATATCATTTTACTTTTGTGTTGCCTTTATATTCATTGTAAAATAAGGTCATTACTTCCATTCGTGTTTGTGTTCTTTTAAATTGCCCCTCTCAATTGGCAGCAAACTTTCTAATAGTCAAACTGTGTTAGAAAGTTTCTATCTGGCTGATTTCAATATCAGTTTCATAGGGCCCAATAGTTTCACAGTGGCCCTTTGGCTCAAAAGTATCACAATGGTCCCCTTGGTCCTATGAGGCCTTGCAGTGTCACAAGGGTCCCTTGGCTCCATGAGGCCCCACAGTGTCACCCTGGGGCAGAAGGCCAGCAGGGATTCATTCCCCACATGCTGCAGCTCCCTGGGCCAGCTGGCACCGACACCTTCTCCCAGGAAAGCATTGCCAGGCACAGCCAGGGCTGTGCCACACTGCAGCTCCCTGCAAACCACGGCAGCAGCTGTGAGGCCAAACCCCGAGTCACAGACAGTTTGTCACTCTTTCTATCTGTATTTGATCAAGAAATGTCCCATTGTGGGGTCCCCTTTCCTGCAGTCACTGCAATACTGGGACCATACCCGGAGCTCTGAGGAGAGAAATGGCCAGCGCTGCACCTCTGCACTGACTCAGGGATGGTGGCAAATGCTCTCTGGGGTGGCTGGAACTATGGAAAAAGGAGAATTGGCAGTGCAGAGGAAAATTCATCTGGGCTGCTGGACTGAGGCAAGACATCACTGCCCATGGGAGAAGTTGGCTGTGAAAGTCCCTCCTGCGGATGCTCACGTACCCAAGAGTCGGGCACTGAAGAGCAGCACAACGATGGACAGGGGGATGGGGCTGCCAGGGTTAAAGTGTCCCAGGCAGGTCTGGACTGGCCACACAAGGGTGAGTTATTTCTGGCTCAATGGGCCCAGGACACCTCAGATCATCAGGGCAGAGATGCAGCCTGCAGATGGGCTGGTGAGCAAGGGGTGGATTTAACCATGGACACCATGTCTAGGTTATCCATGAGTGGGAAACGTTGGCTGAGATCAAGCAGGGCAAGGTGGGGAAATTCCCTGTAGCTTGGGGGATGATGGTGGGAATAAAAATCTGGGAAAACACGTGGTCTTTTTAGTGGGCAAACAAACAACAACAACTCCAGCATTAATAATAAGCAGAAGCAGGAACCCAGGAACAGCTTCCGCTTCCCTGAGCGCGGCGCTTTCCCCTTGGGTGCAGTTCTGGTCACAGCCAGCAGGGGCGCTGGTGGCTCCCGGTGGGCAGGGCAGGTGCGATGATCCCCCCAGGGCTGCAGGGGGCGTTGTGGGGTGGACTCAGGGACCACGCGGGAATGGCGGCTCGGCCCAGACGGGAGAAGATGGAAAAGATGTACCAGAAACTCCAGAGCTGAGGCTGAAGACACAGGAGGTCTTAGCAGAGGAGGAGTGCTGGCTACAAAGTGGCAAAAAGCCTCAGAGCAATGCTGAAGGAACAGCAGGCAGGCAGGACAGCAGCGGCTCTGCTCCAAGTGCAGTGACAGGCCTTTTGTTTAGTGAGGCAGGGGATAACAAGATCCCAGTTCAGTGGTTGCTCCCGGGAGCAGAGGCTCACCTCACACCATAGGAAAAAACAAGACCAAGCTGGGCTTCTGCAGCGGCAAAAATGAATTCTATTCCCAAGCAGCAGCTACACAGTCACCATTCAAAAGCTTGGATTTTGTGAGTGAGAGAGTTTTCCTTCCTGGCTGTCTCAAGCACCCAGTCATTAGTGCTTCTTTGCAACACAATGGGAAAAACTCCACCGGTAACAAGTAAAGAAAAATAAAGGGAGAAGAAAAATAACAAACAAAAATCCCTCAACCTCAAAGACCCTGTCAGAGCCAGCCCTGTCCCTGCACTGCCCCAGCTCTGCTGCCCCACAGCTGCTGGATCAGGAAGGACAGAGCCATGACGGGGGGAAATGCACAGGGACTGCTCCTGGGAGGGACCTCAGGAGGGTTCCAGGCCAGGCCAAAGCAGAGTCAGTGCAGAAAGGGACACAGGGAGGGGCTGTTTGTGTGCTCTGCCATGGCAGGATGAGATGCAGAGCTGCAGAGACACCCAGACCATGTGGATCCCTGCAGGAGCTGATCTCACACAGCGGCTCCCAGGCTTCTGCTGCTCGCGGGTTACTCTGGTTTGATGTTCCCTGCTGGTCACACCCAGCCCCACACACACCAGTGCTGTGTGCACACACACCAGTCTCACCAGTGCCTGGGTCCCCAAAGGACACAGAACCTGATGATTTGTGGTCCCCACTCCAGTATCTGACACTCAGACCCCCTTTGGTACCCAGAGCAGAGAGAGCTGCCTTGTCCCAGACAGTTCTTGGCAATGGAGGGTTTAGGAAAATGCCACAGGCAGTGGGGATCAGCTGTAGGGCATGGCCATGGATGGGCCCTGGGCATCACCTCTGATCCAACCTCCTTAATCCCCCATCCTTTCCCTTCCTGGGGTCCTTTCTTGGACATCTGTCACAATTTCCTTAATTTTACTAAGAACTCATGTAACAGTGAGGGGCCCAGTGGAATCAAGGGGCCATTCCATACTTCAGGGCCTCATGGAACCAAAAGTCCATTGTGACTTTGCCGGGCCTCATGGAACCATGGAGACCATTGTGACACTTCAGGACCCACTGGAACCAAGGGGCCATTGTGACACTGCAAGGCCTTGTATAACCAAGGGGTCAGTGTAGCACAGCAGGGCCTGATGGAACCAAAGGGGATCACAGTGACACTGTGGGGCTCCATGAGACCATGGGAACATTCTGACTCTGTGAAACCAAGGAGACCATTATTACATGATGGAGGATCATAGAACCAAGGAGGCCATTGTGAACTGGCAGGGGAACCCCCTGAGACTGTGATGTCACTTCAAGGCCTTGTGACACCAAAGGGCCTTGTTGAACCAATGAGACCATTGTGACATGGGCACAAGGGACCATTGCAACACTCTGGGGCCTTGTAGAACTGAGGGTCCAATATGACAATGAGTGGCACCATAGAACCAAGGAGACCATTGTGACACTACAGGGCTCCATGGAACTGAGAACTCATGTAACAGTGAGGAGCCCCATGGAATCAAGGGACCATTCCATATTTCAGGGCCTCATGGAACCAAGGTGCGCTTGTGACACTGCAGGGTTTCATGGAAGCAATGAGACCATTCTGGCACATGGAACCAAGTGGCCATTGTGACACCACAGGGCCTCACAGAACTGAGGCAAACACTGTGACACTGCAAGACCTCATGGAAGCAAGGGGCCATTGTGCCACTGTAGAGCCAAGGAGACCATTGTGATGTCACTGGGCCTCATGGAAACAGAGATCTCTTGTGACCCTATGGAGCCTCATGGAACCAAGCAGCAAATGTGGTGCTGCAGGGCCCAAAGGATCCAAGAACATGGACGAGTTTGTGTTGGCTTGGCCTCTGGGGGCTGCATGACTGGCTCAGCTGACCTTGGCATGTTGAGGGCTGCTTCTCATCTTCTCCTGAAACCTTGGAGTTTTGTGCTTTCCTTCCTGTGGGATAGAATTGTCCTTCTCCTCCAAGTGCCCATGGCCAAAATTGGCATTCTACCTCCAAATTTAATTACATCCTTGGATTGTTCCCATAGGAAACCTGCCAGGACAGACAGATCTGGCTGGCCTTGGCCTCTTAGGGGCCACTTCATATTTGCCTTCCAAACAGCGGGAGGCTGTGCTATTCTTGCCATGGAAAAAAACATCTTTCAAGTCCAAGTGTCCATAGCCAATACTGGGAATCTGCCTCCAAAATTCCTTTTATCCAAGGATAGCTCCCAGACAAAAGCTGCCCAGGACTGTCTAAGTTCCCTTGGCATCCTGAAGGCCAGCTCTCATCTATCTTTGAAACACTGGGGCTCTGCCCTTTCCTTCATGTGGAGAAGAATTTTCATTCTTTGTCACGCTGAGATGCGAAATGAGCACGCACCACACGCTCAGTCGCCCAAGGCAAAAAAAGAAAACTTTATTTACAGTTTTCTAGAATTTATAGATTCTCTAAAGTGAGAGTGGATTGGAGGATGACATCCCTCCTCTGAATCACACTGGCCAGGTGAAGAGTCTGTCAATATTCTCCTTCTCCAAGAAGGAATGCAAATACACATAGTGTTTTGGTAAAAAGTGAGAACTCTTGACTCCAAGAATGTAAACATTAGAAGGCTTCGAAAACCAGGGTGACATCTCACCCTTTTTCCGTTAAAAGAGAAAAAGAAAAAAGAAAATGAACAATTTTACAAAGGAAGAAAAATGAACAATGTTTTTGGGTTCCTTCGTGGAGGAATCATCAGAGTGACTACTCGCATCGTCTGCATCAGAGTAATCACTCAACGATTCATCCACTTGATGGCTTTCAGTTTGGTCACAGTTTCCATCTTGTCTGTTGGCCGGGTTCTGTCTCTAAGGTCACAGGTCAGGACATAGACAGTTCAAAGGTACCCAGCATGTCCCAGTATCTCTGGACACGCACGCATACCCACGCCCCAAAATGACAAGGTCATAGGGACCTTCCCACTGTTTGGTGACTAGACTTTTCACTTGAACCTTTGCTCGAGGCTGATGTGTCTCGTCCGAAGCCTGTAACGAAAGATGGTGATTCAAGATGACAGTGTTATTTGAGTTCTGTGGCACCGTAAGATGATTGATGGTGTACAAGGCCTTTGCCAACTGACTGTGTGGGGTTTCACCCTGCATTCCTCGTTTTTGTTTTTGTAGAACCCACTTCAGAGTACCATGAGCGCGTTCTACAATAGCTTGACCAGTCAGAGAATGAGGGATACCAAACTTGTGTGAAACATCCCACAACTGCAAGAACTGCCGCACCTTCCCTGATGCGTAAGCAGGACCATTGTCGGTTTTCACAGCAGAAGGTATAGCAAGAATGGAAAAGGCCTGCCTCCAATGGGCAATGACATCACGGATCTTTTCTCCAGTGTGAGCAGAAGCCCACATTGCAGAGGAGAATGTGTCCACCGTGACATGCACATACTTGAGCCGGCCAAACTCAGCAACCTGGGTGACATAAGTCTGCCAAAGCTCCAAGGCCCTAAGGCCTCTGGGGTTTACCCTGCCGGCAAAGGCACACCAAGGGCGTGACAGTCGTCACATGACTCAACAATGTTGTGAGCCTCAGTTGGTGTCAACTGAAATTGCTTTTGCAATGTATGTGCGTTCTGGTGGAAGAACTCATGTGATGCCTTGGCCTGCGCAAGTATGTCTGGCTGAGGTGCTACCCACGCTGGGTTAGCTAAATTGTCGGCCCTCATGTTACCTTCCGCCACAAACCCTGGCAAATTGGTGTGACTCCTTGTATGCAAAACATAGTACAGGTGAACCCAGGCCTGGATGGTGCACCACAGGGTCTTCTGTAACTGAAACAGGGCAGGATTACTGACCTCCTTCAAAACTGAATAACCCAGTCGCAGTGTGATGTCGGCCACATAGGCGGAATCCATGACCAAGTTGAAAGGTTCCTGGGAAAACTTCTTGAATTCCATGACCTCAGCCGTTAGCTCAACCAATTGGGCTGAACCATCCTCATGACCTTCCACAACCTGCCACTCTGCTCCATCCTTCCAGGTAACAATGGCTTTTCCTGTCTTTCCTGAACCGTCAGTGAAGATGGTGGGTCCTCACACCAGTTCCTGGCAACATTTGGGCTGCAAAGAAATTTCTATATTTTTTGCCACTTGCAGTAGTTTGTGGCTGGGCAGATGATAAACGATCTGCCCTGTGAAGTTTTCCAGAGCACATTGCGTAGTAACACTGTTTGCAAGGTTCCAGTCAAAATTTTCCCACTCAGTTGGGATCACGATCTTTGCGGGATCTGCCCCCATCAACTGCAAACACCATTGCAGGCATTTGATTATCAATCGAGCAACCAGCTCAGCTAACGGAGTTATCGTCTTCTGCGGCTGGTGGGGCAGGAAGACCCATTCCAAGATGTGCAAGGAATCAGACCATTTGTCATTCCATTGGCCGATGATACCTGTAGGGTGTAAATCCGCAGCAGTGATGAACACAGTGATATCAACGGAGGGGTTAATGCGGTACACTTGGCAAGCGGAAACAGCTTGCTGAACCTCCTCCAGGGCTTTACGTGCCTCAGGGGTCAATTCACGAGGTGACTTTAAATCGGTGTCTCCCTTTAACAAATCATATAAAGGAGACAGTTGTGCATTGGTTAGTCCCAAATACGGACAAAACCACGTGATGATGCCTACCAATTTCTGGGCATCATTCAGTGTTTTCACCGAATGCACAAATTGCACGTCCTGGTGACGGATTGTCCATTCCAGAATCTCGACCCCCAAATACTTCCAAGAAGGCTGTTGTTGAACCCCCTTCCCTGCACCAAGAACACCACCACCCACCACACCTGGGGGGGCAGCGCAGGGAAGGGGGGGTCTGGAACCGTCCCCAGGAGGATCCCTTTTGTAACTCGGAGACCCATCGCAGGCAATGCCCTGTCCCGCTTGGTGCGGGGCAGGCTGTCTGCCTATCGGGGAGGGGCTTGACAGGCCGGTCAGTGCCCCATCCCCACCTGCCTCCACTGCCTGGGCAAGCCCATCAGGCTGCACGGAGGCAGAGGGGGTTTGCAGCGCTCTCACTGGGGCCGGCGGCTCCGCTGCCAGCCCTGCCTTCCCCACACCCAGAGGATGGGTCGTAGAAAAACCACAATTCAGGCAGAGCATTGTCACAGAATCCTGCCCAAGGAGAGGCAGAGACTGGTCCAGGGGCTCCTCCCCACCCCCGAACACCGGGAAGGCACAAGGGGAGGGCGGTTCCCTCCCACTCCGCCGCTTCCGCAGGACGGGGTGGGGCCGGCTTCGCTGACCACACGGAGCCTACAGCAGCCTGTGGGGCGCTGCCCACACCCCGGCCGGGAGCCCAAGGGCCGTGATCCCAGACAGAAACATCTCCCATTGCAGCACTGCGGGGGGGAGGAGAGGGCTCTGCCTCACGCAGTGGCTCGAAATCCCCCCCGGCCCCCAAAAGGACCTCAGCGTCCCCTTCTCTTTCTCTGTCCTCCAGGACGGAAGAGCTTAGTTGGGAGCCGAGCTCCTCAGCAAAACCCTTGGAACTGGAGCATTCAGACCAGTGGAAAAACCCGTCAAACCTCTTCCAGTGCAGCAGAAGCTGTGCGACTTCCACGTTACAGTCAACGGAGAGGACCTCAACAAGGTGATCACCAAGCAGAGACCATACCTCCCTGGAGAAAGCCTCCTCGGGATCTGAAAAAAAACCTTGGCCTCTCGCCCATAAAAAGAGCTTCTCAAAGCCACCCTGGGAGACAGAAACCTGCCTCCTCTCCAGCAAACCTCTCTAGATATGGAGGACCAGTGAGTCCTCCATGTAAGCCACAGGGGTTGGCATCATCCCAAAAGCTGCAGGCAAAGTGCCAAACGGCCACAGCCACTGCACAAGCAGGGAGGAGGGGGGGTTAAGAACCACAAATCTCACCCAAAGTGCCTCACACTCCGATGAGCACCAAATGCCGTTCTCGGGGTCACCAAATGTCACACTGAGACACGAAATGAGCACGCACCACACGCTCAGTCACCCAAGGTAAAAAAAGAGAACTTTATTTACAGTTTTCTAGAATTTATAGATTCTCTAAAGTAAGAGTGGAATGGAGAATGACATCCCTCCTCTGAATCACACTGGCCAGGTGAACAGTTCGTCAATATTCTCCTCCTCCAAGAAAGAATGCGAAAACACATAGTGTTTTGGTAAAAAGTGTGAGAACTCTTGACTCCAAGAATGTAAGCATAAGAAGGCTTTGAAAACCAGGGCGACAATTCTTGTCCAGAAACCCACAGCTGAAATGGAATTCCACCTCCAAATTACCCAAATATCCAAGGATTGCTTTCAGACAAAAGCTGCAAGCACAGACAGGTGAGGCTTGCCTTTGCTGCTGGTGAGTGCGTCTCATCTACCTTCAAAACTCTGGGGTTCTGTGGTTTCCTTCCTAAAGAAAAGAACCTTCTTTCATGTCCAGGTGTCCATGGCCTTAAGCACGTAAGTACTGTATAGGGACAAAGGAGCTCTGTGCTCAGTGGAGTGGAGACAGAGAACAGAGGAGGAGAGCTCTGGGAGTGTTTCAGGCCTGGTTTAAGAGATGGTGAATCCTTTTGACATGGTAGAAAACAGCCAGGGGAAAAAAAAATATTTAATGCAAAGGGCTGCTCAGGAAAGCCAGAGTGGACATAAGGAAAGGGGAATTTCTGCCCCAGGGCAGGGAAATGATGCAACATGACTCTCAGAAGGAGTCTGCAGCAGCCCAAGGCTTTGTGTGCCCAGGCAGAGGCAGGCAGGACGCAGAGCTGTCAGCAAAGGAAGGGGCCAGCCAGGTGGGG
>JAJEOU010001033.1:0-54596 GCA_021534815.1 Acrocephalus arundinaceus
AGAGAGACCAGGAACTCTCTCCTTTGGAAGAAGATGTGCAAGGTCATCTGCACATGTACCAGTGGCAAGGAGATGAGAGAGAGCCAGAGCTGTCCCAAGTGGGAGACAACAGCAACAACAACGTATGCCAAGGAGAAGACAACAGTCTCCAAAAGCTGGCTCCGTGGGAAGAAAGTGTCAGCAGCCAGGAGCTGTCTCAGTGGGCAGAAGGCATCACTTACAAGAGCTGGGACAAGCCCATGAAGCCAGAGAAGGATGAGGATGCCCAGACTTGTGCCCAGCAGGCGCCCACGGGCTCTCCCAGCAGCGTGGGCACCCAGGTGGCAGGAGAGGCAGCCCCTGAGCTGCCCAGCGCCTCTCCTGCCCTGCGGAGCCCCACCGAGGACGAGCTGGCAGCTGCTGCAGCTGGAGCCGCTGAGGAGGAGGAGGAGGAGCCCCCCGAGCCTCTGGCTCCCGAGGTGGGAAAGGCACCAGGTTCTCCTGCTGGCAGTGAGGAGGTGCCAAGGGCAGGGACAGAGAGCCCAGTCCCTGCCCCACGCAGCCCGCCAGGCTGCAGCCAGCCTCTGCTGGGCTTAGCGGCACAGCAGCTCTGAGGTGCTGCTCCAGGCTGTGCTTGAGGTCCAGACACCTGGCCAGCAGCCAGAAGAACAGGGGCACCTGGAGCAGAGCACGGCTGCAGAACTGGAAGCAGCAGCTGCAGGAGAACGGGAAGAGAGCCCGACGTCTGCCCCGCACAGCCCCTGCTGCCCACCCAGCCCCTCACCCAGCCCACTGGCAGCCCAGGCGCTCAGTGAGCAGCAGCAGGAGGCAGACAGGGCATCAGTCCCGGCAGAGAGCCAGGAGGGGGCCTTAGCTGGGGAGCTTCAGCTTTCCCATGGGGACACGGATGAAGATGCAGAGATGCCCCAAGGAGAAATGGGTAAACACCAAGATGGTTTCCAAGTGGAAGCCATCACTGAACAGCAGCCCTCCCAGGAAGAAGATGGCATCTCTAAGGAAGGGTCCCAAGGGAAATCCTGCATTGGGCAGGAGCTGTCGCCAGCAGAATCCAGCAGTGACCAGGAAGAGACTAAAGGGGAAGCCTGCATTGAGCAGGAGTTGCCCCTAGCAGAAATCAACATCTACATGGAAGAGACCCAAGTGGAATCCTGCATTGAGCAGGAGATGAGGCAAGGAACCAACTGCTACCAGGAAGGGTCCCAAGCGCAATCCTGCATTGAGCAGGACATGGCCCAGCAGAAACCAACTACTACCAAGAAGAGTCCCAAGTGGAATCCTGCATTGAGCAGGAGATGGCTCCAGAGAAACCAACCTACCAAGAAGAGTCCCAAGTGGAATCCTGCATTGAGCAGGAGATGGCTCCAGCAGAAACCAGCGATCAAGAAGAGTCCCAAGTGGAATCCTGCATTGAGCAGGAGATGGCTCCAGCAGAAACCAACTACTACCAAGAAGAGTCCCAAGTGGAATCCTGCATTGAGCAGGAGATGGCTCCAGCAGAAACCAGCACGATCAAGAAGAGTCCCAAGTGGAATCCTGCATTGAGCAGGAGATGGCCCAGCAGAAACCAACTACTACCAAGAAGAGTCCCAAGTGGAATCCTGCATTGAGCAGGAGATGGCTCCAGCAGAAACCAACTACTACCAAGAAGAGTCCCAAGTGGAATCCTGCATTGAGCAGGAATGGCCCAGCAGAAACCACTACTACCAGAAGGTCCCAAGTGGAATCCTGCATTGAGCAGGAGATGGCCCAGCAGAAACCAACTACTACCAAGAAGAGTCCCAAGTGGAATCCTGCATTGAGCAGGAGATGGCTCCAGCAGAAACCACACTACAAGAAGAGTCCCAGTGGAATCCTGCATTGAGCAGGAGATGGCCCCAGCAGAAACCAGCACTACAAGAAGAGTCCCAAGTGGAATCCTGCATTGAGCAGGAGATGGCTCCAGAGAAACCAACTACTACCAAGAAGAGTCCCAAGTGGAATCCTGCATTGAGCAGGAGATGGCTCCAGCAGAAACCACAATCAAGAAGAGTCCCAAGTGGAATCCTGCATTGAGCAGGAGATGGCTCCAGCAGAAACCAACTACTACCAAGAAGAGTCCCAAGTGGAATCCTGCATTGAGCAGGAGATGGCTCCAGCAGAAACCAACTACTACCAAGAAGAGTCCCAAGTGGAATCCTGCATTGAGCAGGATGGCCCAGCAGAAACCAGCAAGACCAGAAGGTCCCAAGTGGAATCCTGCATTGAGCAGGAGCTGTCCCAGAAGAAGCAGGTAGCTACCATGAGGAGCCCAAGGGAATTGCATTGAGCAGGAGCTGTCCCCATCAAAACCAGCACCTACGAGGAAGAGACCCAAGTGGAATCCTGCATTGAGCAGAGGCTGCCCCAGCAGAACCAGCAGCCACGAGATAGGGTCTGAAGGAAGCCTGCATTGAGAAGGAGCTGTACCCTGGAGGTGCTGGTAATTCCACAGAAGTGTTCCAAGACATAGTCTGCGTTGAGCGGAAGGTCTTCCTAAAAGAACCTGGTAGCTACCACAAAGAATCCGAAGGGGAGTCCTGCACTGAGCAGGAGATGGCCCCCAAAGACACCAGAGGCGACATGGAAGAGACCCAAGGGGAATCCTGCATTGAGCAGGAAATGGCCCCAGCAGAAACCAGCTACTACAAGAAGAGTCCCAAGTGGAATCCTGCATTGAGCAGGAGATGGCTCCAGCAGAAACCAGCAGTGACCAGGAAGGATCCCAAGTGGCATCCTGCATTGAGCAGGAGATGGCCCCAGCAGAAAGCAGCAGTGACCAGGAAGGGTCCCAGTGGACTCCTGCTTTGAGCAGGAGATGGCTCCAGCAGAAACCAGCAGCATCCAGGAAGGGTCCAAGGGGAAGCCTGCATTGAGCAGGAGCTCTCCCGAAAAGAACCAGGTAGCTACCACGACGAGTCTGAAGGGGAATCCTGCATTGAGCAGGATCTGTCCCCTTCAAAAGCCAGCACCTACGAGGAAGAGACCCAAGGGGAAGCCTGCCTTGAGCAGGAGCTGCCCCTAGCAGAAACCAGCAGCCACCAGGAAGGGTCTGAAGAGAAGCCTGCATTGAGCAGGAGCTGTACCCTGGATGTGCCGTAATTCCACAGAAGTGTTCCAAGACATAGTCTGCGTTGAGCCGAAGGTCTTCCTAGAAGAACCTGGTAGTTACCATGAAGAATCCAAAGGGGAATCCTGCACTGAGCAGGAGCTGCCCCCCAAAGCACCAGCAGCGACATGGAAGACACCCAAGGGGAAGCCTGCATTGAGCAGGAGCTGTCCCTAGTGGGAACCAACTGCTACCAAGAAGAGTCTCAAAGGGAAGCCAGCATTGAACAGGAGCCCTCCCTAAAAGAAGCAGGTAGCTACCACAATGAGCCTCAAGGGGAAGCCTGCATTGAGCAGGAGCTGTACTCTGGAGATGCCGGTAATTCCAGAGAAGTGTTCCAACATGTAGCCTGCGTTGAGCAGAAGGCCTTCCTAGAAAAACCTGGTAGCTACCATGAAGAAACCAAAGGGGAATCCTGCATTGAGCTGGAGCTGCCCCTAGCAGAAACCAGCAGTTACCAGGAAGAGATCCAAGGGGAAGCCTGCATTGAGCAGGAGCTGCCCTAGCAGAAACCAGCAGTTACCAGCAAGAGATCCAAGGGGAAGCCTGCATTGAGCAGGAGCTGCCCCTGGCACAAACTAGCATCTACATGGAAGAAACCGAAGGGGAAGCCTGCATTGAGGAGGAGCTGACCCTAGCAGAAACCAGCAGCTACCAGGAAGGGTCCAGTGGGGAAGCCTGCCTTGAGCAGGAGCTGACCCCAGCAGAATCCAGCAGCTACATGGAAGAGACACAAGTGGAATCCTGCATTGAGCAGGAAGTGTCCCCAGCAGAATCCAGCAGCAACCAGGAAGGGTCTGAAGAGGAATCCTGCATTGAGCAGGAGCTGTACCCTGGAGATGATGGTAATTACGAGGAAGTGTTTCAAGAAGTAACCTGCATTGAGCAGAAGGTCTTCCTAGAAAAACCTGGTAGCTACCACGAAGAATCCGAAGGGGAAGCCTGCATTGAGCAGGAGCTGTCCCCAGCAGAACCCAGCATCTACATGGAAGAGACCCAAGAGGAAGCCTGCATTGAGGAGGACCTGTCACAAACAGAAACCAGCAGCTACCAGGAAGGGTCCCATGAGGAAGCCCCAGGTCAGCAGGGGCTCTCCCTAGAGGAAGCCGGCAGCTACCACGAGCTCTCTGTCTGGGATGAATGCACTGAGGAAGAGCTCTCCCAGAGTGATGTTGGGAGCTACCAAGAAGTTTCGGAATGGGAAGAATGCACAGAGCAAGGCCTTTCCCAAGGCCAAGTTGGTAGCTCCCAAAATCTCTCAGACTGGGAAGAGTCCAGCGAACATCAGCTGTCCCTTGGTGATGTCACCAGCTTCAAAGAAATATCAGATTGGGAGGAGTGCGTTGGCCCAGACCTTTCTCCAAAGCAAGATTCTTTGCAGAGGAGGGGTCTGGAAGCCATGGAACGAGACCATCCCGGCTGTCCAACTGGGAAATAACAGTCACCCAGACCTCGTTCAGGACAGCTGGGAACAGAGCGTCTGGGCCAACGCCTTCCTTCCCGAGGAAGATGAATGGGATAACATCAGCACCATCGAGCTCTGGGAAGAAGAAGACAGAGAGCGAAGACTGGCTGACGGCTTCCTCCTGCCTGCCCCTCGCCTGGCCTGGGTTGAGGACGGGGCCGCTGAGCCGTGCCCCTGGGGGCCGCTCCGTGCCTCGCCTCCCCAGGTGGAAGTCCCGGCTCACAGAGGGCACAGAATCACCCGTGCCCTCCAGGAGCAGGTGCCAGAGGCCGGCACACTCAGCCAGCAGCGGGACCCCCACCACAAACGCCCCTCCCGCCTCAGGCGGGCGCTGCGGACCCTGCGCAGCCTGCTCCGCTGCCCCTGCCTGGCTCCACAACCCCAGGAGTAGGGCTTGGCGGGACCCCACTACCTACTGCTGGACCAGGATGCATGCAATCCATCCAAAAAAAAACCAAAACCGAAAAAAAAAACAGCCTCACACCAAAAAAGACAGAAAACCAGCCAAAAGAAGAAATAGCAGTAGTAGTAGTAAATATAAGTATAGGCAGAAGAAGAAGAGTAGTAGTAGTAAATAATTTTAATAAAATTTTTAAAAAAATTACGTTGATGATAATGTTATTAATGCCAAGTTAAAATACACATCCACACATGCTCTAGAGTCACAGTATAGTTTGGGTTGGGAAGAACCTCAAAATCAGCTACTTCCATTTGAAGAGCTTACGCACTCTTCCTCCCTCTCTGAGTCCTTGCTCCTATTTCTTTCTATCTCTCTCCCTCACAGGTCTTGGGAAATGAAATCCATGTGAAATAAAATCTGGATGTTGCCATCTTATTGTGGCATTTACGCCTCAATTTGGGCACAGGCATCTCTCCCTAAGCCAACTGGAACACTTTCTCTGCCCAGCCTGTCTCCATAGCACAGCTTCTCCAGCCCTTGGAGCATGCCCATCGCTCTCCCCTGAACTCATTCTGGCAGCTCCATGTTCTTCTTATCCTGGGCCCCCACACACCCATGGAGGGCTGCAGGTGGGCTCTGAAAAATTGAGCTAGAGGGCCACAATCACCTCCCTTGTCCTGCTGCCCTTGGCTCCTTCCCATGCCGCCCAGCCCAGACCCGGCTTTCTGGGCTGGCAGCACACACTGCCAGCTCACGCCGAGCTTCTCCTCCATGCGCACCCCAAGGGCTTCTCCTCAGCCCCTGCCCCGCTCAGCTCCCTGTGCCCTCAAACCCCGCGCTGAGGGGGAGCTCCAGCCACTCTCTGCAGCATTGGCAAAGCCCTTCCAGGGCCCCGGGGCCAAGGCAGAGCCCTCCCTCAGGGACACCCCTCATCCCCGGCCTCCACCTGCACCTGGAGCCACCGAGCACAGCTCCCTGCCTGCGTCCATCCCGCCCATTCCTCACGGCTTGCAGAGCCCACCCTGCAAAGCCGGGCCTGGCACGCCGGGGCTGGGGCTCTCTGCCAGTGCCACCGCGCCTCCCAGGGGCTCTGGGCACAGCAGCCCTGCCAGGGACGGAAATGCCTGCGCTCATGGCCTAAACACTGCTGGCAAGGAGCTTTGCCCAGCATGGCAAAACTCAAGAAAGAGGCTGAGACCACCCAAGCCCAGACCTCCTTCCCCTGACTGCAGCTTGGGGCTGGGCCTTGAGCTGCCTGACACAACCTGAGATACCATCAAGGTGACACTACTGCTCAATTACCTCTGGTCCAGGGACAAGGAAACAAGACTAAGGCAGGAGAATGGATCCACAAGAAAGCCAAAGCCAGCAGCTGCCCTGAAAATCGGCTTGGGCCAGGCTGGCCAGGGGAGGCCAGAGCCCCCGGCTCCTCTGCTCAGGCCACATTTGCACACTCTGCCCACAGCCAGGAAGGGAGGAGGAGAGTTCTGGGCCTGTGCTGGCACCTCTGCTCACAGGCACTGAACACCCATCCTCCCTCACACACACTGGCTCAGCTGGAAAATCCCCACCCCGGCAAGGCCACACCCACGGGTCCTTGCCATGAGGGGCAGCTCAGGAGGTGCCAGCATCCATCCAGGAGCTCCAAAGCGCTGCCCAGGCTCCTAGCTGAGGCCTTGCAGCAGAGCAATCACTTTGCTCGTGATGCAAAGGGCTGGCACACATGCAGAGCCTGCTGCAAGGGACTGTGTCAGACTTGTCCCTGCCAGGGAAGGGACCTGGGCCTTCCTCCGGGCCCAAGGGTTGTGCATCCACCCTCTGAACTCTGTGTTTGTGAGGGGCCCTCAGCACCAAGAAGATGTGAGGCAGAGCAACCATGGGATGCCATTGGGATCCACAGAGTGGGGAGGTTTTCTACTTCATCTGTCTCTGTCACTCTCCTTCTCTTCCCCCTCCTCTTTACTATTTCTTTATATCTCTCTCTGTGTCTTTCCTTTCCTGTTGAATTAAACCCATACTATTGACTTTGGCCTATGGTCTCATTTGCACCCTAATTCGGGCAAAGGCATTTCTGATCATTTGAATAACCAGATCAGAACAAGGGCTTGAAGCCCCCCCTCCTGGGGCTCCGTGCCACTTCCAATTGCTTTGGCTGCTGAGGGGGTGCCCGGCGAGGCCCTCTGTGACACGGCAGCATTCCGTCAGGGCCTGGGCAACGCTGGAACCCTGGGCCCTGTGACATGGCAGAGCCACGCCCTGCAGGGGTATATAAGGGGCGTGGGGCCCTGCGTTGCCCAGTCCCAGGAGAGCCGCTTGCTCAGGAGGAAGCAGCTCCCGGGATCCCCCTCTGCGTTGCAGGAGGTCAGACACAGAGCAGGACAAGGTGAACCCCAGCTCCCAGGCCCTCAGCCCCTCGCCCCGCTGGCTGGCAGAGCAGGCCCTCAGCGGGCAGTGGCCGCAGGCAGGCGGCGGCTCAGGCCTGTCCCTGTCGGACACTGAGCAGGAGGGGCCCTTGGCCAAAATGGAGGGAGACTGGGAATACGACATGCATCGAGAGCTCTCCCAGTGTGGAGATGTTACCACCAAGAAGCACTGTCTTTGGGAAGAGATGACAGTTCAAGACTTTCACCACCAACAAGACAAAGAAGATGACACCTACCAGGAACTGTCCCAGTGGGAAGAAGATCTGACATACCAAGAGCTGTCCCAGTGGGAAGCGGAGAGAGACCAGGAACTCTCTCCTTTGGAAGAAGATGTGCAAGGTCATCTGCACATGTACCAGTGGCAAGGAGATGAGAGAGAGCCAGAGCTGTCCCAAGTGGGAGACAACAGCAACAACAAGGTATGCCAAGGAGAAGACAACAGTCTCCAAAAGCTGGCTCCGTGGGAAGAAAGTGTCAGCAGCCAGGAGCTGTCTCAGTGGGCAGAAGGCATCACTTACAAGAGCTGGGACAAGCCCATGAAGCCAGAGAAGGATGAGGATGCCCAGACTTGTGCCCAGCAGGCGCCCACGGGCTCTCCCAGCAGCGTGGGCACCCAGGTGGCAGGAGAGGCAGCCCCTGAGCTGCCCAGCGCCCTCCTGCCCTGCGGAGCCCCACCGAGGACGAGCTGGCAGCTGCTGCAGCTGGAGCCGCTGAGGAGGAGGAGGAGGAGCCCCCCGAGCCTCTGGCTCCCGAGGTGGGAAAGGCACCAGGTTCTCCTGCTGGCAGTGAGGAGGTGCCAAGGGCAGGGACAGAGAGCCCAGTCCCTGCCCCACGCAGCCCGCCAGGCTGCAGCCAGCCTCTGCTGGGCTTAGCGGGGCACAGCAGCTCTGAGGTGCTGCTCCAGGCTGTGCTTGAGGTCCAGACACCTGGCCAGCAGCCAGAAGAACAGGGGCACCTGGAGCAGAGCACGGCTGCAGAACTGGAAGCAGCAGCTGCAGGAGAACGGGAAGAGAGCCCGACGTCTGCCTCGCACAGCCCCTGCTGCCCACCCAGCCCCTCACCCAGCCCACTGGCAGCCCAGGCGCTCACTGACCAGCAGCAGGAGGCAGACAGGCATCAGTCCCGGCAGAGAGCCAGGAGGGGGCCTTAGCTGGGGAGCTTCAGCTTTCCCATGGGGACACGGATGAAGATGCAGAGATGCCCCAAGGAGAAATGGGTAAACACCAAGATGGTTTCCAAGTGGAAGCCATCACTGAACAGCAGCCCTCCCAGGAAGAAGATGGCATCTCTAAGGAAGGGTCCCAAGGGAAATCCTGCATTGGGCAGGAGCTGTCGCCAGCAGAATCCAGCAGTGACCAGGAAGAGACTAAAGGGGAAGCCTGCATTGAGCAGGAGTTGCCCCTAGCAGAAATCAACATCTACATGGAAGAGACCCAAGTGGAATCCTGCATTGAGCAGGAGATGAGGCAAGGATACACCAACTGCTACCAGGAAGGGTCCCAAGCGCAATCCTGCATTGAGCAGGACATGGCCCCAGCAGAAACCAACTACTACCAAGAAGAGTCCCAAGTGGAATCCTGCATTGAGCAGGAGATGGCTCCAGAAGAAACCAACCACTACCAAGAAGAGTCCCAAGTGGAATCCTGCATTGAGCAGGAGATGGCTCCAGCAGAAACCAGCAGCGATCAAGAAGAGTCCCAAGTGGAATCCTGCATTGAGCAGGAGATGGCTCTAGCAGAAACCAACTACTACCAAGAAGAGTCCCAAGTGGAATCCTGCATTGAGCAGGAGATGGCTCCAGCAGAAACCAGCAGCGATCAAGAAGAGTCCCAAGTGGAATCCTGCATTGAGCAGGAGATGGCCCTAGCAGAAACCAACTACTACCAAGAAGAGTCCCAAGTAGAATCCTGCATTGAGCAGGAGATGGCCCCAGCAGAAACCAACTACTACCAAGAAGAGTCCCAACAGGAATCCTGCATTGAGCAGGACATGACCCCAGCAGAAACTAGCAGCAACCAGGAAGGGTCCCAGGTAGAATCCTGCATTGAGCAGGAGATGACCCCAGCAGAAACCAACTACTACCAAGCCAAGAAGAGTCCCAAGTGGAATCCTGCATTGAGCAGGAGATGGCTCCAGCAGAAACCAGCAGCGACCAAGAAGAGTCCCAAGTGGAATCCTGCATTGAGCAGGAGATGGCTCCAGAAGAAACCAACTACTACCAAGAAGAGTCCCAAGTGGAATCCTGCATTGAGCAGGAGATGGCTCCAGCAGAAACCAGCAGCGATCAAGAAGAGGCCCATGTGGAATCCTGCATTGAGCAGGAGATGGCTCTAGCAGAAACCAACTACTACCAAGAAGAGTCCTAAGTGGAATCCTGCATTGAGCAGGAGATGGCTCCAGCAGAAACCAACTACTACCAAGAAGAGTCCCAAGTGGAATCTTGCATTGAGCAGGACATGGCCCCAGCAGAAACCAGCAGAGACCAGGAAGGGTCCCAAAGGGAAGCCTGCATTGAGCAGGAGCTGTCCCTAGAAGAAGCAGGTAGCTACCATGAGGAGCCTGAAGGAGAAGATTGCATTGAGCAGGAGCTGTCCCCATCAAAAGCCAGCACCTACGAGGAAGAGACCCAAGTGGAATCCTGCATTGAGCAGAGGCTGCCCCCAGCAGGAACCAGCAGCCACGAGATAGGGTCTGAAGAGGAAGCCTGCATTGAGAAGGAGCTGTACCCTGGAGGTGCTGGTAATTCCACAGAAGTGTTCCAAGACATAGTCTGCGTTGAGCGGAAGGTCTTCCTAAAAGAACCTGGTAGCTACCACAAAGAATCCGAAGGGGAGTCCTGCACTGAGCAGGAGATGGCCCCCAAAGACACCAGAGGCGACATGGAAGAGACCCAAGGGGAATCCTGCATTGAGCAGGAAATGGCCCCAGCAGAAACCAGCTACTACCAAGAAGAGTCCCAAGTGGAATCCTGCATTGAGCAGGAGATGGCTCCAGCAGAAACCAGCAGTGACCAGGAAGGATCCCAAGTGGCATCCTGCATTGAGCAGGAGATGGCCCCAGCAGAAAGCAGCAGTGACCAGGAAGGGTCCCAGGTGGACTCCTGCTTTGAGCAGGAGATGGCTCCAGCAGAAACCAGCAGCATCCAGGAAGGGTCCCAAGGGGAAGCCTGCACTGAGCAGGAGCTCTCCCGAAAAGAACCAGGTAGCTACCACGACGAGTCTGAAGGGGAATCCTGCATTGAGCAGGATCTGTCCCCTTCAAAAGCCAGCACCTACGAGGAAGAGACCCAAGGGGAAGCCTGCCTTGAGCAGGAGCTGCCCCTAGCAGAAACCAGCAGCCACCAGGAAGGGTCTGAAGAGGAAGCCTGCATTGAGCAGGAGCTGTACCCTGGATGTGCCCGTAATTCCACAGAAGTGTTCCAAGACATAGTCTGCGTTGAGCCGAAGGTCTTCCTAGAAGAACCTGGTAGTTACCATGAAGAATCCAAAGGGGAATCCTGCACTGAGCAGGAGCTGCCCCCCAAAGACACCAGCAGCGACATGGAAGACACCCAAGGGGAAGCCTGCATTGAGCAGGAGCTGTCCCTAGTGGGAACCAACTTCTACCAAGAAGAGTCTCAAAGGGAAGCCGGCACTGAACAGGAGCCCTCCCTAAAAGAAGCAGGTAGCTACCACAATGAGCCTCAAGGGGAAGCCTGCATTGAGCAGGAGCTGTACTCTGGAGATGCCGGTAATTCCAGAGAAGTGTTCCAACATGTAGCCTGCGTTGAGCAGAAGGCCTTCCTAGAAAAACCTGGTAGCTACCATGAAGAAACCAAAGGGGAATCCTGCATTGAGCTGGAGCTGCCCCTAGCAGAAACCAGCAGTTACCAGGAAGAGATCCAAGGGGAAGCCTGCATTGAGCAGGAGCTGCCCCTGGCACAAACTAGCATCTACATGGAAGAAACCGAAGGGGAAGCCTGCATTGAGGAGGAGTTGACCCTAGCAGAATCCAGCAGCTACCAGGAAGGGTCCAGTGGGGAAGCCTGCCTTGAGCAGGAGCTGACCCCAGCAGAATCCAGCAGCTACATGGAAGAGACACAAGTGGAATCCTGCATTGAGCAGGAAGTGTCCCCAGCAGAATCCAGCAGCAACCAGGAAGGGTCTGAAGAGGAATCCTGCATTGAGCAGGAGCTGTACCCTGGAGATGATGGTAATTACGAGGAAGTGTTTCAAGAAGTAACCTGCATTGAGCAGAAGGTCTTCCTAGAAAAACCTGGTAGCTACCACGAAGAATCCGAAGGGGAAGCCTGCATTGAGCAGGAGCTGTCCCCAGCAGAACCCAGCATCTACATGGAAGAGACTCAAGGGGAAGCCTGCATTGAGCAAGAGCTGACCCCAGCAGAACCCAGCATCTACATGGAAGAGAGCCAAGGGGAAGCCTTCGTTGAGCAGGACCTGTCACAAACAGAAACCAGCAGCTACCAGGAAGGGTGCCATGAGGAAGCCCCAGGTCAGCAGGGACTCTCCCTAGAGGAAGCCGGCAGCTTCCACGAGCTCTCTGTCTGGAATGAATGCACTGAGGAAGAGCTCTCCCAGAGTGATGTTGGGAGCTACCAAGAAGTTTCGGAATGGGAAGAATGCACAGAGCAAGGCCTTTCCCAAGGCCAAGTTGGTAGCTCCCAAAATCTCTCAGACTGGGAAGAGTCCAGCGAACATCAGCTGTCCCATAGTGATGTCACCAGCTTCAAAGAAATATCAGATTGGGAGGAGTGCGTTGGCCCAGACCTTTCTCCAAAGCAAGATTCTTTTGCAGAGGAGGGGTCTGGAAGCCATGGAACGAGACCATCCCGGCTGTCCAACTGGGAAAACGACAGTCACCCAGACCTCGTTCAGGACAGCTGGGAACAGAGCATCTGGGCCAACGCCTTCCTTCCCGAAGAAGATGAATGGGATAACATCAGCACCATCGAGCTCTGGGAAGAAGAAGACAGAGAGCGAAGACTGGCTGACAGCTTCCTCCTGCCTGCCCCTCGCCTGGCCTGGGTTGAGGACGGGGCCGCTGAGCCGTGCCCCTGGGGGCCGCTCCGTGCCTCGCCTCCCCAGGTGGAAGTCCCGGCTCACAGAGGGCACAGAATCACCCGTGCCCTCCAGGAGCAGGTGCCAGAGGCCGGCACCCTCAGCCAGCAGCGGGCCCCCCACCACAAACGCCCCTCCCGCCTCAGGCGGGCGCTGCGGGCCCTGCGCAGCCTGCTCCGCTGCCCCTGCCTGGCTCCACAGCCCCAGGAGTAGGGCTTGGCGGGACCCCACTACCTACTGCTGGACCAGGATGCATGCAATCCATCGTAAAAAAAAAAAAATATAAACATCCAGCGTCACATCAAAAAAGCCTCACACAATCACCTCCATTGTCCTGCTGCCCTTGGCTCCTTCCCATGTAGCCCAGCCCAGACTTGTCCCTGCGAGGGAGGCACCTGGACCTCCCCACCCAGCCAAATTGCATATTAATCCATCGGTTGCTGTGTTTTCTGGGATCCTGTCCACTAAATGCACCAGAAGAAGAGTATCAACAGGATGCCATCAACATCCATGGAGTGGTGGTATTTCTACTTCATCTGTCACTCTCTTTCTCACTCATTTCCTCACATTTACTGTTAAATAAAATCCATACAATTGACTTCAGCATATGATCTCATTTGCACCTTAATTCAATCAGGGGCATCTCGTAGATTTTTAATAACCAGATTGTAACACTGATGAAGCTGTAACACACTAGATTGTATCACCTAATTCCTTTGTTTTTGGTTTTTTCTTTTCTCTTCCTGTTGTTTTCAGTGTAAGAATTTGAGTTGTAAAAGATCCTATTTGATTAATAATTGACTTATTTTTCAAATGATTGCTTTGATTTTCATGGACTTTTTATGAACTCATAAAAACTGATTTGCTGCAAAAAATATCTTTGTGCAAATCAATCCTCAGTCTAGTGGGAAATGATGAGTTTTGATTTTTGCTTTGAAAACTGGCAGAATCTTCCTAGAGGAAGCAGCATATATCCACATATTTTCTTACTGAAGTCCATTTTGAAGCAGCCTACATACCTGCCAGAAATGGTATGTGCTTAAGTTCAAAAGCACACCCATAATTTTGACCTAACAACGTAGAAATGTTCCTTGTTGTAGATGCTGATATTCTGGAGTAAGCATTTTACTGAAGAAAACAACACAGTGGAAATAGAGAACTGCAATACATGTGGTCTAGCAATTTTCTTTTATATTTCACCACCACATGGCTTCTCCTTTAGGTGAAAGGAACAAAGCCTTATCTAATTACTTCAACTACTGTGACTCCCTGGTGTTAACAAGATATATTATATAGAGATGGGACATTTCCCAGTGATTGTGTTTTCTCTCTGCCCTGATCTCCTCTCCATGCAAGTAGAAACAAGACCTTTGTATTGAGCAATCTGTGCTCTGTGTCCTATATAAATTCAATAATGTAAAAACAGTTCATATTAAACACAGAAAGATATTCTCCACCAAAGAGCTTGCAATTGGCACTATCCCTATATTAAAAGCACCTTCCCTTTCTGCATTTAAAAAACCCTTCAGTGGAACAAATAGTATGAGAGAAAGAAAACAATTTTGTTACAATTCACTTAATGTATTCACCAAGCATGCAAATATTTTTTATCAGTGGTTAAACTTCGGGATTTCTCATTTGTTGCCAGAAGTCAAAAGCCAAAGTTAGGAACTCTAGAACCTCATTCATCCTTCTGTCTTTGCTTATATGCATATTATAGATAAAACTTTACAGATTCTACTATGCTTGATAATATTTTTCTGTTTTCTCATTTGTCCTCTGATGACCACAGTCCTGTGTGTGCATTAGTAAACAATCTCATGGCTTTGGAAAGACAATGCAATTCAGGAAAAGCCAGTGATGTGGGCTGTATGTCAGTCTCATCAAATGGAGTTTGAATGCAGTGAAGGAAATGATGCATATATGGAGCTTTCTATCACAAATTTGATCTCTGGATGACAAACTTGTACCATTCTAGCTCTGCACTGTTTGTTTGATGGATCATCTAAGCTGCAAAATCCTTCCTCACTCTGATAAAATGTATGCATATTCTAGATAGGTGGTCATTGGTTACTTCAAGATTTTCTAACAGCCACTGATGTTTGAGAGAATTTGCTAACAGATTTTATAAGAAAACCCTGTTCCTTTTGTGATATTTCCGTATACTTCCCTAATTTCTCTATTTTTACATTTCACACAGGAACATAACTTACACTGTTTGATTAAATAACAATTCAATTATGGAATAAGGTAATAATCATCATTAACAGGACTAATAATGTTGTATTGATCTTTCAGACAAAAGAACATTATGGTGAACATTAATGTGAACAATATTCACATCATGAATAGTGAAGAGGCTTCTTGTTTTCCTGTGGTTAAATAATATTTGATTTCAAATTCATTTTCTTATAAGAAATTGTATTTTTCTATTCACTCATATCATGTGAAGGTTAGTCTGGCAAATCAAATCAAATTATCTTTCCAAAAAGATATTTTATATCTTTATATTTTCATTCAGGGGCCAAGTCCCCTAAATTTCACTAGGTTCCAGACTGATCTCATAATAACATCCAAGGACAGAAAGATGTTGTTGCAGTTCATAGCCACTGGAAAGGAAAGCCACTACATCAATTTCTAATTAAATTTTTCCAATTTTTTGTTCTTAGCAGGTTTTGTGGGTTTGGTGTTTTTTTTTTTTTTTTTTTTTTTTTTTTTTTTTTGTTTTTTTGTTTTGTTTTTTTTTTATATCAACCTGTTTTAACTAAGAAGTGCTAAGGAAATAATTGTCACTTTTCAGAAACAGAAATTTGGTAAAACAGAAAAGACAAAATAAATGTTAAATTTAAGATTGTTCAGATGGATCAAATTTGGAAAACAAATGTTCCTTCCAGGATAACCTTACCTTGTTGCCCAGAGAGGTTGTCTCCACCCTCAGAGCTTTCAAGATCTCTCTGGTTAAACCCCTGAACAACGTGGCCCAATTTCTGAGTTTATTCTGCTCTGGGGAAGTACAAGAGACCTCCTGAGGTTTCTTCCAATCTGAACTATTCAGCTGGGTTTGGCTGGGCAGAGTTGATTTCCTTCCCAGTGGCTGCCATGGGGCTGTTTTGGATTTGTGCTGAGCACAGGGTTGATGACACGGAGATGTTTTTGTTATTGCTGAGCAGGGATCACACAGAGCCAAGGCCTTCTCTGCTTTTTGTGCTGCCACACTGGTGAGGAAGTTGAGGGTGCCTGGGAGGGTGGGAGGGGACACAGCCAGGACAGGTGACCCCAACTGACCAAAGGGATATTCCAGACCATGGGACATCATTGTATATCAGTATACAAACTGGGGGAAGAAGGAGGAAGGGGGAACATTTGGAGTGATGGTTTTGTCTGCCCAAGTCACGGTGATGGGGCCCTGCTCTGCTGGCATGGCTGAACACCTGCCTGCCCACGGGAAGCACTGAATTAATGCCTTGGTTTACTTTGCTTCTGTACGTGTCTTCTGCTCTCCCTATTGAATTGTCTATATCTCAAGCCATGAGTTTTCTACCTTTTACCCTTCTGATTCTCTCCCTGGTCCTGCTGGGGCAGGAGTGAGCAAACACTGCCTGGGCCTTGGTTGCCAGCTGGGGTGAAACCCAGGCAACCATATATCCTATGATCCATTTACAATTTCCACCCTAGTCTTCAACATAGTTAGGGGTATTCAAGAACCCACCAGCATCTTTGTGCCTGAACAACTGGCAGTGCTAAACCCATCCCACTACACTATACAAACATACTGAGTGACATAGGTAGTCACATTCATGCTGTCCTATATTGGGAAACAGTGCTCTGGGGCCCCTCTAACCAAGATATTCTTCAGAACCACTACAATTCTTCAGAACCACTGCACTCTGTTAGGAACTGTATGAATTGTACAACTAAGCAACAGATCTAAATTAACTTCCAATGAAGAAAACCAAAATCTTAATGTCTCTGAATGTTTAGTACATATTTTTCTCCCACTAAGACAAAAAACTCTCAAACAAGAACAGTCTTATGCATTATTTTCTATTGTTCAGACGTGCAGACTTTTGTTTATGAATATTATAATTACAAATATTGTTACCTGAGCATCCCCCTGCAACATATATTAATGTGATTTCCATCTATCCTACTTTTTATTTTCTCCTGTTTCAGAACAAAGAAACATGTGCGGTGAAGTGTGTTCTTTTGGTAGCCTGCTTTGGACTTAATTATTTGGATCTATTTTTAGTATACCTTCCCACCCTACTGTTCAACTTGCTATTTAGCTACATCACATCAAAGAAATACACCTTCTGCACATACCCAGTCCATTGTCAAGACTTAAACAGGTATGGTGGCTTGGCAAGGCAGTTGTTGACCATTCTCTTTAAGCTTTTGATAAACTACTTTTTGATAAGCCAAAATGCCAAAAGATAACCTATGGGTAAAAGATCAAAAGTTCATCTTAAAATTTGATATCATATGAGACAGAAAACAAAAGAGGAATGTGCTACTCCCATAATATCTGCACTGATGACCACAGCACTTCAGGGTTTTGTTCTGGCCAGAAGCTTGTAATGCCTGAAGGCTTCATGCAAGGTGGAAGCATAAAGGAATTTCTATGGTCTGAGATGAGATCAGACTATATTAAGCTCTAACCACACTAATACTAAGAGGAAAAATAACCTAAACATATTCTTAAGAAGGGACTATGTTGACCAATTGTAGGTACACACATCTCCAGGCAATGACAAACTGCCCTGTCTGTAGCTCCTGCTCAGAGGAAAGTTAACAGCAACATGATTCATTTGATGAGGGAACCTCCTTCAGAGGAGTGAAGAGAAGGAAAACTCTACAGTGTGAGTCCACAGCTCTTTTTCCCCATCCTCTTCTACCAGGAGAGAGGAACAGTTTGCTGCCTATAAAACCAGAAGAGAAGCTGCATCCCAGGACTAATCCTGAAATAACCAGAAATTGTCAAGGACAGATTGAGGCCGTAAGTAGGATTTGAATACAGGCTTGTGGACCTGGGCGTAACTTGTCGAATTAGTATCCTTCATCTTGATATCCTAACTTCAGTGTTTGTGAGATACTGTGATATTATTCTTTGGCTGGCATTGGGGCAGCAAGTTCTCTGCCTTTTCATTTCCTTGTTTCATCCTTAGGTATTCAAAGACAGAAAATGGTCTATGGATTGTAACTACAATGTTCTTTTCACGCTTGTATATGATACTCATGTGTCCTGGTTTCTCTTTTATCCTGTCAGGTAGCTTTGGTTTAATAGCAGGTGGCATTTCAACTCTCTTGGTTCACTAATTTTTACTGAGATACAGGGAGAAATTAAGTTTATGCATCTTATTTTCATCTTGGTGCATGTAAATGTCACACAGGGAGTTGAAAATCCAACCTGAAACATGGGAAGAAAAATGTTCCAGCATTCAGTAATATTTGCATTTTATTTTTACTAATGACTTCATTTTTCACAGTTTTAGATAAGCATTAGGACAGCCACATCACCGTGATTCATCAACAGTAGCCTGCTTTATCACACTGTTGTATTAAAAAAACCCTTTTGTAATGCTTTATACTTTAGTGGTTTTAAGAGATCAACATTCATCATTCTCTATCTTGTTGGGCAACACTTCTTGGAGAAAAGCTAGAAATTGAATTGATTTTCCCAATTTTATTAAAGAATCAGTAAAGCAGCGAAGTGTTATTGGTCATGCCTGTCTTGCAGTCTGCTTTTCAATTGCAGGCCCTATTGTCATGTACACAGAAAGCAACTGTAAGAGCAAACAAGATAGCAAGGAAAATGGCACTTGCTGGAGAGCACAGAATGCTCTATTCAGGACCTTTGTCAGGATTTGCTCTGAAATTATGATTGTATCTTTGGTTACTTTATAAACTTATTTTCTGCCTATTACTGAAACACATAAAATGTTTCTCTCCAGGAAGGGTGGTTCACAAAAGTGCTTAGGTTTTAGATTACCAGAATTTTCTGCATTATGCAACAAACAGAACAAAAATTGTACACAACCCCTGCAGTCCTTGTTTCCTAGAGAAGGCTGTGTATGCATTATGTGTATAGGAGAAAGTAACTTGTGGTACATTTTTGCTGATAGTTTAAATTGCAAATTAATAGGCTACAATAAGAAACTTTGTAAATGGGAAAACTCTGAACTCCTGAATAAGGAAATAGAGGATTTAAAAGCAATCCCTGCTGATTCTTTCCTTTTAATTTTTCTTTCAGAAGCAACTTTTAACTTCCAGTTGCAACTTTAACTTTACAGATTGCAACTATATGCACACAAGAGCCTCTAGATGCCCAGAAAAAATGTCCCTGCGCTGCTTCTAAAGCTAACAGTGCTGCTCCTGCTCCTTCACTGCTGTTCTTGATCCTTCCACAACCTCCATCTTCCCTCCTGACACAGCCTCTAAAGCGACATGGAAAGAAACCAATAAAAAGTTGCATCCCTTGCACCCAAACAAAACAAAACTCCTGCTGAATGTTGAGCTTCTGTCAGGAGCATTAGACAAGAGAAACTTTATGTTCTGACCTTCCCATTCAACAGTCAGTACACAAATCCTTTTCTATATTAGGCAGTTCAGTGCTGCTGCTGCTGCTGCTGCTTAATTACTGTTATCATGACAGTGTACTAGAGGCTTAGACACTACTCCTGCTCTGAAAAGCAGAAAATATGAAAGTGACTGTAACAGTAAAAGCTTTACAATTTAAGTAAAATAAAAGACATAGATGCACATGAAGCACAAGGAAATAACAAAAAAACTATGAGGACAACTGCCTGAAAAGAGAGAATTTCATTTCCTAACTATGGATTTAAGAAGGACGAAGGAAGATAATGGGGAGGCTTTGTTGATGTTTCCAAGGTGCTCCTACATGACTTTTTACATGACTGCAAAGACACTAATTACTTCCAGATCTGGACATTGCATTCAAATAGTCATATTTAGAAACCAATGATGAACATAAAACTCTGAATTTTTCTGCTCCTTTGCTGACATCAATACCTGTACCACATCTTGTGACAGCAATTTCCTTACCTTGTAATCAGCACAACTGTACCACCTTGGCTCATCAAAAGTAGAGCAAAAATAAAAATTAGGAGGGACTGTAGATGGGATGAAAATTATTTTTAAACCTTCAGCATAAGGATGTTTAGCCATGAGCCAGCTTGAGGATTCCACCACAGATAGCCAATTTATCTAACATGGATAGTGACTACTTACTGAAGAAAGGGCCGAACAAACTTGGGAAAAAATAGGAAAAGGAATACAGAAAATGTCCATAAACATCAGAGAAACCTGGTGGAGATTTAATGTGAACTAATTTCTTGGAACGAGAATATGCGATCTGGGTAGATAGCAAATTCTCTGCAATCACTAGGGAACAAGGAGAAAAAATCTTTTCACCATCCACATGGTACAAACACAAGAACTTCTTTGAAGGAAGAATTTTTAAGTAATTCAAGCTCTTTCCTATACCACCACCACCACCACTCCCAGTGTACCTTTTTGGATGTTCCTCCTGTAAAAACTGAAGAGGATAAACCTTAATTTTTTACTTTGTGAGTAATAATTGCAGCCTTAAGTTAATAAATAACCACCTTTAGTAACTAAAGTGGGTGCATAGTGACATAAAAATGATCATCCTTCTGCAAGCTGATTGATTAAAAATGTGGCTCTAACAGCACAAAATTGGGAGAAATTGTTCATGTAATTTAAAAATGGCAAACCCAGGCTCATAAGATATTATATGGAAAGTGGCTGGAAAATTCTTTTCTACTACACTCTTTTAGTCTTACCATATGTAAGAAAGACAGTTTTGGTTAAGAGAAAAGGTCAGCTTAAGAATAAAATTTGAACTAGATATTTCAAACCGAATCTGGATAATTTGGCAAACCTAGGAGTGCTTGGATCCATACTTGTATTTAATTTCATATGAGCCAGCCACAACATTTGAATCCAAATTCATATCAGAACTATAACAGCCTTGGAGGATTTCAGATGGAATAATCTGGCTTGAAACTATGGTTAGTTTCCAAATGGTATGAAATTTGCTGTGAATTGGGACTTTTCCATGCTTGTGAAACAATAAAGGCTGCTTCTCAGGCTGATAATGTGATTTTTTCCCTAAAGCTTCTCTTTTGCAGAAAGCTTAGTATATATACCACAAGGAAATGTGGAGAGCTTACCACTGGGCTGGAACCTGGTTAATAAAGAACCTTTACATGGATCTGTGCCTTCCTTTCACACATTCAGGAATTTTACCAAGGTACAAAACGCATGTCTCTAGAATACCATAAAACATGTTGTATTCAGAGTTTCGTGTACAAAGGATAGGCTGTACATGTCATTCCGAACACACAGCTACACTGTCTGTCTTTGTGTATCAAGGCACACATCATAAGAGTAATTTGGTTTTATCCTGAGTCAGTGCCTTACATAAACTGTTAAAATTCATGCTGGAGTAGTTGCATCCATAACCTTCTCCAGCTCCTAGGCTGATGGGCCTCCCCAGCACACACTGTTTCCAGGACTGTCTTTGCAGGACCACCTGAAACTGAATCATACAAACTAAGGGCATCAACTAGAATATTTTAAAAACTGCTCAGATTCCTCACTGTAAGTTCTCTCTTTTTCTGGTTAAAACCTTGCTCTCTGCGATTGTCAGTCTCTCTGTGAAATCAGAAAAGACTGTCTCAGACTCTCAGGTCCATAGTGGTAGCCCTTCTGAAATCACAGATGGAAGAAAAAAGTTTTATTTGGAGAGGAGCACGTGCTACTGTCTCATAAAGCTGTCTGAAACTCTGTCAGTTTTAAACTCTGTGTTTTAACTTTTATTTGTTAAAACACATTAACATGAAAATGTATGAACTACTGATCTGTGGCAATTTGGATGCCATCTTCTGGGGCTGCTGTTTTTACCGGAATTTAATTAATTTTTATGGTTCTACTGAACTTCTTCTGATTAGTATTTTTTTTTTTTTTGTGCCCCTATGTGGAATACAGAAGAAAATACTATTAAGTCTCCCCATCTCCACAGGACCACGGTAAGAAAGTAAACACAGCAGAATTAATCCTCAGTTATTCTTTGCATGTTACAATTAGCAATATCATTTATTTTTTTGGCAGGGAGTCAGTGTTGCAGAACAGGCCTACAGCCGTGGCTATGGAACCAGGACTACAGGCTGCACATCCCTGCTTAATCACACAAGTTCTTTTTTATATCCTCTGGCAACAAGTCATTTCAGGTGCTACCTGTTTGGGGCAATGGACAGTACTGGGTTGAAAAATACACTTCTTTTCCCCAAAAAAAGGTCTGAGCTTAAAATGGTGACTCTAAATGCAAAGCTGAATTCCTCAGTCTAGCTGACTGGTTCTTGAGATAACTCAGTCAATGCTGTAGTGTCTTCACCTCAGTAATCTATCTCTTGGTTATTTCTCCTTCACCTCTAGGCCTGAGGATCAGCCATATCTGGGGTCTCCTTTCATGTCCCCCAAGGAGGCATCTCTGCACAAGAAATCCTCAGGCATGACAATTTACTCCAAACACTCTTGTTTTGTGAACAGAGAACTCTGTTTTTAAAGAAACCACTCACTTACCTAAACTTTAGAGGAACATGAGAGCAAAACCAGATTAAAGTTCTAGCATGGGAGACAGATAGACCAGTGAAGGGAACATTTCAAACCCAGTGCAGCCTGGAGGAAGGGTACACTCAGAATGCTATGCACTGCATGATTAACAATTAAATATGACTCGACACTCAACTTGTATCTCAGCCAAAGAAATGGAAAAATGTACATTCATCTCTAATAAGGACAACACGAGACAGTGCCTCAGCTAAGCTTATTTTAAAGAAAAGGTACAAGTATATAAGCTGATCAGCTTTTATATGGGTTTTCTGTGCTCTGGATTCTTTGGAGAGTCATCTTTATTTAAAAAAAAATAAGCTTTTCAGAGCATGTGTAGCTGAAATCTTTCTATTAATCTGAATCAATTAGATTTAAAAAGAAATGATGGGCTCTATAGAGACAGGTTTAGCATTATCACATTGGTGACAGACTGATGCACGGGGTTTCAGCAGCATTATCTAAATATAGTGCCTGGCTCACGGATTTTCAGAAGCTGTAAGAGATCTCTCTGAAGGACAACAAAGAAATGGGAAAGAAGGGGATTTGCTTCAACTGAACTGAATGCAAATGGCATCTCCATTCATTTCATTTGCAATAATCTGACACCTTTTCGTTTCCGTTTCACACGAAAAATAGAAGATAATAGGGAAATAGTAATGGTATAAGTGGACAGAGCCTGACCATTAAAATGTTTACCATTCCAGCATGATGCCTGCAGATGCAATAAAATTGAAACTGGAAAGGTGTTAGAATTGCTGCCGGTTTCTATTCATTTGAATGGCAGAAACCCAGAATTCTGTTTTATGGTTTCATGTAGAGGGTCAATCCATTATCTTTCTTTCTTCCTGGGATCAAATAGCATTTTTGTGAGGATTAGGTCTCTTTGGCATGCTGAAGTGGAACCAATGTGCAGAGGTTTGAATTTTGAACCTATCTTAAATTGAACTGCTTTAACAAATGGTGAGTTGACTTAAAAATTGAACTTGAAAATATAAAATGGATTCTTAAAGGTTTAAAGCATGGAGATTCTCTTAAAAAATGCTCCCATAATAACCCATCTATGATCCAGAAATGTCACAAACATAAATATCATGAACGCTGGAACAAATTAAGTAGCTAAAAAAGAATTAGCAGGTTGCAGCCCCATTTTCTGTCTACATGGTGAAAAATGTGTAATATAAAGGAAAAAAAAAAAGATGCTGTGAAGTTTATAAAATAAGAGAGAATGAAGAGAGGTAAAGAAGTAAAAATATTATAATATGCAACATAAGTATACCCTCGAATTATCAATGGCAATGATTTGAAGCAAGACTTAGAAAAATGTACCATGGGCATTCACTAAACCTAGGATAAGACAGTATTGAAGAACTATATCTATTGTTTTAACATAAGGATGCTTTTTTTTTATTTGAAGAAAAAAATTATTCATCAAGGTTATAGCAATTATGTATATAATTAAAAAAACAAATTTAAAAGCATCTAGCAAAATAGCGTTTACTTATGATAGCTTCAGATTTAGAAAAGAATGCAAATATTTATTTACTACTCTATAATTGACAATCTTCACAAGGAGGAAACAGCAATACTTAAACCAAATGAATAAATTCTTTAGAAGACAATTAGTGAAGATTTTCAAAAAAGAAAGTGTAAGCTGACTCAAATACTTTTTGAATTCTCATTTCTTACCTAGCTATTCTCATTCCTGCTCTGGAAACTTTGCCATACATCAACACCAGAATGTGCATTAACAAATGTGGAAATCAAAAGGAATCCATAGGAATGCAAAATTTTCCTCATAAATATATTTGCAAAATAAGAACTTAAATATAATCAACAATTGCTTGCCAAAACATTGATTGAATATTAACCACTTAACTGTTCTAAACTCCTGGACCAAAGGGATCTGCTTTAGCACCTGAACCCAGAATAGGCTTTTAAAGTCAGTGTCCAACACAATCCACAGTTTGGAAAAAAATTTCCATAGCATAACTAAGCTATGGCTTAAGAGGTGGCTTGGAAGAGCAGGTCTGTTACAATTTTTACAGGCAGAGTTATTTTCCTGCAGTGAGAATGAACACAAAGGCCACTGAAGGACATACTGGGCTATTTACATTGATCTGAACACTGGTATTTTGTCAAAAATAAATACATAGAGAAGCCTTTATGGTATATCAACAAAGTATATGAAGATGAGACAGAAAAATGTGAAGAGTTCATACAGGTGAATATGAATTTCTGTAAGAGAGGCAGTAAGATATAGAACAAGAAATGCAATCTCCTAAAATAATAAAAATTCAAGTTCAATTTTAATAAATGTCTTTAATTTTAACTCTCTTGTTTTTAAATCTTAATTCCTAAGTAAGGGCTACATTGTCTCTCGTAAACCTGTATCTTTAAAGCAGGACAAAACATTCTAGTATTTTTAGCAGAGAAATAGAAGACCACTGCAGCTGGTAACAAGTTCTTTTAACCCCTGAGTCAGCACATCCTCACCAACAACTAAGAAGACAGAAGAGTATTAGAAATTAACTAAAAAGCCAAGAGCCTCACTGAAGCCCAGTTAGTACAATAAATGAGTACAACATTTCTCTTAAATGTTCAGCACCTTTAAATAAATGCAGCCTGAGTATTGGCAATTAATGGAATCAACATTTTCCTCCTCCATGACCAAAAGTGGTCATGATTTCAGTTCATACTCACAGCCCAAGAATTTAGCTCTAGGGGATGGTGGACTTCCAGAAAAATACTGCAAGGAAGCATTCTTCTTTCAGAGCTAGCAAAAATTCATTTGAACCACATTTGATGAATTCTGGCAAAGTTCTTCCAGCTTTATTCTGAATTTCATTCAGCAAATGTATAGAGCAAGACCTGACCGATATAAATATTCTGTTAAATATTACATTCTACAGATAGGTAAAGCAGTGAAAAAAAACCCACAAAAAATTAAATTATATACACTTTTAGTTGTACTAAGTGCTATATGTATTGCCACTTTTTGCAAGAGAGTATCCTTCAGATATAAATGAGATATACAAGTATCTGAGGGCTGAGCTGCTTGGTTTTTCTGCTAAAATAAATTTTACTATCCATCTAATGAGGTTTGTTTTCCACAAAGAAAAACACTGAAGTATGTAACCCAGCACAGCAACTTCACTACTTTTGTTTTCAATGAGTCAAGACATTTTTAACATCTGGAACAGCAAGTTTGACCAATTTTTTGATCATCAGTCTCTAAGATGGGAATTAAAATCAAAATTTTCCAAATAGGAACTAACTCAAGATTGATTAACCAACCAGGCTATCAAGATTTGCCTTAAGAACAATATCAGGAACCAGATCAGAAAACAACACCAAAAATACATCAACCTGTCATCATCAAAAATAGATTTTTAAAGAATTTTTAAAAAATGATGTTTGCATTGGCAGGCAGGTTAATCCAAGTATCAAACATCTTAATAGCAAAAATCTGGAGCACAAATGGAACTGATAAAACACCAGGGAGATTACTTTTATGTATTTGCTTCATTTAACTGAACTTTGAAAATATGAAACTAAGAGGAAACAAGAAGGTCTCCTTTTTCAAACCCCATGGCAAATTGCTGTTGACCACTGCAATGTATTGTAAATTCTGAAGAAAAAGAAATCATCTGGGTGAGCTAACTCAAATACTAAAGAATCTTTGCCAACTATTAAGCTTTTCTAAATGCTCAGTTTTACTAAGTTGCTCTGCTCAGAAAGGAAAAATGTATTTTTAGTTTTGAAAAGTTATAAACTTTCAAGTCTTAATATCTTCAGTTTTGAATTTATATTGTGATTGTTTGTTTGGAGACGTTTTTCTTTTTCAAAAATTTCAATCTATGTATTGTGAAATATATCAGACAGACGAACTTTGGTATAAACTGCTTTGAACACCTCTTAGAGTAAAAATTTATCGATGATGCTCTGCTGCTGCAGGCTTTAGGACACAATTAAATTTTGATCTCTATATGAGGAGCAAACTCCTACTGAAATTTGTTTCAGTTCAGTCTCCTAGAGAGAACTAGTTTATTACTGATAAAAGGCATGAAGACAGTGAAGTGTAAGCTTTATTTGTTCAGCCTTCTTAGAACAATGAAAAAAAAAAAGAATTTTCCATGCTTTTATTAGATGAACAAATACCATAAATAGAAAGAAAATATAGATAAGAAGAAAACAGTGTTAGTAAAGAACAAATTTAATAATGCCTAGATTTGAATCTCTATTTTTAAAGCAATAAAATTATTATTAACCATCTGATAAATGAGGATCTGAAAATTACATCCCGTAGGACAGTGAAGGCAAGAAATAAAAGTTTAGTTTTGTTCCAAAGCTGGGTTTAATGTGCTGGTTTTAGAGAAGGTAAAATGTATTCATGTAGGAAAACAATGTTAGACTCAAAAGCCATACTTTAAGAGCAGGTTCAAGAAAAAACATGAGAGAACTCTGATCTATCGTTATTGGATTGGTAGACGTCAAACAAATAGAAAATTTTGCACCACGTCTTAGTAATAAACAAACCCAGCTACAGGACAAGATCCCATTCTCCTTTTAGGTACTGCATCCCCAAAGTTCAGCTGACTAGCCTTTAAGAGGAGCTCATCTCAGCAAGATTTACATTTTAAGAAAGAGAAAGACCATAGCAACAAAACCAAGTTAATGCAGTGAGAATGAACTGCAAAACTGCAACAAATTAGAGAGAGTTCTGTCAGAGAGCATATCTTGAGCACAGACTCACATTGCAAATTTCTCTAAAAGATAGAAGGTAATTAGGATAAGCAAAGCATATAAACAATCCTAAACCTAAAAAAAACCCCAATCTCCCTACTACAATATAAATTTGCTAACTAACTGAAAACTAAAACCACAAGCACAATCTGTTCAGGGAGAAAAAGAAAAATCTCACAATGACCAACTGGCTAATTCTTTGCACTAGACTCAACATCCCCCGCAAGACTAAGGTCTCTTCCTCTGGGTTGCATATCATACTCTTAGAAAGAAAATCAGAAAGTTTTCCTGAGAAATCAATGAAAATCAAAATTGTTGCCTTAATGCATGAGTGTGTCTCTGACAGTTCACTGCAAAGTGCTATTCTCATCTCTTCTGTACAACATCTGTCTCAACTAGACCCCATGGCTCTCCAAATCCCATTTACTTTCCTCTGGCAAAGTGCAAAGGAAGTCTGTGAAGGGCAAGGTGCTGATGGTTCTCTATGGACCTATTTAAAATGCCACTAATTCTGACAACCATTTAGCAAATATGAAACAGAGTGATTTTTTTCTGGGTATCTTTCTCTGTTTCCCAAATAGATGGGAAACAGCATCCAACAATCACTTGCAGTAAGCTACTGGTAAATAAAACCTAGCTTCTCTTAACATTTTTCTCCCCTTCAATATTTGTTTCCACCCTTCTCCCGTCCACTTTGAAGAGAAGATGAAGAGAAATCCGCCCTTCCATTGTTTGCTTCTGTCCCACTGAAAGGATGGCCTCCTAATGCACAAATGTATCTATTTAAAGGATAATTACAAAATCTGGTTCTGGATCAGAGAACAGCACAATGGATTTCTGTAATCATGCCTTAAGAAGATAACCTTTATAAAGAGGATATAATCTTGGCTGCCATTGAAGACAAGACATGAAAGGAAAACATAAAAACTAGAAGTTGAAATAGTTTCTTCCAGCTGTAATTCTGTGGGGCTCGATACTCAGTCATTAACAACAGCCATAAGGGGATCAGGAATTCTGGTGCAAAGTATTTTTAGAGAAAAGAAATCAAACAAAAAAGAGAAGTCATCATACTGTTCAAAGGACTTCTGGGTGAGACTTGGACTCAAACCCAATGCCAAATGCAGAAAAAATACTCGCCAAATTCCTAAATGTTTGGGAGCAATTTGGACAAGCAGATCATCTAGAAACTACTGCAAATATGAAACCACTGGCTTTCAGTCAACTGCAACAAGCCTCACTTGAGAAACTACAGAACTGTAGACCACATGATGCACATTCTAGCTTATTTATTTTCTTTTTATTTCTTGGCAAGGCTGTGAAATGGCTCTCCAGACATCAGACTACACTGTAATTTTTTACTTCATAAGAAATTTACAGTTTCATATCTTTCCTAATGGGATTACCTTAATCATTTACATTTCAGGAAATAACTTGGGTATCCATCATTCTGACTCCAAGTAAGAGCACACAGAAAGGATCAAGATGAATCTAAAAGTTGCTTTATTATTAGGAGTTCATTTTTAAAGACCTTGACATGTATTTACAGGAAATCAAAGACTGTCTAATAGACTGGTTTGCTGTGCAAAGTTTCATTTTTATTACATGAGACCTAGAAATAATTGTCCTGTTAGAATCAGGTACTTTTCTTCAGCACCAACTAACCTGAATAGTCTTCCATAGAGGTGTATGCATGGCTTGCGTGCATTAATTTGTGTCTGATTTTAATTGTACTCAAATTTAGATTTCAGGGACTATTTTATTCTACATAAAAGCTGACACAATGATAGCACCATGGGAAAAAACTTTTATTTACTTCCCCCTTACAAACACCACTGCTGCAGTTACAACTTGTCTACCTCTAAAAGGGAGTAGCTACTTTTCCTGAACCTTTCTGTTCTCATTTTTCCTACCATGCCATCAGTATTTTTATTTTTAATTTTTTTATACTTTTTAAATTTTTTTTTAATACTAAGGATATTCTGATCAGAAGCAAAACTCCTAAGAATGCCAAGATTCACACAGAGACACAGTGTGCCATTTGTGAAGTCTGTTAAAGTAAAATGGCATTAGTAGGTGTACCAAACCTTGGTTGGGAAGAAAACTGAGCCAGATCTATTTCAGAACATTTGGATAACTTGCAAAAAAGACAACCTTTTTTTGCTTCCATTTTTTTTTTCCAAAGATCATAAGTCTAGTTAGATCTGTGTCTCATGTTTGAGACATGAGAATATTCCAGTTGTGCAATTTTTTTACAAAAGAAATAGTAATTAACAGAGAGTATTTTCAGATTACCCCAATATAAGTATAGTTCTGAAGTATACCTGTTGTCAAGACCTGCTGCTGTTGCCCAAAGTTATAGTTGCTTTCCACTCAAAAGGAAAAATTTCACCAATCTGCAGAACACTGCTATAGGACAAGACCACGCACATCCAATAAACTTATTTGAAGTTCAATTATATAATTTAACTGTGTCTAGATAAATGGATTATGATGGCACTTTCAACCCAGATTCTGCAAGCAATTGAAGAGGAGAAAGATAAATTAAGAAAAGTGAGTAGATATGAGCACAGGTAGAGTTTTTCAGGACTTACTTTTGAAGGATATAAATATGACAGAACAGCGAAAGATACATAATTCTTTCCATGTGCCATGTTTGAAGTTGGGTATGACATTTGTTCTATTTAGTCTTATTTTTGTGTTCTGCTGTCATTCAAGGCTTCCCTTTTTGGACACAAAAATGGTAGGTAATTTGGATAAAAGTTCTAAATCTGTATTTCAGCCATATTTCTATCCAGTTTTCTAATACTTCTTTATGGTTACCCACAACTATGTATCAGATGGAAAAGGAAATATATTTCTTTTGAACTTTCTTAACCCCAGTCAGTCTTTATTTACTATATTAGTACTTTTTGAGTCAAGACAGACCTAGACCCACTAGGAATGAACTTTGAAACAACAATGAAACAATGAACTTTGGTTAAGAGTAATAATAACTATATTTCTACTAAAAGAGTAAAATTGAAGAGCAGAGTAGCATCAAATGGGGGAAAAAAATGTTTTGAAAGAAAAAACACTCCAAATAATGTAAGGCGACAAATACTAAGCAGAGAAGTGAGCTTTAAATTTAATTTCCTGATGAAATTGTTTTAACAGAAGATTAAACCTAAATGTTTTACAAACATAATTTGTTTTCTGTCTTCAGAAATTCTTCCAAGAGCATCGCTTGCACACATTGTATTAAATCAACTGTAGGTGTATACAGGCACTGCCTTTACCTATTTCTAAAACCCTTAGCTGTGGTACATAGCCCTCATCTTCCTCCCCATCAATCCCTCAGGGTATGGCCCTACTGAAAGGACTCTGAAAGTTTTGACTGAGGTTATTTTTGCATTTCTATGTCACGGCAACTTGGACATGAGAGTTTTATTTAATAGAAGCCAAAGTGCAGGAATGATAGCTGAGTGGGCAATGTAAAGAAGCAAAAAGAAAGTGGAGGGAAAGGTGGTGTAAAAGAAAAGTGAAGAGAGAAAGGAGAAAATAATATGATAAAATATTGAAATAGGGAGTAGGGGAAAGAAAAATATGTTTCTGATACAATAAATGTAACAATCTAGAGCATGAAGAACAAACAGAAGAATTAAAGGAGTTTATAAGGAAGAAGAGAGACTCAGTACAATTTTCTAGAAGGAAATTCTTGTTCCTGCCTCTCCCCACCATAAACAGGTTAGTTAAGCACAGGCAGATCTCAACAGCTGAAAAATCAGTAGTACAGTTTCAGTGCTACTCAAAGACAGTCACATTACATAAAAACCACTAACTGAAGTATCTAATGGAAGATTTATATTAACATTTGACTTTGTAAGGACTGAATTAATATTTGCATCCACTGTAGTAGAAGCTTTACAAAAAAAAAAAAACCAAAAAAACCCAACTTACTCCTTTATTTTCAACTTTAGGGTTGTATTATATTGGACAACTGAGAATTAGAATTCACATATAACAGAATCCAGCTTTGTCAACCATGCAGATAAAATTTCCTTTGCACCAAAAAGCTTATTGAGATCTAGTGCTCAGTCTTATCAGATCTTCACATTTGCTGATATTTTATTATATGAAAGAATGAGAAAATGTAGGAAAGCATAACAATGATTAAATAAAGCATTCGGGACGTTTGGATGTTTGCTTTTCAAGCCTTGGAACCCATTTATTTTTAATCTTAAAGATCAGTTTACAGCATTAATTTTATAGGTGTGCTATGCATCATAAGAGGTAGGTGTACACTGACAACTGATAATTTTGAAGAACTGAGTAGGCATATTAATAATTTTCAAATGCTCAGAGGGAATATATAAATGTGAAAGACTAATGTATGAAACTGCTGGTAACACAATTTCAAATTAATTTATCAAAATCACTCAGAATGTTTTGATCTTCTCCACTCTTCTCTGTTTTCTCTGTGTTTAGTATTTTCTTGTAAAGAACGATTTATGAGCCAAAAAAATTAGCAAGACAAAAGTTACCCCTAAAAATCTGTAAATACCAATAGTTGTGTTCAGGGGATGACCCTTTCTCTTTTTTCTTCCATCTGTATTCAGATTTTTGTTTTGTTTCCATTTATTTTTGCCCTGAGAGGTATTCCTTAACTTCAACCAGCTTTTTCTGTTCTGATAAATATGCAGTTTTCAGTCCTGTGAACCTTCTTAAGTGTATCAATTGTCAGCGTTTGTATTTCATCCCAATGATGAATGGAGGCATTAGAATTCAGCATTAAAATGTAGTTAGGATTGTAATGAGCATCATTAGGAAGCATAATGGGAATCAGCACTGGATCTCATTTTAGGAAATTTTATTATTTTTTTTAAACTTTATTTGCTTTATATATTTACATTCTTTTCTTGAGAACCGGCAGGTAAAAACTCTGTAGTGTCCATTTGTATGTTTTTAAACAGACAGCCCTATCTTCTTATCCAAACTCATGTTCCTTTTAAACCTGGTCTTTTTTTTTTTTTAATTTATCATGTCAGAGCTAGAAAGTCCTTGCAGAAGAACCACCATAGTCCATTCAAACACACATCCTTTGATTCAAAATTCTGCTTTGTACCTCAAACATATGCCCTCACTTAAAATATTATTCTTTTTAATGAATGAGCCATCCCTCAACATAAATCCAAATAGATACAACTACATTTTTAGAAATGAATAGTTTAGTACTCTGAGGTGGCTCTGTAGCAAACAAGTGCAAAACTGAAACACAATCCATCATCCGAGTGAATGTCACATCTTTTACTTTCAGAAGTTTGCGAAATATCTGCTATACCCCAGCTCAGGTTGCTTTATAATACAATACCAACATTAACCAAATTACTCCTCAGGGAACCCTTCTAATTTGTGAATGTGAGATTTGAGTCTCTATGGGTTAAATACTGATTAAATCCTGTGGTTGCAGTTCTGTAGATTTTAAATTATATTCATTTCTTGCTCAAGTATTTTAATTTCTACTAAGACATACTTTTAGGAAGAAAGAGTGTTTCTTCAATAAGAGTACACTTACACAGTTCTTACTTCTTCAACGCTCTTTGAGCCCATGGTAGGCTACATAAGTTAAACATCCATGGATACTGTGGACAAGAAGAGCAAACTAGATCATTACTAATCAATAAATCACAGCACCATGTAGTTTCTAACACAGTGTAAGTGGACACACAGATGAAGATCACTATTTATGCAATCCCAACATGCAGTAAACTTAAACTCATGAAAAACAAGGCTAGAGCACAAAAATCCTAGAAGGACCTTCAGACTGAATCTGGACTATCCATCTAACAGTTTTCTGTTCTTACCATGTATATGGAAAAAAAATAAATTGACATCTGCCTACGAATTGAATAAAAACACAGACAGATGAAAATACATTGCTGTATTTTCAGGGTGAAAAAAGGGTGGGTGGCAAGATCACTCTAAATATGTTTGGTCTGTACAGATGTATTGCCAAGAAGGTTATTGACATGATTTTAGAAACACAAAACTTGACAGAATATCAAGAATGAAACTTACAATTATACCATGGGGCTTGAGTAATCATTAAAAATGTTTCTACAACTCTGTCCTGAAAAACAGTCAAATTCAAGTCTATTCCAGAAACTCATTTTAGATTAAAAAAAACCCCTGGTTTATTTTTTTTCCCCATCCCATCATTACTTCTCTGTTTCCTTCTATGAGTGATGTCTAACCCTCTGTGCTCACTCATAACTATTTTGCATTCCTAAGGCTTTTTCCCATGCTAGCAACATTATACAAACAGAGGCACAATTCTGTAATGAAAAAAATGAAACAATCAAGTTGTGTGATGAACAGATGAAAGGATCCTGATGATTTATTAAGCAGAAATACACAAACTCCTGGGCACCTCATTCTGAACCATCAAGATCACCTTTTGTTAGACTGGCCCTGTGACTCCTGAGCAGCAATACTCACATCTCTCATACCCATTCTCCATTCCAGAATTAAATCTTTCTGTTTTACATCGTAACTGTATAATGGGAGGGGTTTGTTCCTTTGGAATGCAGGCTAATTCCCTCTTTTCAGGCTTGCTGATGACTTCTTGTATACAAACTGCAGTGCAATAAAATACAGCACGTGGATAATCACTTTCACACTTGGCATTGACAAAGCAACTATAGTTAGTCCACAGCACACAAAACAATTCTGTTGAGAACTTTGCCTTCCTTCGTACCTTAAAAAAATGATGTTCACACACAGGAACTGCAAAATCTACATCACTATGAGATGTGTGATATTTGTATGAGTAACCTAAACTTAAAAATACAAAAAAGTGTTCCTAAAATTGACCGTCTAGGGGTGAGAGAGTGATGAATTTGTCTTTTTTGGTAAATGATCCATCATGGTGTCCTGGTTCTGGCCAGGACATCTTTAATTTTTGCAATAGCTGAGAGGGGGCATGGCCAGGACCTGGAGGTTGTTCCCTGCCACCTCAGCTCATTACTGGGGCCAGGAGAAAGGACCTTTCTTCCAGGGAAAGGAGTGTCTTCTGGTGGACTCCTCCAGAGGGAGACATCCACTATTGTCTATCACAGAGGGTTTTTTTCTGCTGAATTGTTTGCTTTCTTGTACCCTCTGTCGTTGTATTTTTGCTGTTACTGTTAATTTCTTATCTCATAGCTATTTACAGTAAGTTGTTCTTATCTCAACCCATGATCTTTGCCCTTTGTGCTCCATTTCTCTCAATCCTGTCCCAGGGAAGGGGGGAAAAAAGAGAGGCAGTGAATCGAAGAGAGAGCAGTGAGTGGTTGGAGAGCCTTGATGGGGACACTGAATTAAGGAATACCATCCTAAACCATCACACATGGCAACACTGTTGAAGAAACTCAGTTTTGTTAATCACACACAATTCCAGTTGTGGTCCCATAACTAAGACAGATTACTAAACATTTTTCTTCTTCATGGTCCTTCCTCCATATGCATAGCTTTGATTTTACCCTTTCACGCACATTAATGCCCCGTTGGGAGTCTTGGAAAAGAATGGATAAGAAAAGAGAACTTTTAATTAAGTCTGCTGTATGACATGGGCTCATGGCCTTGATCTTCTCCATACCATCTGTCAGATTCCAGCTAAAGCTGTAGGGAAACTCCTAAAAAGTCAGCTAGGAAGAGTTCATTTCTCCTGCAGACTCTTTTCCATCTATATGGTGCCCAAGTTTTTTATAAAGATCTGTAGCATTTTCTTTTTAATTTCCTGGTGTGGTTGCCACCCATGACACTTCACCAGGTGTAATGGCTTCTCATAACCTGGCTCTTTGTTACGTTTCATAAAAGAATCTCTTCTATTTTTATTTCCTATTTATCAACATTAAAATAATAAAATATTTTTGCTTAAAGATAGATTTTAATTCAGAAATAGTTTGGGCTCCCAAAAACATTAATCTCTCTCTTTGGTAGCTCCCAAAATCTCTCAGACTGGGAAGAGTCCAGCGAACATCAGCTGTCCCTTGGTGATGTCACCAGCTTCAAAGAAATATCAGATTGGGAGGAGTGCGTTGGCCCAGACCTTTCTCCAAAGCAAGATTCTTTTGCAGAGGAGGGGTCTGGAAGCCATGGAACGAGACCATCCCGGCTGTCCAACTGGGAAAATAACAGTCACCCAGACCTCGTTCAGGACAGCTGGGAACAGAGCGTCTGGGCCAACGCCTTCCTTCCCGAGGAAGATGAATGGGATAACATCAGCACCATCGAGCTCTGGGAAGAAGAAGACAGAGAGCGAAGACTGGCTGACGGCTTCCTCCTGCCTGCCCCTCGCCTGGCCTGGGTTGAGGACGGGGCCGCTGAGCCGTGCCCCTGGGGGCCGCTCCGTGCCTCGCCTCCCCAGGTGGAAGTCCCGGCTCACAGAGGGCACAGAATCACCCGTGCCCTCCAGGAGCAGGTGCCAGAGGCCGGCACACTCAGCCAGCAGCGGGACCCCCACCACAAACGCCCCTCCCGCCTCAGGCGGGCGCTGCGGACCCTGCGCAGCCTGCTCCGCTGCCCCTGCCTGGCTCCACAACCCCAGGAGTAGGGCTTGGCGGGACCCCACTACCTACTGCTGGACCAGGATGCATGCAATCCATCCAAAAAAAAACCAAAACCGAAAAAAAAACAGCCTCACACCAAAAAAGACAGAAAACCAGCCAAAAGAAGAAATAGCAGTAGTAGTAGTAAATATAAGTATAGGCAGAAGAAGAAGAGTAGTAGTAGTAAATAATTTTAATAAAAATTTTTAAAAAAATTACGTTGATGATAATGTTATTAATGCCAAGTTAAAATACACATCCACACATGCTCTAGAGTCACAGTATAGTTTGGGTTGGGAAGAACCTCAAAAATCAGCTACTTCCATTTGAAGAGCTTACGCACTCTTCCTCCTCTCTGAGTCCTTGCTCCTATTCTTTCTATCTCTTCCCTCACAGGTCTTGGGAAAGAATCCATGTGAAATAAAATCTGGATGTTGCCATCTTATTGTGGCATTTACGCCTCAATTTGGGCACAGGCATCTCTCCCTAAGCCAACTGGAACACTTTCTCTGCCCAGCCTGTCTCCATAGCACAGCTTCTCCAGCCCTTGGAGCATGCCCATCGCTCTCCCCTGAACTCATTCTGGCAGCTCCATGTTCTTCTTATCCTGGGGCCCCCACACACCCATGGAGGGCTGCAGGTGGGCTCTGAAAAATTGAGCTAGAGGGCCACAATCACCTCCCTTGTCCTGCTGCCCTTGGCTCCTTCCCATGCCGCCAGCCCAGACCCGGCTTTCTGGGCTGGCAGCACACACTGCCAGCTCACGCCGAGCTTCTCCTCCATGCGCACCCCAAGGGCTTCTCTCAGCCCCTGCCCGCTCAGCTCCCGTGCCTCAAACCCGCGCTGAGGGGGAGCTCCAGCCACTCTCTGCAGCATTGGCAAAGCCCTTCCAGGGCCCCGGGGCCAAGGCGAGCCCTCCTCAGGGACACCCCTCATCCCCGGCCTCCACCTGCACCTGGAGCCCACCGAGCACAGCTCCCTGCCTGCGTCCATCCCGCCATTCCTCACGGCTTGCAGAGCCCACCCTGCAAAGCCGGGCCTGGGCACGCCGGGGCTGGGGCTCTCTGCCAGTGCCACCGCGCCTCCCAGGGGCTCTGGGCACAGCAGCCCTGCCAGGGACGGAAATGCCTGCGCTCATGGCCTAAACACTGCTGGCAAGGAGCTTTGCCCAGCATGGCAAAACTCAAGAAAGGCTGAGACCACCCAAGCCCAGACCTCCTTCCCCTGACTGCAGCTTGGGGCTGGGCCTTGAGCTGCCTGACACAACCTGAGATACCATCAAGGTGACACTACTGCTCAATTACCTCTGGTCCAGGGACAAGGAAACAAGACTAAGGCAGGAGAATGGATCCACAAGAAAGCCAAAGCCAGCAGCTGCCCTGAAAATCGGCTTGGGCCAGGCTGGCCAGGGGAGGCCAGAGCCCCCCGGCTCCTCTGCTCAGGCCACATTTGCACACTCTGCCCACAGCCAGGAAGGGAGGAGGAGAGTTCTGGGCCTGTGCTGGCACCTCTGCTCACAGGCACTGAACACCCATCCTCCCTCACACACACTGGCTCAGCTGGAAAATCCCACCCCGGCAAGGCCACACCCACGGGTCCTTGCCATGAGGGGCAGCTCAGGAGGTGCCAGCATCCATCCAGGAGCTCCAAGCGCGCCCAGGCTCCTAGCTGAGGCCTTGCAGCAGAGCAATCACTTTTGCTCGTGATGCAAAGGGCTGGCACACATGCAGAGCCTGCTGCAAGGGACTGTGTCAGACTTGTCCCTGCCAGGGAAGGGACCTGGGCCTTCCCTCCGGGCCCAAGGGTTGTGCATCCACCCTCTGAACTCTGTGTTTGTGAGGGGCCCTCAGCACCAAGAAGATGTGAGGCAGAGCAACCATGGGATGCCATTGGGATCCACAGAGTGGGGAGGTTTTCTACTTCATCTGTCTCTGTCACTCTCCTTCTCTTCCCCCTCCTCTTTACTATTTCTTTATATCTCTCTCTGTGTCTTTCCTTTCCTGTTGAATTAAACCCATACTATTGACTTTGGCCTATGGTCTCATTTGCACCCTAATTCGGGCAAAGGCATTTTCTGATCATTTGAATAACCAGATCAGAACAAGGGGCTTGAAGCCCCCCCCTCCTGGGGCTCCGTGCCACTTCCAATTGCTTTGGCTGCTGAGGGGGTGCCCGGCGAGGCCCTCTGTGACACGGCAGCATTCCGTCAGGGCCCTGGGCAACGCTGGAACCCTGGGCCCTGTGACATGGCAGAGCCACGCCCTGCAGGGGTATATAAGGGGCGTGGGGCCCTGCGTTGCCCAGTCCCAGGAGAGCCGCTTGCTCAGGAGGAAGCAGCTCCCGGGATCCCCCTCTGCGTTGCAGGAGGTCAGACACAGAGCAGGACAAGGTGAACCCCAGCTCCCAGGCCCTCAGCCCCTCGCCCCGCTGGCTGGCAGAGCAGGCCCTCAGCGGGCAGTGGCCGCAGGCAGGCGGCGGCTCAGGCCTGTCCCTGTCGGACACTGAGCAGGAGGGGCCCTTGGCCAAAATGGAGGGAGACTGGGAATACGACATGCATCGAGAGCTCTCCCAGTGTGGAGATGTTACCGCCAAGAAGCACTGTCTTTGGGAAGAGATGACAGTTCAAGACTTTCACCACCAACAAGACAAAGAAGATGACACCTACCAGGAACTGTCCCAGTGGGAAGAAGATCTGACATACCAGAGCTGTCCCAGTGGGAAGCGGAGAGAGACCAGGAACTCTCTCCTTTGGAAGAAGATGTGCAAGGTCATCTGCACATGTACCAGTGGCAAGGAGATGAGAGAGAGCCAGAGCTGTCCCAAGTGGGAGACAACAGCAACAACAAGGTATGCCAAGGAGAAGACAACAGTCTCCAAAAGCTGGCTCCGTGGGAAGAAAGTGTCAGCAGCCAGGAGCTGTCTCAGTGGGCAGAAGGCATCACTTACAAGAGCTGGGACAAGCCCATGAAGCCAGAGAAGGATGAGGATGCCCAGACTTGTGCCCAGCAGGCGCCCACGGGCTCTCCCAGCAGCGTGGGCACCCAGGTGGCAGGAGAGGCAGCCCCTGAGCTGCCCAGCGCCTCTCCTGCCCTGCGGAGCCCCACCGAGGACGAGCTGGCAGCTGCTGCAGCTGGAGCCGCTGAGGAGGAGGAGGAGGAGCCCCCCGAGCCTCTGGCTCCCGAGGTGGGAAAGGCACCAGGTTCTCCTGCTGGCAGTGAGGAGGTGCCAAGGGCAGGGACAGAGAGCCCAGTCCCTGCCCCACGCAGCCCGCCAGGCTGCAGCCAGCCTCTGCTGGGCTTAGCGGGGCACAGCAGCTCTGAGGTGCTGCTCCAGGCTGTGCTTGAGGTCCAGACACCTGGCCAGCAGCCAGAAGAACAGGGGCACCTGGAGCAGAGCACGGCTGCAGAACTGGAAGCAGCAGCTGCAGGAGAACGGGAAGAGAGCCCGACGTCTGCCTCGCACAGCCCCTGCTGCCCACCCAGCCCCTCGCCCAGCCCACTGGCAGCCCAGGCGCACAGTGAGCAGCAGCAGCAGGAGGCAGACAAGGCATCAGTCCCGGCAGAGAGCCAGGAGGGGGCCTTAGCTGGGGAGCTTCAGCTTTCCCATGGGGACACGGATGAAGATGCAGAGATGCCCCAAGGAGAAATGGGTAAACACCAAGATGGTTTCCAAGTGGAAGCCATCACTGAACAGCAGCCCTCCCAGGAAGAAGATGGCATCTCTAAGGAAGGGTCCCAAGGGAAATCCTGCATTGGGCAGGAGCTGTCGCCAGCAGAATCCAGCAGTGACCAGGAAGAGACTAAAGGGGAAGCCTGCATTGAGCAGGAGTTGCCCCTAGCAGAAATCAACATCTACATGGAAGAGACCCAAGTGGAATCCTGCATTGAGCAGGAGATGAGGCAAGGATACACCAACTGCTACCAGGAAGGGTCCCAAGCGCAATCCTGCATTGAGCAGGACATGGCCCCAGCAGAAACCAACTACTACCAAGAAGAGTCCCAAGTGGAATCCTGCATTGAGCAGGAGATGGCTCCAGAAGAAACCAACCACTACCAAGAAGAGTCCCAAGTGGAATCCTGCATTGAGCAGGAGATGGCTCCAGCAGAAACCAGCAGCGATCAAGAAGAGTCCAAGTGGAATCCTGCATTGAGCCGGAGATGGCTCTAGCAGAAACCAACTACTACCAAGAAGAGTCCCAAGTGGAATCCTGCATTGAGCAGGAGATGGCTCCAGCAGAAACCAGCAGCGATCAAGAAGAGGCCCATGTGGAATCCTGCATTGAGCAGGAGATGGCCCTAGCAGAAACCAACTACTACCAAGAAGAGTCCCAAGTAGAATCCTGCATTGAGCAGGAGATGGCCCCAGCAGAAACCAACTACTACCAAGAAGAGTCGCAACAGGAATCCTGCATTGAGCAGGACATGACCCCAGCAGAAACTAGCAGCAACCAGGAAGGGTCCAGGTAGAATCCTGCATTGAGCAGGAGATGACCCCAGCAGAAACCAACTACTACCAAGAAGAGTCCCAAGTGGAATCCTGCATTGAGCAGGAGATGGCTCCAGCAGAAACCAGCAGCGATCAAGAAGAGTCCCAAGTGGAATCCTGCATTGAGCAGGAGATGGCTCCAGAAGAAACCAACTACTACCAAGAAGAGTCCCAAGTGGAATCCTGCATTGAGCAGGAGATGGCTCCAGCAGAAACCAGCAGCGATCAAGAAGAGGCCCATGTGGAATCCTGCATTGAGCAGGAGATGGCTCTAGCAGAAACCAACTACTACCAAGAAGAGTCCTAAGTGGAATCCTGCATTGAGCAGGAGATGGCTCCAGCAGAAACCAACTACTACCAAGAAGAGTCCCAAGTGGAATCTTGCATTGAGCAGGACATGGCCCCAGCAGAACCAGCAGAGACCAGGAAGGGTCCCAAAGGGAAGCCTGCATTGAGCAGGAGCTGTCCCTAGAAGAAGCAGGTAGCTACCATGAGGAGCCTGAAGGAGAAGATTGCATTGAGCAGGAGCTGTCCCCATCAAAAGCCAGCACCTACGAGGAAGAGACCCAAGTGGAATCCTGCATTGAGCAGAGGCTGCCCCCAGCAGAAACCAGCAGCCACGAGATAGGGTCTGAAGAGGAAGCCTGCATTGAGAAGGAGCTGTACCCTGGAGGTGCTGGTAATTCCACAGAAGTGTTCCAAGACATAGTCTGCGTTGAGCGGAAGGTCTTCCTAAAAGAACCTGGTAGCTACCACAAAGAATCCGAAGGGGAGTCCTGCACTGAGCAGGAGATGGCCCCCAAAGACACCAGAGGCGACATGGAAGAGACCCAAGGGGAATCCTGCATTGAGCAGGAAATGGCCCCAGCAGAAACCAGCTACTACAAAGAAGAGTCCCAAGTGGAATCCTGCATTGAGCAGGAGATGGCTCCAGCAGAAACCAGCAGTGACCAGGAAGGATCCCAAGTGGCATCCTGCATTGAGCAGGAGATGGCCCCAGCAGAAACCAGCAGTGACCAGGAAGGGTCCCAAGTGGACTCCTGCTTTGAGCAGGAGATGGCTCCAGCAGAAACCAGCAGCATCCAGGAAGGGTCCCAAGGGGAAGCCTGCACTGAGCAGGATCTCTCCCGAAAAGAACCAGGTAGCTACCACGACGAGTCTGAAGGGGAATCCTGCATTGAGCAGGATCTGTCCCCTTCAAAAGCCAGCACCTACGAGGAAGAGACCCAAGGGGAAGCCTGCATTGAGCAGGAGCTGCCCCTAGCAGAAACCAGCAGCCACCAGGAAGGGTCTGAAGAGGAAGCCTGCATTGAGCAGGAGCTGTACCCTGGATGTGCCCGTAATTCCACAGAAGTGTTCCAAGACATAGTCTGCGTTGAGCCCAAGGTCTTCCTAGAAGAACCTGGTAGTTACCATGAAGAATCCGAAGGGGAATCCTGCACTGAGCAGGAGCTGCCCCCAAAGACACCAGCAGCGACATGGAAGACACCCAAGGGGAAGCCTGCATTGAGCAGGAGCTGTCCCTAGTGGGAACCAACTGCTACCAAGAAGAGTCTCAAAGGGAAGCCGGCACTGAACAGGAGCCCTCCCTAAAAGAAGCAGGTAGCTACCACAATGAGCCTCAAGGGGAAGCCTGCATTGAGCAGGAGCTGTACTCTGGAGATGCCGGTAATTCCAGAGAAGTGTTCCAACATGTAGCCTGCGTTGAGCAGAAGGCCTTCCTAGAAAAACCTGGTAGCTACCATGAAGAAACCAAAGGGGAATCCTGCATTGAGCTGGAGCTGCCCTAGCAGAAACCAGCAGTTACCAGGAAGAGATCCAAGGGGAAGCCTGCATTGAGCAGGAGCTGCCCCTAGCAGAAACCAGCAGTTACCAGCAAGAGATCCAAGGCAAAGCCTGCATTGACCAGGAGCTGCCCTGGCACAAACTAGCATCTACATGGAAGAAACCGAAGGGGAAGCCTGCATTGAGGAGGAGTTGACCCTAGCAGAATCCAGCAGCTACCAGGAAGGGTCCAGTGGGGAAGCCTGCCTTGAGCAGGAGCTGACCCCAGCAGAATCCAGCAGCTACATGGAAGAGACACAAGGGGAATCCTGCATTGAGCAGGAAGTGTCCCCAGCAGAATCCAGCAGCAACCAGGAAGGGTCTGAAGAGGAATCCTGCATTGAGCAGGAGCTGTACCCTGGAGATGATGGTAATTACGAGGAAGTGTTTCAAGAAGTAACCTGCATTGAGCAGAAGGTCTTCCTAGAAAAACCTGGTAGCTACCACGAAGAATCCGAAGGGGAAGCCTGCATTGAGCAGGAGCTGTCCCCAGCAGAACCCAGCATCTACATGGAAGAGACTCAAGGGGAAGCCTGCATTGAGCAAGAGCTGACCCCAGCAGAACCCAGCATCTACATGGAAGAGAGCCAAGGGGAAGCCTTCGTTGAGCAGGACCTGTCACAAACAGAAACCAGCAGCTACCAGGAAGGGTGCCATGAGGAAGCCCCAGGTCAGCAGGGGCTCTCCCTAGAGGAAGCCGGCAGCTACCACGAGCTCTCTGTCTGGAATGAATGCACTGTGTAAGAGCTCTCCCAGAGTGATGTTGGGAGCTACCAAGAAGTTTCGGAATGGGAAGAATGCACAGAGCAAGGCCTTTCCCAAGGCCAAGTTGGTAGCTCCCAAAATCTCTCAGACTGGGAAGAGTCCAGCGAACATCAGCTGTCCCATAGTGATGTCACCAGCTTCAAAGAAATATCAGATTGGGAGGAGTGCGTTGGCCCAGACCTTTCTCCAAAGCAAGATTCTTTTGCAGAGGAGGGGTCTGGAACCCATGGAACAAGACCATCCCGGCTGTCCAACTGGGAAAACGACAGTCACCCAGACCTCGTTCAGGACAGCTGGGAACAGAGCGTCTGGGCCAACGCCTTCCTTCCCGAAGAAGATGAATGGGATAACATCAGCACCATCGAGCTCTGGGAAGAAGAAGACAGAGAGCGAAGACTGGCTGACGGCTTCCTCCTGCCTGCCCCTCGCCTGGCCTGGGTTGAGGACGGGGCCGCTGAGCCGTGCCCCTGGGGGCCGCTCCGTGCCTCGCCTCCCCAGGTGGAAGTCCCGGCTCACAGAGGGCACAGAATCACCCGTGCCCTCCAGGAGCAGGTGCCAGAGGCCGGCACCCTCAGCCAGCAGCGGGCCCCCACCACAAACGCCCCTCCCGCCTCAGGCGGGCGCTGCGGGCCCTGCGCAGCCTGCTGCGCTGCCCCTGCCTGTCTCCACAGCCCCAGGAGTAGGGCTTGGCGGGACCCCACTACCTACTGCTGGACCAGGATGCATGCAATCCATCGTAAAAAAAAAAAATATAAACATCCAGCGTCACATCAAAAAAGCCTCACACAATCACCTCCATTGTCCTGCTGCCCTTGGCTCCTTCCCATGTAGCCCAGCCCAGACTTGTCCCTGCGAGGGAGGCACCTGGACCTCCCCACCCAGCCAAATTGCATATTAATCCATCGGTTGCTGTGTTTTCTGGGATCCTGTCCACCAAATGCACCAGAAGAAGAGTATCAACAGGATGCCATCGACATCCATGGAGTGGTGGTATTTCTACTTCATCTGTCACTCTCTTTCTCACTCATTTCCTCACATTTACTGTTAAATAAAATCCATACAATTGACTTCAGCATATGATCTCATTTGCACCTTAATTCAATCAGGGGCATCTCGTAGATTTTTAATAACCAGATTGTAACACTGATGAAGCTGTAACACACTAGATTGTATCACCTAATTCCTTTGTTTTTGGTTTTTTCTTTTCTCTTCCTGTTGTTTTCAGTGTCAGAATTTGAGTTGTAAAAGATCCTATTTGATTAATAATTGACTTATTTTTCAAATGATTGCTTTGATTTTCATGGACTTTTTATGAACTCATAAAAACTGATTTGCTGCAAAAAATATCTTTGTGCAAATCAATCCTCAGTCTAGTGGGAAATGATGAGTTTTGATTTTTGCTTTGAAAACTGGCAGAATCTTCCTAGAGGAAGCAGCATATATCCACATATTTTCTTACTGAAGTCCATTTTGAAGCAGCCTACATACCTGCCAGAAATGGTATGTGCTTAAGTTCAAAAGCACACCCATAATTTTGACCTAACAACGTAGAAATGTTCCTTGTTGTAGATGCTGATATTCTGGAGTAAGCATTTTACTGAAGAAAACAACACAGTGGAAATAGAGAACTGCAATACATGTGGTCTAGCAATTTTCTTTTATATTTCACCACCACATGGCTTCTCCTTTAGGTGAAAGGAACAAAGCCTTATCTAATTACTTCAACTACTGTGACTCCCTGGTGTTAACAAGATATATTATATAGAGATGGGACATTTCCCAGTGATTGTGTTTTCTCTCTGCCCTGATCTCCTCTCCATGCAAGTAGAAACAAGACCTTTGTATTGAGCAATCTGTGCTCTGTGTCCTATATAAATTCAATAATGTAAAAACAGTTCATATTAAACACAGAAAGATATTCTCCACCAAAGAGCTTGCAATTGGCACTATCCCTATATTAAAAGCACCTTCCCTTTCTGCATTTAAAAAACCCTTCAGTGGAACAAATAGTATGAGAGAAAGAAAACAATTTTGTTACAATTCACTTAATGTATTCACCAAGCATGCAAATATTTTTTATCAGTGGTTAAACTTCGGGATTTCTCATTTGTTGCCAGAAGTCAAAAGCCAAAGTTAGGAACTCTAGAACCTCATTCATCCTTCTGTCTTTGCTTATATGCATATTATAGATAAAACTTTACAGATTCTACTATGCTTGATAATATTTTTCTGTTTTCTCATTTGTCCTCTGATGACCACAGTCCTGTGTGTGCATTAGTAAACAATCTCATGGCTTTGGAAAGACAATGCAATTCAGGAAAAGCCAGTGATGTGGGCTGTATGTCAGTCTCATCAAATGGAGTTTGAATGCAGTGAAGGAAATGATGCATATATGGAGCTTTCTATCACAAATTTGATCTCTGGATGACAAACTTGTACCATTCTAGCTCTGCACTGTTTGTTTGATGGATCATCTAAGCTGCAAAATCCTTCCTCACTCTGATAAAATGTATGCATATTCTAGATAGGTGGTCATTGGTTACTTCAAGATTTTCTAACAGCCACTGATGTTTGAGAGAATTTGCTAACAGATTTTATAAGAAAACCCTGTTCCTTTTGTGATATTTCTGTATACTTCCCTAATTTCTCTATTTTTACATTTCACACAGGAACATAACTTACACTGTTTGATTAAATAACAATTCAATTATGGAATAAGGTAATAATCATCATTAACAGGACTAATAATGTTGTATTGATCTTTCAGACAAAAGAACATTATGGTGAACATTAATGTGAACAATATTCACATCATGAATAGTGAAGAGGCTTCTTGTTTTCCTGTAGTTAAATAATATTTGATTTCAAATTCATTTTCTTATAAGAAATTGTATTTTTCTATTCACTCATATCATGTGAAGGTTAGTCTGGCAAATCAAATCAAATTATCTTTCCAAAAAGATATTTTATATCTTTATATTTTCATTCAGGGGCCAAGTCCCCTAAATTTCACTAGGTTCCAGACTGATCTCATAATAACATCCAAGGACAGAAAGATGTTGTTGCAGTTCATAGCCACTGGAAAGGAAAGCCACTACATCAATTTCTAATTAAATTTTTCCAATTTTTTGTTCTTAGCAGGTTTTGTGGGTTTGGTTTTTTTTTTTTTTTTTGTTTTTTTTTTTGTTTTTTTGTTTTGTTTTTTTTTTATATCAACCTGTTTTAACTAAGAAGTGCTAAGGAAATAATTGTCACTTTTCAGAAACAGAAATTTGGTAAAACAGAAAAGACAAAATAAATGTTAAATTTAAGATTGTTCAGATGGATCAAATTTGGAAAACAAATGTTCCTTCCAGGATAACCTTACCTTGTTGCCCAGAGAGGTTGTCTCCACCCTCAGAGCTTTCAAGATCTCTCTGGTTAAACCCCTGAACAACGTGGCCCAATTTCTGAGTTTATTCTGCTCTGGGGAAGTACAAGAGACCTCCTGAGGTTTCTTCCAATCTGAACTATTCAGCTGGGTTTGGCTGGGCAGAGTTGATTTCCTTCCCAGTGGCTGCCATGGGGCTGTTTTGGATTTGTGCTGAGCACAGGGTTGATGACACGGAGATGTTTTTGTTATTGCTGAGCAGGGATCACACAGAGCCAAGGCCTTCTCTGCTTTTTGTGCTGCCACACTGGTGAGGAAGTTGAGGGTGCCTGGGAGGGTGGGAGGGGACACAGCCAGGACAGGTGACCCCAACTGACCAAAGGGATATTCCAGACCATGGGACATCATTGTATATCAGTATACAAACTGGGGGAAGAAGGAGGAAGGGGGAACATTTGGAGTGATGGTTTTGTCTGCCCAAGTCACGGTGATGGGGCCCTGCTCTGCTGGCATGGCTGAACACCTGCCTGCCCACGGGAAGCACTGAATTAATGCCTTGGTTTACTTTGCTTCTGTACGTGTCTTCTGCTCTCCCTATTGAATTGTCTATATCTCAAGCCATGAGTTTTCTACCTTTTACCCTTCTGATTCTCTCCCTGGTCCTGCTGGGGCAGGAGTGAGCAAACACTGCCTGGGCCTTGGTTGCCAGCTGGGGTGAAACCCAGGCAACCATATATCCTATGATCCATTTACAATTTCCACCCTAGTCTTCAACATAGTTAGGGGTATTCAAGAACCCACCAGCATCTTTGTGCCTGAACAACTGGCAGTGCTAAACCCATCCCACTACACTATACAAACATACTGAGTGACATAGGTAGTCACATTCATGCTGTCCTATATTGGGAAACAGTGCTCTGGGGCCCCTCTAACCAAGATATTCTTCAGAACCACTACAATTCTTCAGAACCACTGCACTCTGTTAGGAACTGTATGAATTGTACAACTAAGCAACAGATCTAAATTAACTTCCAATGAAGAAAACCAAAATCTTAATGTCTCTGAATGTTTAGTACATATTTTTCTCCCACTAAGACAAAAAACTCTCAAACAAGAACAGTCTTATGCATTATTTTCTATTGTTCAGACGTGCAGACTTTTGTTTATGAATATTATAATTACAAATATTGTTACCTGAGCATCCCCCTGCAACATATATTAATGTGATTTCCATCTATCCTACTTTTTATTTTCTCCTGTTTCAGAACAAAGAAACATGTGCGGTGAAGTGTGTTCTTTTGGTAGCCTGCTTTGGACTTAATTATTTGGATCTATTTTTAGTATACCTTCCCACCCTACTGTTCAACTTGCTATTTAGCTACATCACATCAAAGAAATACACCTTCTGCACATACCCAGTCCATTGTCAAGACTTAAACAGGTATGGTGGCTTGGCAAGGCAGTTGTTGACCATTCTCTTTAAGCTTTTGATAAACTACTTTTTGATAAGCCAAAATGCCAAAAGATAACCTATGGGTAAAAGATCAAAAGTTCATCTTAAAATTTGATATCATATGAGACAGAAAACAAAAGAGGAATGTGCTACTCCCATAATATCTGCACTGATGACCACAGCACTTCAGGGTTTTGTTCTGGCCAGAAGCTTGTAATGCCTGAAGGCTTCATGCAAGGTGGAAGCATAAAGGAATTTCTATGGTCTGAGATGAGATCAGACTATATTAAGCTCTAACCACACTAATACTAAGAGGAAAAATAACCTAAACATATTCTTAAGAAGGGACTATGTTGACCAATTGTAGGTACACACATCTCCAGGCAATGACAAACTGCCCTGTCTGTAGCTCCTGCTCAGAGGAAAGTTAACAGCAACATGATTCATTTGATGAGGGAACCTCCTTCAGAGGAGTGAAGAGAAGGAAAACTCTACAGTGTGAGTCCACAGCTCTTTTTCCCCATCCTCTTCTACCAGGAGAGAGGAACAGTTTGCTGCCTATAAAACCAGAAGAGAAGCTGCATCCCAGGACTAATCCTGAAATAACCAGAAATTGTCAAGGACAGATTGAGGCCGTAAGTAGGATTTGAATACAGGCTTGTGGACCTGGGCGTAACTTGTCGAATTAGTATCCTTCATCTTGATATCCTAACTTCAGTGTTTGTGAGATACTGTGATATTATTCTTTGGCTGGCATTGGGGCAGCAAGTTCTCTGCCTTTTCATTTCCTTGTTTCATCCTTAGGTATTCAAAGACAGAAAATGGTCTATGGATTGTAACTACAATGTTCTTTTCACGCTTGTATATGATACTCATGTGTCCTGGTTTCTCTTTTATCCTGTCAGGTAGCTTTGGTTTAATAGCAGGTGGCATTTCAACTCTCTTGGTTCACTAATTTTACTGAGATACGGGGAGAAATTAAGTTTATGCATCTTATTTTCATCTTGGTGCATGTAAATGTCACACAGGGAGTTGAAAATCCAACCTGAAACATGGGAAGAAAAATGTTCCAGCATTCAGTAATATTTGCATTTTATTTTTACTAATGACTTCATTTTTCACAGTTTTAGATAAGCATTAGGACAGCCACATCACCGTGATTCATCAACAGTAGCCTGCTTTATCACACTGTTGTATTAAAAAAACCCTTTTGTAATGCTTTATACTTTAGTGGTTTTAAGAGATCAACATTCATCATTCTCTATCTTGTTGGGCAACACTTCTTGGAGAAAAGCTAGAAATTGAATTGATTTTCCCAATTTTATTAAAGAATCAGTAAAGCAGCGAAGTGTTATTGGTCATGCCTGTCTTGCAGTCTGCTTTTCAATTGCAGGCCCTATTGTCATGTACACAGAAAGCAACTGTAAGAGCAAACAAGATAGCAAGGAAAATGGCACTTGCTGGAGAGCACAGAATGCTCTATTCAGGACCTTTGTCAGGATTTGCTCTGAAATTATGATTGTATCTTTGGTTACTTTATAAACTTATTTTCTGCCTATTACTGAAACACATAAAATGTTTCTCTCCAGGAAGGGTGGTTCACAAAAGTGCTTAGGTTTTAGATTACCAGAATTTTCTGCATTATGCAACAAACAGAACAAAAATTGTACACAACCCCTGCAGTCCTTGTTTCCTAGAGAAGGCTGTGTATGCATTATGTGTATAGGAGAAAGTAACTTGTGGTACATTTTTGCTGATAGTTTAAATTGCAAATTAATAGGCTACAATAAGAAACTTTGTAAATGGGAAAACTCTGAACTCCTGAATAAGGAAATAGAGGATTTAAAAGCAATCCCTGCTGATTCTTTCCTTTTAATTTTCTTCCAGAAGCAACTTTTAACTTCCAGTTGCAACTTTAACTTTACAGATTGCAACTATATGCACACAAGAGCCTCTAGATGCCCAGAAAAAATGTCCCTGCGCTGCTTCTAAAGCTAACAGTGCTGCTCCTGCTCCTTCACTGCTGTTCTTGATCCTTCCACAACCTCCATCTTCCCTCCTGACACAGCCTCTAAAGCGACATGGAAAGAAACCAATAAAAAGTTGCATCCCTTGCACTCAAACAAAACAAAACTCCTGCTGAATGTTGAGCTTCTGTCAGGAGCATTAGACAAGAGAAACTTTATGTTCTGACCTTCCCATTCAACAGTCAGTACACAAATCCTTTTCTATATTAGGCAGTTCAGTGCTGCTGCTGCTGCTGCTGCTGCTGCTTAACTACTGTTATCATGACAGTGTACTAGAGGCTTAGACACTACTCCTGCTCTGAAAAGCAGAAAATATGAAAGTGACTGTAACAGTAAAAGCTTTACAATTTAAGTAAAATAAAAGACATAGATGCACATGAAGCACAAGGAAATAACAAAAAAACTATGAGGACAACTGCCTGAAAAGAGAGAATTTCATTTCCTAACTATGGATTTAAGAAGGACGAAGGAAGATAATGGGGAGGCTTTGTTGATGTTTCCAAGGTGCTCCTACATGACTTTTTACATGACTGCAAAGACACTAATTACTTCCAGATCTGGACATTGCATTCAAATAGTCATATTTAGAAACCAATGATGAACATAAAACTCTGAATTTTTCTGCTCCTTTGCTGACATCAATACCTGTACCACATCTTGTGACAGCAATTTCCTTACCTTGTAATCAGCACAACTGTACCACCTTGGCTCATCAAAAGTAGAGCAAAAATAAAAATTAGGAGGGACTCTAGATGGGATGAAAATTATTTTTAAACCTTCAGCATAAGGATGTTTAGCCATGAGCCAGCTTGAGGATTCCACCACAGATAGCCAATTTATCTAACATGGATAGTGACTACTTACTGAAGAAAGGGCCGAACAAACTTGGGAAAAAATAGGAAAAGGAATACAGAAAATGTCCATAAACATCAGAGAAACCTGGTGGAGATTTAATGTGAACTAATTTCTTGGAACGAGAATATGCGATCTGGGTAGATAGCAAATTCTCTGCAATCACTAGGGAACAAGGAGAAAAAATCTTTTCACCATCCACATGGTACAAACACAAGAACTTCTTTGAAGGAAGAATTTTTAAGTAATTCAAGCTCTTTCCTATACCACCACCACCACCACTCCCAGTGTACCTTTTTGGATGTTCCTCCTGTAAAAACTGAAGAGGATAAACCTTAATTTTTTACTTTGTGAGTAATAATTGCAGCCTTAAGTTAATAAATAACCACCTTTAGTAACTAAAGTGGGTGCATAGTGACATAAAAATGATCATCCTTCTGCAAGCTGATTGATTAAAAATGTGGCTCTAACAGCACAAAATTGGGAGAAATTGTTCATGTAATTTAAAAATGGCAAACCCAGGCTCATAAGATATTATATGGAAAGTGGCTGGAAATTCTTTTCTACTACACTCTTTTAGTCTTACCATATGTAAGAAAGACAGTTTTGGTTAAGAGAAAGGTCAGCTTAAGAATAAAATTTGAACTAGATATTCAAACCGAATCTGGATAATTGGCAAACCTAGGAGTGCTTGGATCCATACTTGTATTAATTTCATATGAGCCACCCACAACATTGAATCCAAATTCATATCAGAACTATAACAGCCTTGGAGGATTCAGATGGAATAATCTGGCTTGAAACTATGGTTAGTTTCCAAATGGTATGAAATTTGCTGTGAATTGGGACTTTTCCATGCTTGTGAAACAATAAAGGCTGCTTCTCAGGCTGATAATGTGATTTTTCCCTAAAGCTTCTCTTTTGCAGAAAGCTTAGTATATATACCACAAGAAATGTGGAGAGCTTACCACTGGGCTGGAACCTGGTTAATAAAGAACCTTACATGGATCTGTGCCTTCCTTTCACACATTCAGGAATTTTACCAAGGTACAAAACGCATGTCTCTAGAATACCATAAAACATGTTGTATTCAGAGTTTCGTGTACAAAGGATAGGCTGTACATGTCATCCGAACACACAGCTACACGGTCTGTCTTGTGTATCAAGGCACACATCATAAGAGTAATTTGGTTTTACCTGAGTCAGTGCCTTACATAAACTGTTAAAATTCATGCTGGAGTAGTTGCATCCATAACCTTCTCCCAGCTCCCTAGGCTGATGGGCCTCCCCAGCACACACTGTTTCCAGGACCTGTCTTTGCAGGACCACCTGAAACTGAATCATACAAACTAAGGGCATCAACTAGAATATTTTAAAAACTGCTCAGATTCCTCACTGTAAGTTATCTCTTTTTCTGGTTAAAACCTTGCTCTCTGCGATTGTCAGTCTCTCTGTGAAATCAGAAAAGACTGTCTCAGACTCTCAGGTCCATAGTGGTAGCCCTTCTGAAATCACAGATGGAAGAAAAAAGTTTTATTTGGAGAGGAGCACGTGCTACTGTCTCATAAAGCTGTCTGAAACTCTGTCAGTTTTAAACTCTGTGTTTAACTTTTATTTGTTAAAACACATTAACATGAAAATGTAGAACTACTGATCTGTGGCAATTTGGATGCCATCTTCTGGGGCTGCTGTTTTTTACCGGAATTTAATTAATTTTTATGGTTCTACTGAACTCTTCTGATTAGTATTTTTTTTTTTGTGCCCCTATGTGGAATACAGAAGAAAATACTATTAAGTCTCCCCATCTCCACAGGACCACGGTAAGAAAGTAAACACAGCAGAATTAATCCTCAGTTATTCTTTGCATGTTACAATTAGCAATATCATTTATTTTTTGGCAGGGAGTCAGTGTTGCAGAACAGGCCTACAGCCGTGGCTATGGAACCAGGACTACAGGCTGCACATCCCTGCTTAAATCACACAAGTTCTTTTATATCCTCTGGCAACAAGTCATTTCAGGTGCTACCTGTTTGGGCAATGGACAGTACTGGGTTGAAAAATACACTTCTTTTCCCCAAAAAAAGGTCTGAGCTTAAAATGGTGACTCTAATGCAAAGCTGAATTCCTCAGTCTAGCTGACTGGTTCTTGAGATAACTCAGTCAATGCTGTAGTGTCTTCACCTCAGTAATCTATCTCTTGGTTATTCTCCCTTCACCTCTAGGCCTGAGGATCAGCCATATCTGGGGTCTCCTTTCATGTCCCCCAAGGAGGCATCTCTGCACAAGAAATCCTCAGGCATGACAATTTACTCCAAACACTCTTGTTTTGTGAACAGAGAACTCTGTTTTTAAAGAAACCGCTCACTTACCTAAACTTTAGAGGAACATGAAGAGCAAAAACCAGATTAAAGTTCTAGCATGGGAGCAGATAGACCAGTGAAGGGAACATTTCAAACCCAGTGCAGCCTGGAGGAAGGTACACTCAGAATGCTATGCACTGCATGATTAACAATTAAATATGACTCGACACTCAACTTGTATCTCAGCCAAAGAAATGGAAAAATGTACATTCATCTCTAATAAGGACAACACGAGACAGTGCCTCAGCTAAGCTTATTTTAAAGAAAAGGTACAAGTATATAAGCTGATCAGCTTTTATATGGGTTTTCTGTGCTCTGGATTCTTTGGAGAGTCATCTTTATTTAAAAAAAAATAAGCTTTTCAGAGCATGTGTAGCTGAAATCTTTCTATTAATCTGAATCAATTAGATTTAAAAAGAAATGATGGGCTCTATAGAGACAGGTTTAGCATTATCACATTGGTGACAGACTGATGCACGGGGTTTCAGCAGCATTATCTAAATATAGTGCCTGGCTCACGGATTTTCAGAAGCTGTAAGAGATCTCTCTGAAGGACAACAAAGAAATGGGAAAGAAGGGGATTTGCTTCAACTGAACTGAATGCAAATGGCATCTCCATTCATTTCATTTGCAATAATCTGACACCTTTTCGTTTCCGTTTCACACGAAAAATAGAAGATAATAGGGAAATAGTAATGGTATAAGTGGACAGAGCCTGACCATTAAAATGTTTACCATTCCAGCATGATGCCTGCAGATGCAATAAAATTGAAACTGGAAAGGTGTTAGAATTGCTGCCGGTTTCTATTCATTTGAATGGCAGAAACCCAGAATTCTGTTTTATGGTTTCATGTAGAGGGTCAATCCATTATCTTTCTTTCTTCCTGGGATCAAATAGCATTTTTGTGAGGATTAGGTCTCTTTGGCATGCTGAAGTGGAACCAATGTGCAGAGGTTTGAATTTTGAACCTATCTTAAATTGAACTGCTTTAACAAATGGTGAGTTGACTTAAAAATTGAACTTGAAAATATAAAATGGATTCTTAAAGGTTTAAAGCATGAAGATTCTCTTAAAAAATGCTCCCATAATAACCCATCTATGATCCAGAAATGTCACAAACATAAATATCATGAACGCTGGAACAAAATAAGTAGCTAAAAAAGAATTAGCAGGTTGCAGCCCCATTTTCTGTCTACATGGTGAAAAATGTGTAATATAAAGGAAAAAAAAAAAGATGCTGTGAAGTTTATAAAATAAGAGAGAATGAAGAGAGGTAAAGAAGTAAAAATATTATAATATGCAACATAAGTATACCCTCGAATTATCAATGGCAATGATTTGAAGCAAGACTTAGAAAAATGTACCATGGGCATTCACTAAACCTAGGATAAGACAGTATTGAAGAACTATATCTATTGTTTTAACATAAGGATGCTTTTTTTTTATTTGAAGAAAAAAATTATTCATCAAGGTTATAGCAATTATGTATATAATTAAAAAAACAAATTTAAAAGCATCTAGCAAAATAGCGTTTACTTATGATAGCTTCAGATTTAGAAAAGAATGCAAATATTTATTTACTACTCTATAATTGACAATCTTCACAAGGAGGAAACAGCAATACTTAAACCAAATGAATAAATTCTTTAGAAGACAATTAGTGAAGATTTTCAAAAAAGAAAGTGTAAGCTGACTCAAATACTTTTTGAATTCTCATTTCTTACCTAGCTATTCTCATTCCTGCTCTGGAAACTTTGCCATACATCAACACCAGAATGTGCATTAACAAATGTGGAAATCAAAAGGAATCCATAGGAATGCAAAATTTTCCTCATAAATATATTTGCAAAATAAGAACTTAAATATAATCAACAATTGCTTGCCAAAACATTGATTGAATATTAACCACTTAACCGTTCTAAACTCCTGGACCAAAGGGATCTGCTTTAGCACCTGAACCCAGAATAGGCTTTTAAAGTCAGTGTCCAACACAATCCACAGTTTGGAAAAAAATTTCCATAGCATAACT
>JAJEOU010002133.1:0-22835 GCA_021534815.1 Acrocephalus arundinaceus
AGAGATAAAAGGCTCTCACCCCTCCCCCTCCGAGTTTTTGGGGATCCTCTTTTCCCTGCAAAGGGTCCCCCAGACTCTGCTGTTCTCCCCCACCAGAGCTGATTCGGTGACCTGGAACCCCCACAAGCTGTTGATGGTGGGCTTGCAGTGCTCGGCATTCTTGCTGCGTGACAGCTCCGTAGGTGCCCCCCATCCTGAATTCCTGCCCCTGGGCTGCCTGCCCCGGCACCCTCATTAATTTTGGTGTCCCCTGCTCCTCCCAGGGGCTCCTGCAGCGCTGCCATGGTGTGGGGGCCTCGTACCTGTTCCAGCAGGACAAGTTCTATGACGTGTCCCTGGACACAGGGGACAAGAGCCCCCAGTGTGGCCGCCGCGCCGACGGCCTCAAGCTCTGGATCCTCTGGAAAGCCGTGGGAACGCAGGGGCTGGGACGGCGTGTGGAGCGTGCGTTCGCTGCCACTCAGTGAGGCCCGGGATTGGGGGGACCCTCCACCCTCCCAAACTGGGCTTCACCCCTTTGTTTCCCCCAGGTATCTGTTGGAGCAGGTGAAGAGGAGGGAGGGATTCCAGCTGGTGATGGAGGTATGGATGACGATGGAATGTGGGATGGGGAATGTGGACACCTAAGAGTCCTGGAGGTTGGAATGCCACAGGTCTAAATAATCCTGGAGGTTTAACTCCCAGGGGATTAATCCCAAAGGTTTGAATCCCCAAGGTTTAAATTCCAGAGTTTTCAATCCCAGAGGCTGAAATCTCAGAGGTTTGAATTGTCCCAGAAGTTTAAATCTTTGAGGTTTAGAGCCCTGAGGACAAATCCCAGAGTCTGAAATCCTGGAGATTTGAATTCCAGAGGATTAAATCATCCCCGGGGTTGAAATTCCAGAGGTTTTAAATCATTCTCCAGAGGTTTGAATCCCTGAGGATTAACCCCAGAGGCTGAAACCCTGGAGATTTAAATCCTGGAATTTAAATCCCAGAGATTTAAATAATCCTGGAGTTTTGAACCATCCTGGAAGTTTCCATTTTGGATGTTTAAATCCTGGAGGATTAAATCCTGCAGGTTTCAATCCCAGACAATTAAATACATATGGCTGAATTCCTGGAGGTCTGAATCCCCATCAAATTCTGGGAATTGGGTCAATGGCCATGATCTTTCTCTTCCCACAGCCAGAATTTATCAACCTCTGCTTCTGGTTCATCCCGCCCAGCCTGCGGGGCCAGGACAGCTCCCCGGAATTCTGGGACAAACTGGGAAGGGTGAGCCCAGAATTCCCAAATCCCCCCCACAACAGCCTTCCAGATAACAAAAAAATCACCCAAAAATAAAACCAAAATCCTCCTGAAATGGTGTTTCCCCCTAGGTGGCTCCAGCCATCAAGGAAAAGATGATCCGGAGGGGCTCCATGATGGTGGGATACCAACCCCATGGATCCCGGGTCAACTTCTTCCGGCAGATTATCACCAATCCTGCTGTCACCCGCCAGGACCTGGACTTCTTCCTGGATGAGATCCAAGATCTGGGATGGGATCTGTGAGCACTCCCAAAACCCCTATGAAAGACCCTAAAAACTGCTTCCTATCCCTGAGGAAGAGGAGCAGAACCTTGATTTCCTCCCCACATCCCAAAATTGGAAATGACCCCAGAATTCCACACTTATGGAATAAAACAGCATTTAATGGTCCTGATCTGATAATAATTTGTTATAACCCCACCCCCCAAAATAGGGTTTGGGATGTAGGGGGTCCCTCAATTCCCCTGGAAGCTCCAGAGGAGGTTGTGGATTCTGGGATCAGGATGTAGCAGCCTTGTGACTCTCCTGAAATTTCCATGACTTCTTGAAGCTCCAGAGGTTGGAATTTGTATAGAAGGAGATCTGTCAGCACCCAAAAAACTCTTAGGAGGGTACTGCAAACTTGCTGCCTCCATCTCTGAGGAAGTGGAGATTCCTTCTGTAATCTTTAAATCAGGAATTAAGATGGAAGTTCTCGGTGCTTAATCACAAAATTTTACATTCATGGAATAAAACAGCATTTTATGGTCCCTATTTTACATTAATTTGATATCACACCCCTCTTCCCACGAAATGGGGGGGGTCCCTCAATTCCCTTGGAGGCGCCGGAGGAAGTCGAGGATTTTGGGGTCGAGCCGGGCGTGCTCAAGGCAGGATAGGAGCTGGGACACTGTGGCCTCGTGTCGCTCCCGCCGGTGCCACTCCCGCAGCATCTCGAAATTCCACAGGACGGCATTGTCGCGAACTTCCTGCTGGATCTGCTCCAGCCGGCTCCGCTCCAGCCCTAGATGCAGAATTCCTACTTCCTGCCACTCTTTTCCCAGTCTTTGGGCGATTTGCATCAAATCCTTATCCGTCAAGCGCCGGGGATTCATGGGAGGAGCTGGAATCCCGCCAGGACCATGTGCTGAAGTGGGGTCTCCCCTCACCTTGAGGGTGTCCCCGCTAGCTTCGCAGGGAGTTTCCTCCGGGATTTGCTCTTCCAGGGGCAGCTGGAAGCGCTGGATGAGGTCGAGGCGGCCGAGCTGCCGCAGGAATCCGGCGGTCACACGCAGGGAATTCCCCGGGAAGCGCTGGAGGAGGATCCGGCACACCTCGGGGCGCGATGCCGGGAGCAGAGGCCCGGCAGGAACTTGCCCTTCCAGCAGGAACTTTAGTTTCTCGAATTGATCCTCCGGCAGCGCCTGGTGCACCTCCAGCAGCGTCACCCGCTCGTCCCTCGCCATCGGGGCAGAAAATCCCGCAGGGAAGTGGGGTCACTCCTGGGACACGGAAGCTGGGAGGGGTCACAACGCAGCCCAAAAAGTGGGGGGAAAAGAGGGCCACGCATGGGCCCCAAAAATTCGGGGTGGGGGTGGAAGGGGGTCACCCTGTGCTCCACGAACTGTGGGTAGATGGGTCACCGCCCACCCCGAGGGCTTTCCTGGTGCCCCCGGTGGCCCCACCCTGCCCCGGGGCTCAGCCCTCCCAGTGTCCCCCTAAAGCACCCCACCTGCCCTGGGCCTGACACTCCCGAGTGTCACCCCAGTGCCCCCTCAACCCTGGGGCTGGTCCCCCCAGCGCTCCCCCATCCTTCCCTGGGCCTGAGACCCCCAGTGTCACATCCACTGTGTCCTGGCGCCCTCCCATGTCCCTCCTGACGTTCCCGCCGTGTGGCTAGTGCCCTTTGTTCTGGGTCCCCAGGATCTCGCGGTGCCCTCGGTGCCCCTCTAGCCCGGATCCGCACCGTTCTCCTCTCAAGCCGCCCGTTGTCCCCCCGGCCCCGCCCCGCTCTCACCGCGCCCCGCTCTCACCGCGCCCCGCTCTCACCGCGCTCCGCTCCCGCCGCGGCGGTTCCCCTCTGGAGAGCGGGACCGGGGCCCAGAGCAGGGGGCGCGGCCTCCGCTCCCGCCACAGGGGCTGCCATGGCAACGGAGGCGGGGCTCGGTTTGAATGGACGGGATGTGTCCTGCCCGGGGCGCGGCTCCCCCTGGCGGGCCGGCTCCGGGGGTCGTTCGGGAGCTCCGGGGCCGCTCGGGAGTGTGGGGAGTGAGTCTTGGGTCCAGTGCCCAGCCCCGCGTGCCCCAAGTCCCCCCGGTATCCCCCAACAATAATCGATCCTCGCCAATGCTTCAGTAACTTCCAGCACTCCCAGTGCCCCCCAGTTTCTCAGTCCCAGCAGCAGCCCCTAATCCCTCCCATCAACCCCAATCCCCTGGTAGCCCCAGTCCTCCAAGTCCTCCCAATGGTCCGGTCCCCTAGTATCCTCCAGTCCCTCCATTCCCCCAGTTCCCGCCAGTAACCCTGAGTAACCCCCCAGTAGTCCCCGCAATTCCTCAGTCCCTCCAGTATCTCCCAGCACTGCCCAGTCCAGCATCCTCCAGTACCCGCCAGGCCCACAAGTATCCCCCCCCATTCCCCAGTTTCCCCAGATCCCCCAATTCCCCAGTCCCCTCTCAGTATTCCCCAATCCCCCCAGTAACCCCCAGTCCCCACAGAATCCCCCAATTCCCCATTCTCTCCATTATCCCTGACACCCCAGCATCCCCCAGTCTCCCAGAAATCCATTATCCCCCAATCTCCGCAGTCACCCCAGTATCGCCCGATACCCCTAATCCCTCAGTAGCCCCCATATCTCCGTGTATCCCCCAAACACCCCAGCGCCCCCGAACCGCAACTTCCCCAAAGTGCCCCCCCCGCAGTGTCCCCCCAAACCAGCCTGACCTGGCCACCCCTCCCTCGACTCCCGCAAGTCTATTCCCCCACCGATGGTGGGAGGGTCCTTATTGTTCCTCCCTCTTTTTTGGGGGTGTGGACTTCCTCCTGGTGCGGGTTTGGGGGGGATCGCCTTGGGTGGACTGGGGGGAGTCGGAGGCTGCCCCCGCCAGCGCGCTGCGGCACCGACGGCCGCGCAGGAGCCCTTCCATCCGCCCGCCCTCGTCCGATCCCCCTGAGCCCCCCCCGTGCTCCCCAACAGCGGTGAGTGACCACCGGGAACATCCCCCCGCCAAACTGAGACTGAGCAACTCCTCCTCGTACCCCCCTTATCCTTTTCTTTATCCGCTTCCCCTTCCCAGAGCCCCCCGCGATGGCTGCGGTGCGGGGGGAGTGGCGACCCCCCTCAAATTTAGGGGTTCTTCCATGGAGGGAATGGGAGGGGCTGTGGGATGGGACGAGGGTGGTGACGTCATGTCACTCTGTGTGTGTCCCCAGCATCAAGAGGGCTACGGAGGGGATTGGGGGCAGGCGGGATCCCTCCCTTGGGGGCGGCAGCGACCGCCGCTTTGGGGTGTCTTCGAGTCACCCCATTTCTCTCCCTGCTCCCTCTCTGCCCCCGGCAGGGTCCTCCCGTCTAGGTGACGGTGGCAATGGAAGCGGGGGGTTGTCGGCCCCCCGAGATGCCCCGGACCCCCCGGATCCCCGGGATGCCCCGCTGCTCGAGGCTCCCCCCACAGGTGAGACCATCCCACCTTCCGCAAAGAGGCCTCTGGCCACGGTAAGTGGTTCTGCGGGGGCCCCTGGAATTGTGGAAGGGGGTTGGGTGCTTTTTGGGGGGTCCCCTGGGGGCCTGCAATGGGGGAGGACCCTGCCCCCATGGTACAGGGAGACCTCAAACCTGAGGGAGGGACCCGGGTCCCAGGGGCTCCCAGGGATTGCGGGGGGGTTGTGGTCCCATGGTCGGAGGGACCCTGATCCCAGAGTATGGAGGTGACCCCATCCCAAGGTAAGGGAATCCTAGGAATGTCAGGGTGCCCCATTCCCATGGCACGGGGGTACCTCAATTCAAGGGTAAGGGGAGGCACAGAGATGTGAAAGTGTCCTGTTCCCGTTGTGTGTACTCCAGTTCCGAGGTATTCCCATTTCCCATGCCCCAGGATATGGGGTGTCACATTCCTATGACATGGGGCTACACCAAGTCCAGGGTCTGGGGGTGCCTCAGGGATGTGGGGGTATCTCAGTCCCATGGAATAGGGTACCCTGATCCTGCAGAATGGGGGTTCCCCAATCCCAGGATATGGGAATCCCAGGAATGTGGGGTGGTCCTATTCCCATGGTGTGGGGTGCCCTGTTCCCAGGGTAGTGGGTGTCCCAATTCCAGGGTAAGATGGTGCTCTGATCCCACAGCTCAGGGGTACCCCAGTCCTGGGGTGCAGTGATGTCTCATTCCCATGGAATGGGGGTGTCCCAGTGTTGGGGTGCAGGGATATCCCATTCACATGGAATGGGGTTTCCCCATCCCAGGGTTTGGGAGTGCAGGGTTCTAATCTCATGGCATGGGAATGCCCCAATATTGGGCTGCAGGGATGTCCCAATCCCATGGAATGGGGGTGCCCTAATTTTGGGGTCTAGAATGTCCCAATCTGACATGATGGGGATGTCCCAGTATTACGGTGCAGGGTTGCCCCAAGCCTGTGGCATGATGCTGTCCTGATTTTGGGGTGCAGGGCAGTTTCTGGGTACCCCATCTCCATCTCTAGTTTCCAGAGGGAATTTGGGGTCATCCCTGGGTGGTGACACCTCCATGTCTGTCCCAGTCCCTGGCCCCCTTGCACCCCGATCCCAGACCATTGTCTGGGTGGGAATGGAAGAGTTGGGGGGAACTGAACTCTGGTTTTGGAATACGATAGGGATGGGGGTTCAAAAGGGGAGGGAGGCGGTGGCAACAGGGATGGGGGAGGGGGAAAAGGGATGAAGAAGATGAAAAAGGGTTTGGGAAACAGGGATGGGGCGGGGGAGAAGGGATTCAGAAGGCTCGGGGGGGTGGAGAAGGAGAAGAGGGGCTGGAGAATGGGAAGAGGGGATGGAGCAGATAAGGATGGGAAAAGGAAGGGGAAGAGAGGATGAGAAAAGGAGAAGAGGGACTGAAGAAGATGGAAAAGAGGATTGGAAAAGGACAGTGGGGATAGACAATGGATGGACAATGTGGGAAAAAAAAGGAATGGAAAAGGGGAAGAGAGGATGGAAAATGGGCAGAAGGATGAAGCTACCAGTGGGACCAGGATGGGACAGAGGGCCTGGAGCAGATGCCAGTTGAAAAGGACGGTGTCATTGGGATAGGGCAGGTAGGGATGGGAAGGGACAGAGGGATTGGAGCAGGTGCCGATGGGATGGGACAGGTACACATGGGATGGGGAGAGGGATTGGAGCAGGTGCTGATGGGATGGGACAGGTGCCATGGGGGCCCCAGCCCCTGTCTCTACCCTACCCTGCTGGTGCCCATCCCCCTGTCCCACAGCCCACCCCAGCCCGGCTTGGCCATGCCGGAAGCCCCCCAGGTCCCTTGTGGGGGGATCAAGCCCTCTGAAGGAGCTGCTGGGGACAGAGGGGGCCAGGCTGCACCCCACTATCTGCGGGGAGTGTGGGAAGGGCTTCAGCCGGAGCTTGGACCTGGCGCGGCACGGCATCACCCACACTGGGGAGTGACCATTCACCTGCGGTGCCTGTGGGAAGGGCTTCAGGCAGAATTCCAACCTGGCCACACACCAGCACATCCACACCGGGGAGAAGCCCTTCGGCTGCCGGGACTGTGGGAAGCGCTTCAGGGAGAGCTCGGCCCTAGTACAGCACCGGCAGACGCACACCAGGGAGTGGCCATACAGGTGCGGAGAATGCGGGAAGAGCTTCAGTGTCAGCTCCAACCTGCGGCAACACCACCGTACCCATGGGCGAGAGCAGCCCCATCTCTGGCCCGAGTGCGGGGACACCTTCTGGAACCCCGGCCAGCTCCGGAGGCACCGCAGGGAGCACGTGGTCTGAGGGGGAAGCAGGGTGGGCATGGGTTGGGGGTTAGCCTTGTTTCTTTTTTCACTTATAGAATTTTTTTCCCAAGAGTTGCAAGGCAACTAATTGCTGGGTACTTATCAGCGCTCAGCTGAAACAAAGCATAGAGGCTGAGTGGAATTTGGCACTTAGCTACACTCTTTGTCTCTGAGAGTTTCCCCCCCGCCGAGGCGGGGGAGAAAGACGAGAGCTAGAAGGCAGCTTCACTTTTAGTGTAGTCTGCGTCAAGAGAAGACGAGGCTGCCATTGCTGCATAGTTTTTTCACTAGCACCACTGGGATCTGATCCTGAAGAGAGCTACCATCATCTGCTCATGTGCCCAAGAAAATCTTGATTTCTCCTTTTGCTGCCCCGCTGGAGCTGTCTCAGCCCTGTCCCACTGCCTCAGCGCTGCTTTAAAGCTGCTCTGCACCGCGGCCCCGCACTGGCCTCCCTGCCAGACATCCCTGCCCTCCAGTGACCACCGACAGAGCTCCAAATTTCATCCGATCCACCAGCCCAAGATCCCCCACCGCTCCAGCTTGGTACCTTTTTTTTTTTTAGAGTCCCCAGAGACCAGACTGCCCCGGGTTTTGTGAAACCAAGCTCCGTCAAGGTCCCTGGTTCTGTTTTCGCTATTAATTGCTGTAGTTGTTGTTGCTTGTTTGCCTTGTTATACCTATTAGTAAAGAACTGTTATTCCTATCCCCATATCTCTGTCTGAGAGCCGTTTTAATTTTCTAAATTATAATAATTTGAAGGAAGGGGATTTGAATTATCCATCCCAAGAGAGGCCCTGCCTCTCTTTAGCAGATACCTGTCTTCTTCCTAAACCAAGACAGCATGGGGACAGGGACACCTGGATGGGGATTAGGACACATGGATGGGGGTGGGACACAAGGATGGGGATTGGGACACATGGATGAGGATAGGGACACCGTGATGGGGACACCAGGATGAGGATGGGGAGGTGGGGTGGGGATGGGGACAAGGACACCAGGGTTGGGGCACAAGGATGCGGATGTGCTGGTTTGGCACAGCCTGGTTTTGGTAGCGGGGGGACCGCAGGGTGGCTTCTGTGAGAAGCTGCTAAAAGCTTCCACCATGTCCGATAGAGCCAACCTCGAATGGCTCTGAAGATGGACCTGCTGCTGGCCCATTTAGAGAGGCTGGTAACACCTCTGTGATGACATATTTAAGAAAAAAATCAAAACAGTGTTTGTGCAGTTTTTACCCCTGGGTGACGAAGCGCCGCTGCCGGGGCCATTGTGGCACAGCCAGCAGCGATGTGCCGTGGCTGCCACCGTCTTGGCAGGGCCCATGGTGAGCCTTGCATGCCTGGCTGCCCTGAGACAGCTGTGCCATGGGTGAAAAGGGCGAGGATGGTGGTAGCAGCTTCCCCTTCCCAGCACCCTACATGAGGAGAGGCGTTAAATAGCGCCAGCACTGTGGCAGCCACTGCCCAGGCTGTGCCAGCAGGGCTGCCTGGCTGACAAGGGAAGCATGATGAGCAATTCCCCTACGTGGAACCTAGACAAAACCAACTGTGGGATCCTGCAGGAATCTTTGAATTAGTGGAACTTGTTGACAGTGGTATCTACAAGCAGCAGTTTTTCTTCTAGTCAGAGAAGAGGAGAAAGTGAGGACATGTGAGGGAAAACAACATGGCAACACCAAGTGGAAAAAGAGGCGGAGGAAGTGTTCCAGGCACTGGAGCCAAGATTCCTCTGCAGGCCATGGTGAGGACTGTGGTGAAACCAACTGCGCCCCTGTGATGCACAAAGTCCCTGGGGGATGCAGAGATCCATTTACAGCCTGTGGGAAAACCCCACACCAGAGCGGGTGGATACCAGAGAAAGGTGTGATCCAGTGGGAGACCCGAATAGAGAGAGAGGACCACTGCTTCCAGAGTAGAGAGAGAGAGGGAGTGATTCCAAACTAGAGCTGTCTATCCTTAGTGGACAAGTGACCCACGCCCCAACAGTTTTGGGAAGACTGTTTGGCTATGGGAGGGACACACGGAATAGCAGAAAATTACTTCTCTCCCTGAGCGAAAGAAAGATCTTGAGTGACAAACTGACCAAAACCCCCATGCCCTGTTGCCCTGCACTGTGGGTGGAAAGGAGGAAGGGGCTGGTGGGGAGAAAAGGTATTTTAAGGGCTTATTTTACTTCTCCTTGTCACCCTCTGATTCTATTACAATAAATTTACTTTATGCCTTTAAATTTGAACCTGTTTTGTCCTTAGAGTGTTTTTCTCCCAATCGTTATTTCAACTCACGAACCCTTCATTGATTCTTTTTTTTCCCCTCTCTTCCGCCCAACTGTAGTAAAAGAGGGTAAGCAAAAGACTCTCATGGGTGCCTGGCATTTGGCCAGTGTCAAACTGCAAGACACCAGTATGACAATGAGAACGCCATGATGGGGACAGGGAAACCAGGGTGGGGATACTGTGATGGGAATGGGGTGTCACAATCCACTAATACAAGCAGGGGTCATGATGGTTCATTTATTGATCTCAGAGTGCAAAAGACACAAAGTAGATTACAGTTTTAATCAAGAAAATGCACCTTTATTGAGTCCCCACAACAGAGTAATGCGATAGAGGAGAAAGAGAGAGAGAGAGAGACAAAGAATAGAGAGAGAAAGAGGGTGGGGAGAAATAGCTACCAACAGAAGAAATAGCTACCAACAGGCTGTCCGCCAATAGATCCGTCTTCTTCCGTGGGGAGAGCTCAAATTTCAGTTAACTTAGGGAGACTATTTATAGTCTTTCCAAAGCGACAGGCAGTTGGCCAAAAGGTGGGGTGATCTCGTACGATGGTAACAGATACAGAACAGGCACAGGACAGGCAGTTGGGCAGCAGGTGCATCCAGTCCACCATGAGCTGCCCAGGTTCCTGCACCAGGTTCCCATGGGAATGCACACCAGGTTTTGGCCCAGCAAACACACCTGTGGACAACACTTGGCAGACATCCCACCTCAGCCAGGCCAGAACTCCTGTGTTGGGGCTTCAGGGTTTTAGTCTCTGTCCTTGGGGTTTCAGTCTCTGTCCTTGGCGATGGTCATGAGGCAGATGAGGGGTCTTTGGACTGTCTCTTACACCATGCTCTCTGCATGGCCCTTCTCAGCTGCAAGTCTCACCATGCACATGACAGACTCGCAAGGACCAAGGCTCAGTAGAGATGTTTCGCACAGAAAAATGTGCCAGGACAAAAACATGTTTTTCATGTCCCCTTCTCATCACCCAGATTGTGGTGCTGTGCTGAAGGTCTTGGACATAGAAAAACTAATGCAGCAAGTGTTTCTCTCCTAGGACCTTTTGCTGAGCGAGAGCTAGATGGGCAGTTTGGACTCTGAGAAACACAGAATACGACTGGCCTTACAGTTGAGGAAAAACTGTGCAGAGCACACTGGATGCATGCAGAATAGACACTGAAAAGCAGCAGAACTGAATGCCATCGCTGGGCTTCAGTTCTGTCCAGAACACACAAGGTGAAGAATGAAGCCTCAGAGCAGTGTGCATGTGTGGGTAGTGTACCATATTGCCAAAGTCCAGGAACAGCTCGTTCACAATCAGAGTCAGCTGAGAATACTCTTGCTGCTTTAATCTGTCTATTGCCCACATTGAACTCCACTGCACAGCCCAGAGATATGCACTTTCATACACCTTCAGGGCTTCACATCTGGTCCAAGCAGATCCAGAGAGAAGTAAGCATTAAATAGAAAGCATTCCTAAATCATTCGCTTCTCTAAGCAGCCTTTAAACTGCACACAACACACTGTGGCTCTGGACATTCCTTCTCAAAGAAGGAATTTTTCACTCTCGCAGCTCTTTTGCCGAAGTCCAGAAGCTGCTCCCATCAAATAGAGAAAATACCAAAAAATAGAGAAATCTCCCATCAAATAGAGAAAACGCATCTAAAAGAAAAAGCCAGTGCTGGGCTGCACCTTCCCCTTGCCACATGTCAGCCACACCAAACACACTTCTGCACTATGTACTTACCCTTACAGCATCTTCTGAAATCATAGTTGTTGAATCTAAAGCTAAATTGTTTCCACATAGGGCTCAGATAGAGTATCTGTATGAGCACAGGTAGCTGTTGCAGACCTTCCCCCTTATGATTGATAACTTGATTTTGGCAGGCAATCCAGTGGCAGTAACGCTCCTCTTGCAGGCTGCACAGTGCACACACAGCCACAGTGCTTCACAGATTTGATCTCAGCATTATGAAGCATCTTGCCTTTTCATTCTCCCAGAGTGCAAAGTGTCCACCTACTTCTTGTGCAGAAGACATTTGTGTATGAAGGGATATGGACATGTTGGCCTCTGCAAATTTGAAAGTGTATGACTCTACTTTGAAGCCAAGCAGAAAACTGCAGAGCAGCAGAGTGAGATGGCATTTCATATGATGGAATAGGAAAGAGCATTCCACTTGTGAACTAATATATGTTTCCTCACCTAAGATGCATGATTCAATTAAGCAACTTGTCTTGGCTCATTATCATTGAGAGATGTAAACATAAAAAATTTTGTTTTTGATTCAGACTGCAAGAGAGACAGAATGTAATGGTATGTGGAAGTGAGAAGGAAAGTGCATGGCCCAGGTGTGTTTTGACAGTAGCATTGCACTAGACTGCTTTTGTACCAGCACAGTGTGTTCAGAGTGAGAAGTAGATGGATGTTTCACATTCTGGGAGAAGGAAAGGGTGTGAAATTACATAAGGCAAAGAATGAAGCAATAGTGCACCGGGCTTCTGCGTGCAGTGTACAGACTGCAAGGGGAGTATGGCTGAGCACTCGCTTGCCTGCCAAATTCAAGTTAGCAGTCATAAAGAAGAAGTTCAATGAAAGCTATTCATGCTGGCACATATTCTTATCCAAGCCCTAGGGGGAGCAATCCTATTTAGCATTAGACTCCGAGGTCCAGAGAACACAATAGTAGATGCAGCAATAAAGGGTGCACCATTTGATGCAGCTGACATGCACCAAGGGGAAGGTGCAGCCCAGCACAGGTTTTTTCTTCTAGGGCCTTATACAGGCAGCAGCTGCTGGATGTTTGGAAAAAGACCTGCAAGAGTGGAAAAAATATGACAACACATATATGCCAGAAGGACAGTGCATAGTTCCAGTATGCTGTGTGCAGTTTAAAGGCTGCTGGAAGAAGGGGATACTTTAGGAACATCTTCTGTCCTGACACTTCTTTCACTGTGAGATACAGCTGCTTGGACTTGGCAAAGCCGAAGGTGTGTGGTGATTGCACTGCAAATATCAGGTTTCCCAGGAAAGAGGGAAGGTCAGAAAATGCTTTCTGTCCTGGCAAATCTCTCAGTCTGAACTGCAGCTGGAAATGCTTTCTTGTAGCAATGGACTCTGCCACCTTGAGAAAATGAGATGATGTTATATCGAGAGAGTTGAGAAGGAAGGTGCGAATCTGTAATATGTTTGGTCTAGTTTTGAGAGGGCAAAGGGAAGATGAAGGCCAACATTGGCTCTTTGTTCTTTGATTTCTTCTTCGGGACCAGCTGCTGGACATTTGGAGAGGTGGAGAGGGTAAGATGGTACATAGAGCTTGAGGGAAAGTGCATATGTCCAGGGAGTTTGATGCAGTTCAGTGGGTGTGACTTACACGCTGAGCAGCTGATTGCCCAGAAAAAGTTGTGGAGTTTTTTGCAAAGAGGCAATGCTGGAATTGCCTTTTCTTTTGCATCCTTTAAACTGCTCAACCAACAATGAAACGAATCCTCTTCTTCCTCCGCTGCATGCAGGAACACATTCTTACAGTCTTCAAGAGCCAGGATGCGCAGCGGAGCTCTTCCCTGCCCTCCCACAGCAAGGGGGCCGGGCTAGGAAAGCGCTTGCCTTTTCCCTTGGCACTGTCAGCGCTCATCAAAACAACCACACGATGGTGATGTCGACTCGCAAAAGAAGGAAACGCACCCAGCCCGGCTCGAAACCACCTGGAGGGCAGAGCCAAGTTGCAAACGTCCCTGCTCTCAAATCTACTGTGCTACCACAAAAAGATTTCGCTGATCTTTCCTTCTAACTGCACACTCTTCTTTGTACCACACTCGAAAGACAACTCCATTGCCCTAATAAATTTCTTCACTCTCGCAGAGTCCAGCCACCAACTTGAAAACATCTGGCAAAAACAGTGCTCACAAAAGTGCCAGGTGAGAAAGCTCTTGCTGCTTACAACTTCAACTGCACCCCTCAAACTACCAGCACACACCCTGCTATCAGCACTTCCCTTCTCAGCTCTAGATACCATCCTAAGCCTTCAGTTTCCTAGAGTCAGGATCCAAATGGAATGTCACCAGGGACTGCTCACACTCTAAATCTACCATGACAAAAACCTCAACAGCTTGGCATCTGCATTCCGACTGACAGCTCAACAGCTGCAGCCCAGAGAATTGACATTTGGGAAAAGCCTTTAAATTCATAAAATCACCCAATGTGCGCATCTAAACTTGTTTTCTTTGCCAAAGAGGGGAACTAAAAGCCCATGTCAAAAGAAATGGCAACCCCTCCTCTAAAATGCAAACCATCCAGGGACTGATCCCATGCGAAGGTGCCAGAACACTTACTGAGCATTACCTGCCCAGTGCACTAGATCTGCTGCACACCAAGACTCAGTGTAGCTGCTTACCTTGTCCAAAGGATGTGTGCTGCCAGAATTTCAAGAAGGCCAACTCTGAGAAGGGGAAACCACAAGCCAAATTAAATCTTTCGGGAGACCACCTTCCAAAGAATGATACCGACTCTGTAATTGTTTGAATTGAGGCAGTGCTTCAACACCAAATATGCCAGGACAGAAAGTTGCTGCCATAGAAAGGGTCAGGAGAGAAATGTTTTGCTGGACTGTCCCTTCCCTTGGTACCTTAACATCTGCCAACACTGGCACTGTGTCTTCTGCTTCCCATGGAAAGGCACTCCCAGTCACTTGGTCTTGCCTTCAGTACCTTGCCTAGCTTTTCCTAGCCTACCCTTGTTGCTTCTCTTGCCTATGTCTGCCTTGCCTGGCCCTACCTACAACTTCCTTGCTTTGCTTTGCCTTGCTTACCATTCTTTGCCTTGCCTTCCATGCAGGCAAGGCAATGCAAGCCAAGTGTAGGCAATTGTGGGTGTGAAAAACAAAGTTTACTCTTTAAAATTTTTAAAAGTTTAGTAAGAGACAAAAAGGGACAATATCCAGTGCTAGAGTGTTTTTGGTGATCAGCCAGAAAACACACCTTAGCTTAAAACAGTGTTCTCTATATACTGTTACATTAGTCGGGGTACATGCATATTCACGAGTTTATTCATGATTCAAACATTCTTGTGTTTGATGTTCCAGGAACTGTTTTGTTTGGTTTTAACTTCTGACTTGTTTGCATGACATCTTGTAGATTAGGTCAATATATTCTATTTCTTCTTGTGGTTTCATCTTGTTTCACACTCCCTGATAGTAAGGAGTCAATAAATTCTGCTCTGAGGCTCTGGTTTTTGTTACTATTATCACTTGGAGATGTTAGTCTGCAGATGTGAGAAACAACATAATTGTTTTACACCATTCTCTGAGTTAGTTACTTAAAAATATTTCAACATTGCGTAGTTTCTATTTTGATATTTTTCTGAAGCCTGTGATATTTTTATCACATTACTATTTATATAAGCTATATGGTGCATACATAAACTGATAGATTAATTATACTAACAAGTAATTAAAAGGAATTATAAATTGTACTATATCAAAATCCTTGTGATTAATAATAACATGCAAAGGCTAATACATAAATGTAAAAGTGAATATTATATTGTCATTTATAACAGAGGACAAGTCAAAGGAGAGGCTGGCAAGGCCAGAGCGGTGAGGAGACATCAAATAGAGTGGTAGTCAAGTGTGGCATATGAATGCGAGACTTCCAAGCTGAGATCAAAATGAGTCTGTTTATTGCAGAGTTAAGACAGTACTTACACACTTAGTGTAAGAACCTTTGTCCAGTCCTTCTCACACAACCCACTTGCAGGCCCGTTATAAATCCGTCAGCCTGGCAGTTTCTAAGTTTTCTCAAGGTTTCCAGGCTCCGAAGAAACAGGATGCCTTTCCTGTCCTTAGATAGTGTGTAATCTAAGTTCTTCCATGCTTCCCAGGAATTTTCTGTAGTGTCAGGCTTTGCTGTTTCCTCACAGGCAAGAGAAGGCCCAGAAGTTCTAGGCAAGGCTGGGAATAGGAAGTTAAGTCCGGTGATGGGTAGGCCGGGCAGAAACAGGAAGGGCTAGGCAAGGCAAGGCCCTGGAGGAAAGACAAGGCAGGTTAAGGGAGGGGCATGGACATGCAAGGGAATGCAAGGCAAGGAAACTTGGATTGCCAAAGGAAGGCAAGTGAGAGGTGCATTCAGGGATTGCTGGTACATAAAAGCTGCCAGGACAGAATGCTCTGTCCAGCCTTGATCCTGCATGGGCCATCTCTAATCTGCACCTAAACCACTTGGGCTACCTGCCTTCCCATGCGAAAGAACTGTCCTTCTGGTCCCAGAGCCCAAGGGTGAAGTATGAATTGTCTGTCCAAATTTTAACACATGTAAGCACAGTGCTTTTGTCCCAGAAAAAGCTGTCCAGAAAGACAAGTCCAGCTGCATGGGACCTTGTCTGGACTTCCTCTCATGTGGTCCTGTGGAGACACTGTGGAGACAGGACAGTCTTGAGAGTCCTCAGGGGAGCAGGCACAGCAGGACAAGTCAGAAAATGTCACAGAGAAGGTGTCTTGAATTCCAAGTGGGGGAGGGTGAGGAAGGAAATACAAGGCAAGGAACAGCCTCAAGGGCAAGGTAAGTCAAGTGGCGGCCTGGCAAGGCAAGGCAAGTCCTAGGAGGAGGCAATGAAGGGGTGGACCTGGACAAATTCTTGGATCCCAGGCTGATAGCCTACCGAGAATTGCGGGTAAAGTCCTTTTCTCCATGCCCCGTGCCAGAAGGAAGAGTCAGAATACGTCGATTTCTTTATCATAATTGTTTATTCATTCGATGTTCCAAAATATTTTCTCTTCAGCCGGCGTAGGTATCACCTACACCGCTGCCCAAGGCTATCTGCCTCGCTCATGGGCGGTCGTAATCTTTTATACTAACCGTTACGTCCTAATTGTTTTTACTATTGTACCAATATCTACCACCTTTATTAAACTGTGCACCTTTACACTAAACCAATAAAAAATGCCACCACCTCACCCGAAGATGGAGGACAAGAAGAACAAGAAGAAAGACAAGGGACACACCCAGATCCCTCCATCTTGTCTCCTTGAGCCTCCTTTGTGAACCCCCAAAATCCACTTTAATAAACAAAAATAAGTTACTTAAAATCCTAATCATACACTTGTGACTTGTAATTCTTCATATAACGTTGGCAATCGCTCCCAAGGGCTAAAATCAAGGACACTGGCATTTTCATCACTATACCAGGGTCTCAGGACCCCCTCCTGGGGTCTCGGACTGCCCGGGACATCTAAAGGGATGTCCTGGGTTCCGACACAAATGGCTAAGGAAGTCAGGTGGAGGATGGTTGAGTGAGTCAACACAAGGCAGAGGAAAAAAGGCAGGCCCAGGGAAGGTTACAGAGGGGGCAGCAAGGCTGTGCAAGATGTGGGGAAGCATGTGAGCAGCAGACTCTGCCAGCCAGCTGTGACATTGAGGGTGGGGCAGCTGCATGCAGCGCAGCAGGGGGAGTTGTGTATGTGCTGGGAGTGTGGGGTTCATGTCTGTGTGTGCAGGGGGTGTGTGTGTGCTAGAGTGTGCGATGTAATAAACAGGGCAGGAGATTTTTCTCCTTTTAAAAGCCTTTATTATGATCAGCTCAGGGTGGGGGCCCGACGGGTCGAGTTCACGCCTCCGCTGCGCCCAGAAGCAACTTGGAGGAGGAGGTGTGCAGCAGCTTAATCCGCTGGAGTGCAGGCAGAGCCGGGTTCTGAAGGCTTGGGTGGCTCCCAAAGTCGAGGTGCCCTCTCTGGGCAATGTCTTTGAGAGTTAGGGTGAGAGGGTGAAAACCGCTCAACCTTGGGAGTGGGTAATCTTACTCTTTGTCTGGTCTATCCATGTGTTTTGGTGGTTCGGCCTAATAAAGTTTTTCTAATTTCAGAGCATTATTTTGCTTGATTTTCCTCCCAGCTGGCACTGCATCACCTCTATTTGCATGTTTGCTCTTCTCTCCTCCCCTGGCTTTTTTGGTTGCTAAGCAGAGGCAGCGACAGGGCTTGAGGGCACAACAGAAAGGGAACAAAGCAGGTGATTAACGGGGGGGGGGGGGGTGTGAACATTTAACAAGGAGCATTGAACTAACAAATGCTCCTTGTTTGCATTTGCAACAAAATTACCTTGTCTATTTCATGTGGGGTACATGTGTGTATGTGAAGGGTCTTGTGTTGTGGTGCGTGGGTACCTGTGTGTATGTGCAGGGGGTGTGTGTGTGTGCTGCGGTGTGCGGGGTACATGTGTGCATGTTCAGGGTGTGTATGTGTGCATGGGGTGTGTGTGTGCTGCGGTGTGCAGGGTACATATGTATATGTGCAGGGGGTGTGTATATGTGCAGGATGTGTGTGTGTGCGGGATACCTGGTATCTGTGTGTGTGGGTACCACAGGGGTGTGTATGAAGGAGGTGTGTGTGTGCAGGGTGTGTTCGGGATGTGGTGCCAGGGTGAGCTGCCCTCCAGCTGAGCAGGTGTGGGAGTGGGAGTGAAATGAATAAGATGAATGTGGCTTTACAGACAGTGTGAATCTGCCTGTAGGTAGGGCTAGGAACTTAGGGAGAGTGAAGTAACAAAAGAAACTCTTAATTCTAGAAACTCTTACTAATCAATACAGACTGTTGCTCAGCAATGGCCGCATTAAATTCTTGATCCTAGAGCAAGAGAACAAAGACCTAACAGAATTATGAAGTTTAATTTCATTCTTTAATATAACAAAAGAGGGGTACATATTAGAGTGGAGCATAGAGTAGATGATGTGGGAAGTCTGTACCTTCCTATTACCTCAGCCAATGGCGAAAAGGAAGAGCGACATGCAGCTGGGAACTTAGGATAAAAAGGAGGCTGCATCCACAAACCATTTGAGAGACCCCATGGGAAATGATCCATGGCCTCTTCCCTTATTTAAATAAAGTCACAAGACTCGTCTGTCTCCTTTGTGGACATAAACCTCTGGCATCATGGATTAATTTTTCTAACAGCAGCAACCTGCCGCAGGGTCTCCGTGCACCTCCACCGTCCTCTGGGAGGTACAAAATGGTTCCAGGTGGTACTGTGGGGCTGCCCGCAGCGTTCCGTCACCTCTCCAGGACTGCCCACGGGCTGCGGAGCCACCTCACTACCAGCGTGGGCAGGGCCAGGGCCCCTTCTCGACACCAGCCGAGGGGGTGAGGAGTGGGCAGCTGTGGGGCAATCAACCATTTTATGCCATGCTGTGCTGCCACCTCCATCTCTCCATCTCCCTTTCCACTATCCCCCCACCTGCACGCTCATGGGCTGTCACGCTTGCCGCCAGCTCAGCCTCCCCAGGAATCTGCCATCCCCTGGCTCTTGAGGCATGGTTGCTCCCTGGCTCTGCCTGGGTCTCGGCAAGGCCCAGCCACACATGCGCCATGCGGCATGGAGCACACACATTGCATGGCAGGCCACGGGGCAGGCAGGGAGGGTTGATGCAGAGAGAGGAACCCTCAGGCAGGACAGCGAGTGGCATGGTGCTCTGTGCTTCTGCTTCCTGTGGCTTTGCTGCCCTGCCCAGCAGCAGCCTGGTGAAATATACTTCCTCTTGCCACCCCCAAGGCTCTAGCTAGCTCAGCTGCTCAGAGGTTTTAGGGAAATATATTTCATAGAGACAGAATAAAGGTCTCAAAAGAGTGCCTCTCACCCCCGGCCTCACTCCAAGCTTTATTCTTGAAGTGATGTTCCAGGAGAGAGAGGAGAGAGAGAGAGAACAGGAAGAGGCAGGGGTTTATCTAGTTTTTGGCCAAGGAAAGATATTGGTCCTGAGCCAATAGGGTCAGGAGTAGGTAAGATAGGGAGGAAGGGTCCAACTACATGGCACAGGCTTCAGGGGGACTCAGAGGGGAAAACCATTCCTCAGAGGAACACAACAGCCCGGCAAGTGCTGTGTGACCCTCCAGAGTGGCATGGCTGGCCAGGCACTGCATAGCCAGGCATGTGGCCTGCGCCAGCAACAGTGGGGGAATGCTGACACTGTTGGTGAGGGTGGGGAGAGAGGGGAGCCGAGGCCGGTGTTCCCAGGGCGATGACCAGTGGCCGCCTTTGGCCTGCTGCCCTCTCTCTTGCCTGTGCCTAATTTGGGCAAACCCAGGGTCTCTGCAGCGGTGCAGTTGGGAGAGTGAGGAGCGGTCTTGGTGCTGTGCCGGCTGTTTCCACCCAACGCTGCACTCCCAAGAGGCGTTTTCCCACCTGTCCTGGGAAAGGGACTTGAGGGACTGATACCTGTATGTCATGGGTTGACACAGTTTGGTTTTCAGTTAAAGGTGAATATGGAATACTGCCCTGTCAGGACCTTGGAATTGTGTTGGAAGGGACAGGCACCTATCAGAGGCCACCTTTAGATACTGACATATTGTTTCACCACTGAGGACACCAAACGTGACTTTGGAAAATACCCATGTGGAGAATTTAGCAAATGAATGGCTGCATAGCAAAGGCCATATTTAATATCAAATCGGTCAGAGTGTAGCTGAGGGCTACGTGACCTACGGCAAGAAAACACTGCTCTTGAGCACAGAGGTTCTATAGCAACGAGGAAGTTGATAATACATGGTATGTGGGAAAGTACAAAAAGTTAAGAAAGTTGCAACTGCAAGGCTAACTGCAAAAATACGTGCATTATAAGAGACATAGCTAATCATGAGCTATACTTTTGCAATATGTATGAGCTGATTACTGCCTGTATAAATGTGATAACATTGAAATCAATAAACGAGGCTTGTTGATCATGACAGCATGAGACTTGTCTCCTGCGGCTCTTCCACAAATGGTGACCGATGACGTGATAACGCCCTGTCGTTTCTGCTGGCCAGAAGAAAACGGGGGACACGCTACCACGATTGTTAGAGGCTGCGTTGGGTTCGGGTCCTGCAGCTAGAGGGACGACTACAGAGCACTAGAAGTGGCTCCGAGTCCCGAGTGACCACAGCAGTGGGCTCGGCCGATACATGCCGCCGAGACCTAGAGGAGCTGCAACAGAGCTGACGTCGGCATGGACAAGCAAGCAGCATATGATTTATTCACAGCATTTCTAAGGAAAAGGCAGATTAAGGAGATAGACTTAGATAAGGAACTCGCCTCGCTTCTTAAGTTTGCTACCTCTTACAGTTTCTTTGTTAATTCTCATACTGTCCATGATGTGGGGGAGTAGAGAAACCTCGGAGATAAACTCTGGGAGTTGGTATTAGAAGATGATAAATCCGCTAAAAAGATGAGTAAATTGTGGAAAGTAGTGCAAAATGAATTGTTAGTGAGTCAGGCAGAAAAGAGAGCAGCTGAAGAGGTGAAAGTTGCACAAGAAAGGAATAAGGATTATAAATTGCAGTAGAATGCTAGTGCTCCAAACCCCCCCGCTTTTACAACAGTCAATTTGCCGGCTCCGGCACCATCTGCACCCCCTTGGAAAGAGGCAGACGACAGTGTTAATGAGCCCGAAAGGTCAGCTCGTTGTCCTCCCCAGGCGGCCAACCCCCCCAGAAAACCTGAGCCTGTCCCAGGGGCTGAATCTGACCCCGCGGAGGCTATGGCTAGGGAAAGGTGTGAGCTGTGGACTATGCTAGCCCAGCGGGGGGTGGAAGAGAGAGACAAAAGAGAGCCATGGAGAAAATTAAAACGCCAGGGGGTACGCCCATTTACATGGGGATAAAACAGGGGAGGGAGGAGTCACTAGGCACCTTCGTAGATAAACTAATAGATGCTATAACAAAAGCTGGGGTGGCCGAATTTATGCAAGGGGCCTTACTAAAACAATGTGTACTACAGAATTGTAATTCCTCAACTAGAACCCTTATTAATACTATGCCAAGGGACTGGACAATCCCAGACTTGTTAGAGAAAGCAGCTTCCCTTCCATCGGGTTCTCAAGCTTTTTTAGTAGATGCTTTGCAAAAGATAGGGGAGGGGTTACAAGAGCAAGCAAAGTCATTACAGGAGCAGTCAAAAGCCGCGCAAACTCAGGTCTTGGCAGCTCTTGCGCCCCTCCAAGTGGCCGCTGCGGAGAACTCCCGCCCTCGCTCAACCAACAATAGCCGTGTGAAATGTTTCCGCTGCGGAGGCTTTAGACATATTCGCCGCGAGTGTGGAGTGACAGGAGTCTGGTGTGGAAAATGCCAATCCAATACGCACAACACTAGTGCCTGCCGCAGGAAACCAGGAAACTCGAGAAGCAGCGCGAGCAGTTGCCGCATGAAGACACAAACTGCAGCTGCAACGCCATCAGGACTCAACAGCAATTACAACCAGCCACCAGAAGAAGCCTCGGCCTGGACGTGGCAGCCTCAATAGACTTTACAATTATGACCAGTCAGGCACAAAAAATCCCCACAGGACTAATTGGACCTATCCTGATAAATGGACAACCAGTCGGAGGACTACTCTTAGGCCGATCGTCTGCAAGCATGCTGGGACTGTTTGTAATACCGGGTGTAATAGATTTGGACTATGAGGGGGAAATTATGATCATGGTTCACACCCCCTACCCTCCAGTAAAAATCTCAAAAGGACAACGGCTAGCTCAATTAATACCGCTTCCACAGATGACAAAGGGATTGATACCCTTAAAAAAAGATCCCAGACGGCAGGGAGGCTTTGGCTCAACTGGAGGGTTAACCTTGCTCACTATTGATTTGACAACTCTTCCAAAAAGGCCATGTCGACTTTCTTTTCAGAATCGGAGCATTACATTGATCGGATTGTTGGATACGGGTGCCGACACCCGCATTATCGCCCCTGGAGAGTGGCCCTCAGACTGGCCAGTGCAGTCCTCTGCTATCACAGTGACAGGGATCGGTGGAATGACACTGGCAGACCGCACACCCGTACTCAAGGTGGAAATAGATGGCAAGCAGGCTGCAGCATCATTTTCTATTGCTCCACTTCCTCCTACGGTGGCATGCCTAATTGGCCGGGACATCCTGTCTCAATTGGGTCTCGTCCTCACCAATGAGCACCCTTTAGGGTAATGGCCATTGCTTGGACTTTCCCGCTACCACTTACTTGGACTACCAAGGAACCTGTAGTGGTTAAGCAATGGCCACTAAAACGGGAAAGTCTTGAGCAAGCTCATCAGTTAGTCCAGGAGCAATATGCACAAGGACACTTGAAACTGTCTACCAGCCCTTGGAATACTCCCATATTTGTGCTAAAAAAGAAATCTGGAAAATATTGGCTATTACATGACTTGAGAGCTGTCAATCGTCAAATGGAACCCATGGGGGCACTGCAACCAGGACTTCCTAACCCCTCTATGCTTCCGGAGAATTGGCCCATCCTTATCATTGATTTAAAGGATTGCCTTTTTACCATTGCCTTGCACCCACAAGACACTAAACAGTTTGCTTTTACCTTGATCTC
>JAJEOU010000027.1:0-21720 GCA_021534815.1 Acrocephalus arundinaceus
CTTTGGGATCTACCCAGAGGATTTGGGTCTCTCAACCCAAGGGATGGTTTGGGGATCTCTCAGAAACTCCCAAGGGATTTGGGATCTCTCCCAAAAGGGATTTGGGATCCCCCCAAAGGGATTTGGGATCTCACCCAAAGGGATTTGGGATCTCCCAAAAGGGATTTGGGATCTCTCCCAAAGGGATTTGGGATCTCTCCCAAGGGGATTTGGGATCTCTCACCCAAAGGGATTTGGGATCTCACCCAGAGGGATTTGGGATCTCTCACCCAAAGGGATTTGGGATTCCTCCCCAAGGGATTTGGATCTCTCCCCAAAGGGATTTGGGATCTCACCCAAAGGGGATTTGGGATCTCACCCAAAGGGATTTGGGATCTTCACCCAAAGGGATTTGGGATCTCTCACCCAAGAGGGATTTGGGAATCTCTCACCCAAAGAGGATTTGGGGATCTCTCACCCAAAGGATTGGGATCTCTCAAAGGTCTGGATCCCCCAAAGGGATTTGGGATCCTCACCCAAAGGGATTTGGGATCTCTCCAAAGGATTGGACGTCACCAAAGGGATTTGGGATCTCTCACCCAAAGGGATTTGGGATCTCACCCAAAGGGATTTGGGATCTCTCACCCAAAGGGATTTGGGATCTCTCACCCAAGGGGATTTGGGATCTCTCACCCAGAGGGATTTGGGATCTCACCCAAAGGGATTTGGGATCTCTCACCCAAAGGGATTTGGGATCTCCACCCAAAGGGATTTGGGATCTCCCCCAAAGGGATTTGGGATCTCTCACCCAAAGGGATTTGGGATCTCTCCCAGAGGGATTTGGGATCCCCCAAGGGATTTGGGATCTCACCAAAGGGATTTGGGATCTCTCACCCAAAGGGATTTGGGATCCCCCCCAAGGGATTTGGATTCTCACCAAGGGATTTGGGATCTCTCACCCAAAGGGATTTGGGATCTCTCACCCAAAGGGATTTGGGATCAAGGGGATTGGGATCTCTCCCAAAGGGATTTGGGATCTCTCACCCAAAGGATTTGGGATCTCTCCAGATTTGGATCTCCCCAAGGGATTTGGGATCTCTCACCCAAAGGGATTTGGGATCTCTCACCCAAAGGGATTTGGGATCTCTCACCCAAAGGGATTTGGGATCTCTCCCAGAGGGATTTGGGATCTCTCACCCAAAGGGATTTGGGATCTCTCACCCAGAGGGATTTGGGATCTCTCACCCAAAGGGATTTGGGATCTCTCACCCAGAGGGATTTGGGATCTCTCACCCAGAGGGATTTGGGATCTCTCACCCAAAGGGATTTGGGATCCCCCCAAGGGGATTTGGGATCTCTCCCAAAGGGATTTGGGATCTCTCCCCCAAAGGGATTTGGGATCTCTCCCAAAGGGATTTGGGATCTCTCCCCCAAAGGGATTTGGGATCTCTCCCAAAGGGATTTGGGATCTCTCACCCAGAGGGATTTGGGATCTCTCACCCAAAGGGATTTGGGATCTCTCCCAAAGGGATTTGGGATCTCTCCCAAAGGGATTTGGGATCTCTCCCAAAGGGATTTGGGATCTCTCACCCAGAGGGATTTGGGATCTCTCACCCAAAGGGATTGGGATTCTCCTCACCCAGAGGGATTTGGGATCCTCTCACCACCAAAGGGATTTGGGATCTTCACCCCAGAGGGATTTGGGATCTCCACCCAAAGGGATTTGGGATCTCTCACCCAAAGGGATTTGGGATCCTCTCCCCAAAGGGATTTGGGATCCTCTCACCCAAAGGGATTTGGGATCTCTCACCCAAGGGATTTGGGATCCTCTCCACCCAAAGGGATTTGGGATCTCACCCCAGAAGGGATTTGGGATCTCTCACCCAAAGGGATTTGGGAATCTCCACCCAAAGGGATTGGGATCTCACCCAAGGGGATTTGGGATCTCACCCAGAGGGATTTGGGATCCTCTCACCCCAAAGGGATTTGGATCTCTCACCTAAAGGGATTTGGGATCTCTCACCCAAAGGATTTGCGAGATCTCTCACCCAAAGGGGATTTGGGATCTCTCACCCAAAGGGATTTGGGATCTCTCCCAAAGGGATTTGGGATCTCTCACCCAAAGGGATTTGGGATCTCTCCCAAGGGGATTTGGGATCTCTCCCAAAGGGATTTGGGATCTCTCTCCCAAAGGGATTTGGGATCTCTCAACCAAAGGGATTTGGGATCTCTCCCCAAAGGGATTTGGGATCTCTCACCCAAAGGGATTTGGGATCTCTCACCCAGAGGGATTTGGGATCTCTCACCCAAGGGGATTTGGGATCTCTCCCGGGTGGATTTGGGATCTCTCACCCAGAGGGATTTGGGATCTCTCACCCAAAGGGATTTGGGATCTCTCACCCAAAGGGATTTGGGATCTCTCACCCAGAGGGATTTGGGATCTCTCACCCAAAGGGATTTGGGATCTCTCTCCCAAAGGGATTTGGGATCTCTCACCCAAAGGGATTTGGGATCTCTCCCGGGTGGATTTGGGATCTCCCACCCAAAGGGATTGGATCTCTCACCCAAAGGGATTTGGGATCTCACCCAGAGGGATTTGGGATTCTCTCTCCCAAAGGGATTGGGATCTCACCCAAAGGGATTTGGGATCTCACCCAAAGGGATTTGGATCTCTCCGGGTGGATTTGGGATCTCTCACCCAGAGGGATTTGGGATCTCTCACCCAAAGGGATTTGGGATCTCTCACCCAAAGGGATTTGGGATCTCTCACCCAAAGGGATTTAGGATCCCCCCCCAAGGGGATTTGGGATCTCTCACCCAAGGGGATTTGGGATCTCTCCCAGGTGGATTTGGGATCTCTCCCGGGTGGATTTGGGATCCCCCCAGGGGGATTTGGGGTCCCAGGGCAGCACCCACCGCTCCTCGGGGGTGTCCACGTGGAACGTCCTCTCGATCACCGTTGTCCACTGCAGGCAGCGAATGACGAAGGTGTTGGGGCGCGGCCGCTCCGTCCTCATCAGCTGGCACTCTGGGAGAAATGGGGAAAACGGGAAAATCGGGAAAAAAATCCAGGAAAATCATCAGGAATTGTCCGGAAAATCATGGGGAAAATCGTCGGGAAAATCACAAAAATCATTGGGAATCATTGGGAAAATCATGGGGAAAATCACAGGGAAATTATTGGGAAAATCGTCGGGAAAATCATGGGGAAATCATTGGGAAAATCGTCGGGAAAATCACAGGGAAAACCACAAAAATCATTGGGAAAATCGGGAAAAAACCCAGAAAAATCATTGGGAATCATCAGGAAAATCGTCAGGAAAATCATGGGGAAAATCGTCGGGAAAATCACAAAAATCATTGGGAAAATTGGGAAAAAACCCAGAAAAATCATTGGGAATCATCGGGAAAATCGTCAGGAAAATCATGGGGAAATCATTGGGAAAATCATCGGGAAAATCACAGGGAAAACCACAAAAATCATTGGGAAAATCGGGAAAAAACCCAGAAAAATCATCGGGAATTGTTGGGAAAATCGTCAGGAAAATCATGGGGAAATCATTGGGAAAATCGTTGGGAAAATCATTGGGAATCATTGGGAAAATCATGGGGAAAATCACGGGGAAAATCACAAAAATCATTGGGAAAATCGGGAAAAAATCCAGAAAAATCATCGGGAATTGTCAGGAAAGTCATGGGGAAAATCATCAGGAAAATCACGGGGAAATCATTGGGAAAATCGTCGGGAAAATCACGGGGAAAATCACAAAAATCATTGGAAAATCGGGAAAAAACCCAGAAAAATCATCGGGAATCATTGGGAAAATCACGGGGAAAATCATGGGGAAAATCACAGGGAAAACCACAAAAATCATTGGGAAAATCGGGAAAAAACCCAGAAAAATCATCGAGAATTGTTGGGAAAATCGTCGGGACAATCGTCGGAAAAATCATCAGGAAAACCACAAAAATCATTGGGAAAATGGTTGGGAAAAGAGGGAAAATCATTGGGAAAATCATCGGGAAAATCACTGGGAAAATCAGGAAAATTGTTGGTAATGTTGGGAAAATTGTTGGGAAAATCATCAGGAAAATGGGAAAAATCGTTGGGAAAACAATGAGGAAAATCATCAGGAAAACCACAAAAATGGTTGGGAAAATAATGAGGAAAATCATTGGGAAAATTTGGAAAATCATCAGGAAAACCACAAAAAACATCAGGAGAATTGGGAAAATCATCAGGAAAATGGGGAAAATCGTTGGGAAAATAATGAGGAAAATCATTGGGAAAAATCATTGGGAAAATAATGAGGAAAATCATTGGGAAAATTTGGAAAATCATCAAGCACAAAAATCATTGGGAAAATGGTTGGGAAAATCATTGGGAAAATTGGGAAAAAACCAGGAAAATTGGGGAAATCATTGGGAAAATTGGGAAAACCCAGGAAAATTGGGAAAATCATTGGGAAAACCGGGAAAAACCCAGGAAAATTGGGGAATTCATTGGGAAAATTGGGAAAAAAACAGGAAAATTGGGAAAAAAACAGGAAAATTGGGAAAATCATTGGGAAAATTGGGAAAAAACCAGGAAAATTGGGAAAAAAATCAGGAAAATTGGGGAAATCATTGGGAAAATTGGGAAAATCATCGGGAAAATTGGGAAAAAAGCAGGAAAATTGGGGAAATCATTGGGAAAATTGGGAAAATCACTGGGAAAATTGGGAAAAAAACAGAAAAATTGGGGAAATCGTTGGGAAAATTGGGAAAAAACCAGGAAAATTGGGAAAAAAATCAGGAAAATTGGGGAAATCATTGGGAAAATTGGGAAAATCATCGGGAAAATTGGGAAAAAAGCAGGAAAATTGGGGAAATCGTTGGGAAAACCAGGAAGAAAACAGGAAAATTGGGGAATTCATTGGGAAAATCAGGAAAAAACCAGGAAAATTGGGAAAATCATTGGGAAAATTGGGAAAATCATTGGGAAAATTGGGAAAAAACCAGGAAAATTGGGGAAATCATTGGGGAATTCATTGGGAAAATAGGGAAAAAAACAGGAAAATCGGGAAAATCATTGGGAAAATCGGGGAAAAAACGGGGAAATTGGGGAAATCATTGGGAAAATCGGGAAAATCATTGGGAAAATCGGCAAAATTCTCAGGAAAATTGGGAAAATCATTGGGAAAATCGGGAAAATTCTCAGGAAAACTGGGAAAAAAACAGGAAAATTGGGGAAATCATTGGGAAAATCAGGAAAAAACCAGGAAAACTGGGAAAATCATTGGGAAAAGCAGGAAAAACCCCGGTGTGGCTCAGGCCCGGCCCGTACCGGCCACGGAGAAGTTGTTGAGGGGGGGCAGGGCCTGCTCGGGGCTCTCCGGCCGTTCCCGGTAGCCGATGAAGGAACCGTCGCTCTTGAGCAGGAAATAACGAGGGCGCCACGTCTTGATGTACTCGCCTGGCAGGGAAAGGGTTAAAGGGGGCTGGGGTGGTGGGGAATCCCACAGCAGGGAAAGGGTTAAAGGGGGGAGATCACCAGCAGGGAAAGGGTTAAAGGGGGCTGGGGTGGTGGGGAATCCACGGCAGGGAAAGGGTTAAAGGGGCTGGGGTGGTGGGGAATCCATGGCAGGGAAAGGGTTAAAGGGGCTGGGGTGGTGGTGAATCCACGGCAGGGAAAGGGTTAAAGGGGGCTGGGGTGGTGGGGAATCCATGGCAGGGAAAGGGTTAAAGGGGGCTGGAGTGGTGGGGAATCTACAGCAGGGAAAGGGTTAAAGGGGGGAGATCCCCGGCAGGGAAAGGGTTAAAGGGGGGAGATCCCCGGCAGGGAAAGGGTTAAAGGGGGGAGATCCCCGGCAGGGAAAGGGTTAAAGGGGGGAGATCCCCGGCAGGGAAAGGGTTAAAGGGGGGAGATCCCAATCCCCCATTTTCCCCCCCAAATCCCAACCCAAAATCCCCCCCAAATCCCCACCCCAAGCCTCCATTTTCTCCCCCAAATCCCCCAAATCCCAATCCCATTTTTCCCCCAAATCCCAATCACAATTCCCCAAATCCCCAACCCCAAATCCCCATCCCAATCCCCCATCCTCCCCCAAATCCCAATTCCCCAAATCCCAATCCCAATTCCCCACTGTCCCCCAAATTCCCCAAATCCCCATCCCCCATTCTCCCCCAAATCCCCATCCCAATTCCCCAAATCCCAATTCCCCAAATCCCCATCCCAATCCCCATTCTCCCCCAAATCCCAATTCCCCAATTCCCCAAATCCCAATTCCCCAAATCCCCATTCCCCCAAATCCCAATCCCAAACCCCACCCCTGCTCACCCCTTTTGTGCAGCCAGCCCTCCTTGACCACCAGCACCTCCCAATCCCCCAAATCCCCAAATCCCAATCTCCCAAATCCCAATCCCAATCCCCATCCCAAATCCCCATCCCCATTCCCCAAATCCCCATTCCCCAAATCCCCAATTCCCCAAATCCCAATTCCCCAAATCCCCATCCCAATCCCCCATTCTCCCCCAAATCCCCATCCCAATTTCCCAAATCCCCCAAACCCCAATCCCCCAAATCCCAATTCCCCAAATCCCAACCCCAAATCCCCCCCAAATCCCCATCCCAATCCCCAAATCCCAACCCCAAATCCCCATCCCAATCCCAATCCCCATCCCAAATCCCCATCCCAATTCCCCAAATCCCAATTCCCCAAATCCCCATCCCAATCCCCCAAATCCCAAATCCCAATCCCAAACCCCACCCCTGCTCACCCCTTTTGTGCAGCCAGCCCTCCTTGACCACCAGCACCTCCCAATCCCACAAATCCCCATCCCAATCCCATTTCCCCCCCAAATCCCAATTCCCCAAATCCAAATCCCAATCCCAAACCCCACCCCTGCTCACCCCTTTTGTGCAGCCAGCCCTCCTTGACCACCAGCACCTCCCAATCCCACAAATCCCCAAATCCCAATCCCAACCCCAAATCCCATCCCTGCTCACCCCTTTTGTGCAGCCAGCCCTCCTTGACCACCAGCACCTCACTCATGGTGGCCTCGAGCCCCCCGGGGCCCCCCGGGCTCACCCGAGCCCCCCCCGGGGCCCCCGGGGCCGCCGCGGTCGGGAGCACCTGAGGGAACAGCGGGATCAGCTCGGGATCAACTCGGGATCCAGCCGGGATCCAGCCGGGATCCAGCCGGGATCGAAGGGGATGGGAAATCCCACAAGGTAAAAGGGGAATGAGCCCAAAATAGGCAGAGATTGGGGGATTTGGGGTGAATTTGGGGAATTTTGGGGTGAATCTGTGGGATTTGGGGTGAATCTGGGGGATTTGGGGTGGATCTGAGGGATTTGGGGTGGATCTGTGGGATTTGGGGGTGAATCTGTGGGATTTGGGGTGAATTTGGGGGATTTGGGGTGGATCTGTGGGATTTGGGGTGGATCTGTGGGATTTGGGGTGGATCTGTGGGATTTGGGGTGAATCTGTGGGATTTGGGGTGAATCTCTGGGATTTTGGGATGGATCTGTGGGATTTTGGAATAAATCTGTGGGATTTTGGGATGGATCTGTGGGATTTTGGGACAAATCCATGTGACTTTGGGACAGATCTATGTGGTTTTGGGATAAATCTGTGGGATTTTGGGACAGATCCATGGGATTTTGGGACGTGACGAGGACAGGGGAGATGTGGGGCTCACTTCCCCCCTCATTAAGGACCCAATTAATGAAATGAGACCCCAATTAATGAAATGAGACCCCAATTAATGAAATGAGACCCCAATTAATGAAATGAAATCCCAATTAATGAAATGAGACCCCAATTAATGAAATGAGACCCCAATTAATGAAGTGAGACCCCAATTAATGAAATGAGACCCCAATTAATGAAGTGAGACCCCAATTAATGAAGTGAGACCCCAATTAATGAAATGAGACCCCAATTAATGAAGTGAGACCCCAATTAATGAAATGAGACCCCAATTAATGAAATGAGACCCCAATTAATGAAGTGAGACCCCAATTAATGAAATGAGCCCCCAATTAATGAAATGAGACCCCAATTAATGAAATGAGACCCCAATTAATGAAATGAGACCCCAATTAAAGCCCCCCCTCCGTACCCGAGCTCCGGATCCACGGGAAGCTCCCGGCGCCGGCTCCTCCTGGGGCAGCGAGGCCAAAAGAAATTGGGTGAAAACGGCCCCAAATTGGGATTTTGGGGAGGGAAAAATGGGATTTGGGGAGCAGGAGCAGCTCTGGGGGGAGTTTGGGGGGGAAAAATTGGGGAGGGGAAATTGAGGTGGAAATATTGGGGGGATTTTTTGGGGCAGGAAAATTGGGGAGGGGAAAATTGGGGGAATTTTTTGGGGAGGGAAAATTGGAGAGGAAACATTGGGGGAATTTTTTGGGGAGGGAAAATTGGGGAGGGAAAATCAGGGAGGGAAAATTGGAGAGGAAACATTGGGGGATTTTTGGGGGAGGGGAAAACTGGGGGAATTTTTTGGGGAGGGAAAATTGGGGTGGGAAAACTGGAGTGGAAATATTGGGGGAATTTTTTGGGGAGGGAAAATCGGGATGGGAAAATTGGAGTGGAAATATTGGGGGGATTTTTTGGGGAGGGGAAAACTGGGGAGGGAAAATCGGGGTGGGAAAACTGGGGTGGAAATATTGGGGGCATTTTTGGGGAGGGAAAATTGAGGAGGGGAAATTGGAGAGGAAACATTGGGGGGATTTTTGGGGACGGAAAATCGTGGAGGGGAAATTGGGGGAATTTTTTGGGGAGGGAAAATCAGGGAGGGAAAATCAGGGAGGGAAAATTGGGGGAATTTTTGAGGAGGGGAAAATTGGGGAGGGAAAATCGGGGTGGGAAAATTGGAGAGGAAACATTGGGGGAATTTTTTGGGGCAGGAAAATTGGGGAGGGGAAAATTGGGGGGATTTTTTGGGAGGGGAAATTGGGGTGGGAAAATTGGGGAGGGAAAATTGGAGAGGAAACATTGGGGAATTTTTTGGGGAGGGAAAATTGGGGAGGGAAAATCAGGGAGAGAAAATTGGAGAGGAAACATTGGGGGAATTTTTTGGGGAGGGAAAATCGGGGAGGGAAAAATTGGGGGGATTTTTTGGGGAGGGAAAATTGGAGAGGAAACATTGGGGGGATTTTTTGGGGAGGGGAAAATTGGGGAGGGAAAATTGGAGTGGAAATATTGGGGGGATTTTTGGGGGGAAGGAAAATCGCGGAGAGGAAACATTGGGGGGATTTTTTGGGGAGGGAAAATTGGGGAGGGAAAATCGGGGTGCGAAAACTGGGGTGGAAATATTGGGGGATTTTTTTGGGGAAGGAAAATCGTGGAGGGGAAAATTGGGGAAATTTTTTGGGGAGGGAAAATTGGGGAGGGAAAATCAGGGAGGGAAAATTGGAGAGGAAACATTGGGGGGATTTTTTGGGAGGGAAAATTGGGGAGGGGAAATTGGGGGAATTTTTGGGGGAGGGGAAATTGGGGAGGGAAAATCAGGGAGGGAAAATTGGAGAGGAAACATTGGGGGAATTTTTGGGGGAGGGGAAAATTGGGGGAATTTTTTGGGGAGGGAAAATTGGGGTGGGAAAACTGGAGTGGAAATATTGGGGAGATTTTTGGGGGAGGGAAAATTGGGGAGGGGAAAACTGGGGGAATTTTGTGGGGAGGGAAACTGGGGAAGGAATTTGGGGAGGGGAATTTTTTTGGGGATATTTTGGGAAGGAAATGGGGGGAGAATCCCACGCTGCTCCTCCTTGGGTGGGAAATTAGGGGGGAAAAATTGGGGGAGGAAAATTGGGGTGGAAATATTGGGGGGATTTTTGGGGAAGGAAAATCGTGGAGGGGAAAATTGGGGAAATTTTTTGGGGAGGGAAAATCGAGATGGGAAAATTGGAGAGGAAACATTGGGGGAATTTTTGGGGGAAGGAAAATTGGGGAGAGGAAAACTGGGGGGATTTTGTGGGGAGGGAAAATCAGGGAGGGAAAATTGGGGAGGGGAAAACTGAGGAGATTTTTTGGGGAGGGGAAAATTGGGAGGGGAAATCAGGGAGGGAAAATTGGAGAGGAAACATTGGGGGGATTTTTGGGGAAGGAAAATTGGGGAGAGAAAAACTGGGGGATTTTGTGGGGAGGGAAACTACGGAAGGAATTTGGGGAGGAGAATTTTTTTGGGGATATTTTGGGAAGGAAATGGGGGGAGAATCCCACGCTGCTCCTCCTTGGGGTGGGAAATTAGGGGGGGAAAAATTGGGGAGGAAAATTGGGGTGGAAATATTGGGGGGCATTTTTTGGGGAAGGAATTTGGGGAGGGGAATTTTTTGGGGGATATTTTGGGAAGGACATCGGGGGCAAATATTGAGGGGGGAAATCCCACGCTGCTCCTCCTTGGGAAGGAAATTTAGGGGGGGGGGAATTGGGGAGGGGAAATTGGAGAGGAAACATTGGGGGCATTTTTGGGGGAAGGAAAATTGGGGAGGGGAAAACTGGGCGAATTTTTTGGGGAGGGGAAATTGGGGAGGGAAAATTGGGGTGGGAAACTGGAGTGGAAATATTGGGGGATTTTTTGGGGAAGGAAAATTGGAGAGAGGAAAATTGGGGGGATTTTGTGGGGAGGGAAACTACGGAAGGAATTTGGGGAGGGGAATTTTTTAGGGGATATTTTGGGAAGGAAATGGGGGGAGAATCCCACGCTGCTCCTCCTTGGGGTGGGAAATTAGGGGAGGGGAAATTGGGGGGATATTTGGGGGAGGAAAATTGGGGTGGAAATATTGGGGGGCATTTTTTGGGGAAGGAATTTGGGGAGGGGAATTTTTGGGGGATATTTTGGGAAGGAAATGGGGGGAGAATCCCACACTGCTCCTCCTTGGGGAGGAAATTTAGGGGGGGAAAAATTGGGGAGGGGAAATTGAGGTGGAAATATTGGGGGGATTTTTTGGGAAAGGAAAATCGTGGAGGGGAAAATTGGGGGAATTTTTTGGGAGGGGAAATTGGGAGGGAAAATCAGGGAGGGAAAATTGGAGAGGAAACATTGGGGGGATTTTTTTGGGGAGGGGAAAATTGGGGGAATTTTTTGGGGTGGGAAAACTGGAGTGGAAATATTGGGGGGATTTTTTGGGGAGGGAAAATGGGGTGGGAAAATTGGAGAGGAAACATTGGGGGGATTTTTTGGGGAGGGGAAAATTGGGGGGATTTTTTGGGGAGGGAAAATTGGGTGGGAAAATTGGAGAGGAAACATTGGGGGAATTTTTTGGGGAGGGAAAATCGGGATGGGAAAATTGGAGTGGAAATATTGGGGGGATTTTTTGGGGAGGGGAAAACTGGGGAGGGAAAATCAGGGAGAGAAAATTGGAGAGGAAACATTGGGGGGATTTTTTTGGGGAAGGAAAATCGTGGAGGGAAAAATTGGGGGGATTTTTTGGGGAAGGGAAATTGGGGAGGGAAAATCGGGGTGGGAAAACTGGAGTGGAAATATTGGGGGAATTTTTGGGGAGGGGAAATTGGGGAGGGAAAATCAGGGAGGGAAAATTGGGAGTGGAAACATTGGGGGCATTTTTGGGGAGGGGAAAATTGGGGAGGGAAATTGAGGTGGAAATATTGGGGGGAATTTTTTGGGGAGGGGAAATTGGGGAGGGGAAAATCGTGGAGGAGAAAATTGGGGGAATTTTTGGGGAGGGAAAATTGGGGAGAGGAAAACTGGGGGGATTTTGTGGGAGGGAAACTACGGAAGGAATTTGGGGAGGGGAATTTTTGGGGATATTTTGGGAAGGACATCGGGGGGCAAATATTGAGGGGGAAATCCCACACTGCTCCTCCTTGGGAAGGAAATTTAGGGGGGGAAAAATTGGGGGAGGGGAAATTGAGGTGGAAACATTGGGGGATTTTTCGGGGAAGGAAAATCGTGGAGGGGAAAATTGGGGGAATTTTTTTGGGAGGGGAAATTGGGGAGGGAAAATTGGGGAGGGAAAATTGGAGAGGAAACATTGGGGGATTTTTTGGGGAGGGGAAATTGGGCAGGGAAAATCGGGGTGGGAAAACTGGAGTGGAAATATTGGGGAGATTTTGGGGAAGGAAAATTGGGGAGAGGAAAACTGGGGGGATTTTGTGGGGAGGGAAACTACGGAAGGAATTTGGGGAGGGGAATTTTTAGGGGATATTTTGGGAAGGAAATGGGGGGAGAATCCCACGCTGCTCCTCCTTGGGGTGGGAAATTAGGGGAGGGGAAAATTGGGGGGATATTTGGGGGAGGAAAATTGGGGTGGAAATATTGGGGGGGCATTTTTTGGGGAAGGAATTTGGGGAGGGGAATTTTTTGGGGGATATTTTGGGAAGGACATCGGGGGGCAAATATTGAGGGGGGAGAATCCCAGGCTGCTCCTCCTTGGGGAGGAAATTTAGGGGGGGAAAAATTGGGGAGGGGAAATTGAGGTGGAAACATTGGGGGGATTTTTTGGGGAAGGAAAATCGTGGAGGGGAAAATTGGGCGAATTTTTTGGGGAGGGGAAATGGGGTGGGGAAATTGGGGTGGGAAAATCGGGGTGGGAAAACTGGAGTGGAAATATTTGGGGCATTTTTGGGGGAAGGAAAATTGGGATGGGAAAAATTGGGGGAATTTTTTGGGGGAGGAGAAAATTGGGATTTTTTGGGGAGGGAAAATTGGGGAGGGAAAATTGGAGAGGAAATATTGGGGGGATTTTTTGGGGAGGGGAAATTGGGGGGATATTTGGGGGAGGAAAATTGGGGTGGAAATATTGGGGGGCATTTTTTGGGGAAGGAATTTGGGGAGGGGAATTTTTTTGGGGATATTTTGGGAAGGACATCGGGGGGCAAATATTGAGGGGGAGAATCCCAGGCTGCTCCTCCTTGGGGAGGAAATTTAGGGGGGGAAAGTTGGGGAGGGGAAATTGAGGTGGAAATATTGGGGGGATTTTTTGGGGAGGGGAAAATTGGGGAGGGGAAAATTGGGAGAATTTTTTGGGGAGGGAAAATCAGGGAAAGAAAATTGGAGAGGAAACATTGGGGGGATTTTTTGGGGAGGGGAAATTGGGGAGGGAAAATTGAGGTGAAAATATTGGGGGCATTTTTGGGGAGGGAAAATTGGGGAGGGGAAAATTGGGGGAATTTTTTGGGGAGGGGAAATTGGGGAGGGAAAATTGGGGAGGGAAATTGGGGAGGGAAAATCAGGGAGAGAAAATTGGAGAGGAAACATTGGGGGGATTTTTTGGAGAAGGAAAATTGGGGAGGGAAATTGAGGTGAAAATATTGGGGGGATTTTTTGGGGAGGGGAAATTGTGGAGGGGAAAATTGGGGGAATTTTTTGGGGAGGGGAAATTGGGGAGGGAAAATCAGGGAAAGAAAATTGGAGAGGAAACATTGGGGGGATTTTTGGGGAGGGAAAATTGGGGAGGGGAAAATCGTGGAGGAGAAAATTGGGGGAATTTTTTGGGGAGGGAAAATTGGGGAGGGAAAATCAGGGTGGGAAAAGTGGAGAGGAAACATTGGGGGATTTTTTTGGGGAGGGGAAAATTGGGGGAATTTTTTGGGGAGGGAAAATTAGGGAAAGAAAATTGGAGAGGAAAACTGGGGGAATTTTTGGGGAAGGGAAAATTGGGGTGGGAAAACTGGAGTGGAAATATTTGGGGGATTTTTGGGGAGGGAAAATTGGGGAGGGGAAAATTGGGGGAATTTTTGGGGAGGGGAAATTGGGGAGGGAAAATCAGGGAAAGAAAATTGGAGAGGAAACATTGGGGGGATTTTTTGGGGAGGGAAAATTGGGGAGGGAAATTGAGGTGGAAATATTGGGGGGATTTTTTGGGAAGGAAAATCGTGGAGGGAAAAATTGGGGGGATTTTTTGGGGAGGGAAAATCAGGGAGGGAAAATTGGAGAGGAAACATTGGGGGGATTTTTGGGGGCAGGAAAATTGGGGAGAGGAAAACTGGGGGGATTTTGTGGGGAGGGAAACTACAGAAGGAATTTGGGGAGGGGAATTTTTTAGGGGATATTTTGGGAAGGAAATGGGGGGAGAATCCCACGCTGCTCCTCCTTGGGGTGGGAAATTAGGGGGGAAAAATTGGGGAGGGGAAATTGAGGTGGAAACATTGGGGGATTTTTTGGGGAAGGAAAATCGTGGAGGGGAAAATTGGGCGAATTTTTTGGGGAGGGGAAATTGGGGTGGGAAAATCGGGGTGGGAAAACTGGAGTGGAAATATTTGGGGCATTTTTGGGGGAAGGAAAATTGGGATGGGAAAAATTGGGGGAATTTTTTGGGGAGGAGAAAATTGGGATTTTTTGGGGAGGGAAAATTGGGGAGGGAAAATTGGAGAGGAAATATTGGGGGGATTTTTTGGGGAGGGGAAATTGGGGGGATATTTGGGGGAGGAAAATTGGGGTGGAAATATTAGGGGGGCATTTTTTGGGGAAGGAATTTGGGGAGGGGAATTTTTGGGGGGATATTTTGGGAAGGACATCGGGGGGCAAATATTGAGGGGGGAGAATCCCAGGCTGCTCCTCCTTGGGGAGGAAATTTAGGGGGGGAAAAATTGGGGAGGGGAAATTGAGGTGGAAATATTGGGGGGATTTTTTTGGGGAAGGAAAATCGTGGAGGGGAAAATTGGGGGGATTTTTTGGGGAGGGAAAATTGGGGTGGGAAAATTGGGGAGGGAAAATTGGAGAGGAAACATTGGGGGGATTTTTGGGGAGGGGAAATTGAGGAGGGAAAATTGGGGAGGGAAAATTGGAGTGGAAATATTGGGGGATTTTTGGGGGAAGGAAAATCGTGGAGGGAAAAATTGGGGGGATTTTTTGGGGAGGGAAAATCAGGGAGGGAAAATTGGAGAGGAAACATTGGGGGAATTTTTGGGGGAAGGAAAATTGGGGAGAGGAAAACTGGGGGGATTTTGTGGGGAGGGAAAATCAGGGAGGGAAAATTGGGGAGGGGAAAACTGAGGAGATTTTTTGGGGAGGGGAAAATTGGGGAGGGGAAATCAGGGAGGGAAAATTGGAGAGGAAACATTGGGGGGATTTTTGGGGAAGGAAAATTGGGGAGAGAAAAACTGGGGGGATTTTGTGGGGAGGGAAACTACGGAAGTAATTTGGGGAGGGGAATTTTTTGGGGATATTTTGGGAAGGAAATGGGGGGAGAATCCCACGCTGCTCCTCCTTGGGGTGGGAAATTAGGGGAGGGGAAAATTGGGGGATATTTGGGGGAGGAAAATTGGGGGTGGAAATATTGGGGGGCATTTTCTGGGGAAGGAATTTGGGGAGGGGAATTTTTTGGGGGATATTTTGGGAAGGACATCGGGGGGCAAATATTGAGGGGGGAGAATCCCAGGCTGCTCCTCCTTGGGGAGGAAATTTAGGGGAGGAATTGGGATGGAATTTGGGGAGGGGCCGCACTCTGAAGGACTGGAGGTGAACGAATCCCCCCTGGGGAGGGGGACACACACAGACCCCCCCCAATTCAGGAATGGTTCGCTCCCCACAGCCGCCCCCGCCCGCGCGGGCTGTACCATGGCAGGAGCACGGGGGGGGGAACAATCCCCGTTTCTCCCCGTTTGTTTTCCCCCGTGTCCCCCCCGAACCCCCTCAACAACGGGACGAGCCCATTTTCTTTTAAAAGGAAGGGGAAAACACGCGGTTCCCCCCGCGGTGCCACACGGGTGGTGCGGCCCAGGCTGACCCTGTGAGGAACCGGGCGATCCCATTGCGCTGCACAGGGGGGGGGGACGAGCCCAGCGCGGCGTTTCCTCTCACCTGTCATGGACCCCGCAGGCCGGGCCGGTTGCGGCCGCTCATCCCGAGAACTTCGGGAGGGGATTTATTTTTTTATTTCCTTCCCTTTCTTATCCCGGTTCCGTTCCGGAAGGAAAAAGGAAAAAGAATTTTAAAAAAAAGCGGCGGCGGCGGAAGGAAAAGGGCGCCCAAAATGGCGGGGGGGCCGTGAGGGGGAGACCCCGCGCGCGCGCCTGCCCGAGGGGGCGTGGTTTGTGACGTCACAGTGGGCGTGTGCACGCATGACGTAAAGGGGGCGTGGCCTAAAGGGGGCGTGAGCTCCGCTGCTCTCCCGCCCGCCAGGGGGCGCCACCCTCCCGTTTAATTAAAGCTCATTTGCATAAATCCGCATAAATTAAGCGTTTATTAACACCGCTTTCACTCTTTATTACCAAACACCCTCCCCAAAAAAAAAAAAAGAAAAAAAAAAAAAAAAGCTCCCGCGAGAAGCGGAAAAAAACCCGGGAGGATCCACCCGAAGCGCAGTGAAAACGCCCTCCCCGAAATTTGGGGAAAAATGCTCCAAATTCAGGGAAAAAAGCCACAAAAGTGGAGGGGAAAAGCCCCAAATTCATCTTTTTCCTGATTAAAAAGCTTCCCCAACGCGTTTTTGGGGAAAAAAAAGCAGCTTTGGGAGGTTTGTGGCCACAGCAGAGAGAGAAAAATGGGGGGAAATGAGGAATTTTGGGGGGTTCTGGGCTGGAACCAAAATCCACGCGATTTAAGGCAATTTGGGGATTTTTTTTTGTTTTTGAGCACCTCTCGTGGTTTTTGGGAAGGATTTGGGGTTTAATTTTTGGGGAGTTGTTCCCAAAATTCCCCCCTGAGGGATTATTTGTGGAGTAAAGCCATAAATAAAGGAAAGGGAAATCCCTGCAGAGTGGGGGGGGAAAAATTTGGGAAAATGGGAATAAAAAATTGGATGGGAATTCTGGGTCTGGACTCCCAAATTGTGGGGAAAAAAAAGATTTGGGAAAATTTGGGAAAATTCCAGAGGGACAAAAGGAAATTTTGGTGCTGGTTTGGCCTCGCTGCTCCCACCGGAAATTCCCGCTGCCCTCGGGGTTTTCGGATGGGATTTCCACGGGATCCACCCTTTTCCTGAGGGATCCGGCCTCGATTCCCAGGGGATCCACCCTTCCCCCAAGGGATCCAGCCTGGATTTCCAGGGGATCCCCCCCTTTCCCCATGGGACCCACCCTTTTCCAAGGGATCCAGCCTCGATTCCCAGGGGATCCAGCCTCAGCTCCCACAGGATCCCCCTTTCCCCCATGGGATCCACCCTCGGGTTCCAGGGGATCCAGCCTCGATTCCCAGGGGATCCCCCCTTTTCCAAGGGATCCAGCCTCGATTCCCAGGGGATCCAGCCTTGAGTCCCATGGGATCCCCCCTTTTCCCAAGGGATCCAGCCTGGATTTCCAGGGGATCCCCCCCTTTCCCAGGGGATCCAGCCTCGATTCCCAGGGGATCCAGCCTCAGATCCCACAGGATCCCCCCTTTCCCCAATGGGATACCCCATTTCCCCAAGGGATCCAGCCTCGATTCTCAGGGGATCCAGCCTCGATTCCCATGGGATCCCCCCTTTCCCCAAGGGATCCCCCCCTTTCCCCAGGGGATCCACCCTTGAGTCCCAGGGGATCCAGCCTCGATTCCCACGGAATCCATTTCCCCAAGGGATCCAGCCTCGATTCCCAAGGGATCCAGCCTTGAGTCCCAGGGGATCCAGCCTCGATTCCCATGGGATCCACCCTTTCCCAAGGGATCCAGACTCGACTCCCAAGGGATCCAGCCTCGATTCCCAGGGGATCCAGCCTCAGATCCCACAGGATCCCCCCTTTCCCCATGGGATCCACCCTCGTTTCCCAGGGCATCCCCCTTTCCCCCAAGGGATCTAGCCCCGGGTCCCAGGGCATCCAGCATCGATTCCCATGGGATTCCCCCCTTCCCCAAGGGATTTAGCCTTGATTCCCAGGGGATCCAGCCTCGATTCCCAGGGGATCCACCCTTTCCCCAAGGGATCCGGCCTCGAGTCCCAGGGGATCCAGCATCAATTCCCAAGGGATCCGGCCTCGATTCCCCAGGGGATCCGGCCTAGATTCCCAGGGGATCCAGCCTCGATTCCCACAGGATCCCCCCTTTCCCCAAGGGATCCAGCCTCGATTCCCAGGGGATCCAGCCTCAGCTCCCACAGGACCCCCCCCTTTCCCCAAGGGATCCACCCTTGAGTCCCAGGGGATCCAGCCTCGATTCCCATGGGGTCCACCCTTTCCCCATGGGATCCCCCCTTTCCCCAGGGGATCCAGCCTCAGTTCTCACAGGATCCCCCCTTTTCCCCCCAGTCAGTCCCAGCAGGATTCCCATTCCTGGCAGGATCTCCCCTGGATCCCATCAGGAATTGCCATTCTCCAAGGGATCCAACAATTCCTGGCGGGATCTCCCCTGGATTCCCAGTAGGATCTTCCTTGGATCCCAGCAGGATTTCCATTCCCCAAGGGATCAAACACCGATTCCTGGCAGGATCTCCCCTGAATCCCAGCAGGGATCAAACACCCATTCCTGGTGGGATTTCCCCTGGATTCCAGCAGGATTCCCATTCCCGGAGGGATCAAACACCGATTCCCAGCAGGATTTCCCCTGAATCCCAGCAGGGATCAAACGCCCATTCCTGGCAGGATCTCCCCTGGATTCCCAGTGGGATCTCCCCTGGATTCCAGCAGGGATCAAACGCCCATTCCTGGTGGGATCTCCCCTGGATTCCCAGTGGGATCTCCCCTGGATTCCAGCAGGGATCAAACGCCCATTCCTGGTGGGATCTCCCCTGGATTCCCAGTGGGATCTCCCCTGGATTCCAGCAGGGATCAAACGCCCATTCCTGGTGGGATCTCCCCTGGATTCCCAGTGGGATCTCCCCCGGATTCCAGCAGGATTCCCATTCCCAGAGGGATCAAACACCCATTCTTGGCGGGATCTCCCCTGGATCCCAGCAGGATTTCCACTGGATCCCAGCAGGATTCCCATTCCTGGCAGGATCTCTCCTGGATTCCTAGTGGGATCTCCCCTGGATCCCAGCAGGGATCAAACACCCGTTCCTGGCAGGAACCCTGGGTTCCAGTGGGATCTGCCCTGGATTCCCATTCCCCAAGGGATCAAACACCAATTCCCGGCGGGATCTCCCCTGGATCCCAGCAGGATTCCCATTCCTGGTGGGATCTCCCCTGGATTCCCGGCAGGATCTCCAATGGATCCCAGCGGGATCTCCCCTGGATCCCAGCAGGGATCAAACACCCATTCCTGGCAGGATCTCCCCGGCAGGATCCCTCCATTCCCGCAGCCTCAGTCCCAGCAGCACTCCCAGGATTCTGGGGTGATCCCATGGGGTGATCCCAGACGATCCCATGGGATCCCTCCCGAGCTCAGTCCGGTTTCCGGCCCAGCCTGCGGAAGACGCTGCCGGCGCCGCGGGGCTCGCAGGAGCTGCTGACGTTCCCGCAGCCCCAGGCCGGCCGCAGCTCCGCGGGCACCGAGCTGGACACGGCCCCGTCCTGAGCCTCCCCCGAGCTTCCGGAACATTCCCGGCGCTTCTTCAGCACGCCGGCGTAGGGCAGCGCCTCGGCGGCGCCGGGATCGCCGGGATCACCGGGATCGGCGGGATCGGCGCCGTCCAGGGCGTCCCCCAGGCGGCTGAACACCCCCGAGGGCTGCGGGGACGGATGGAGACCAGGTTGGAGCTGCTGTCCCTGGAGCCCGATCCTCTGGATCCCTGGAGCCCGATCCTCTGGATCCCTGGATCCCACATCCTCTGGATCCCTGGAGCCTGATCCTCTGGATCACTGGATCCCACCTCCCCTGGATCCCTGGATCCCACCTCCCCATGATCCTGATCCTCTGGATTCTGATCCTTTGGCTCCCACCTCCCCTGGATCCCTGGATCCCACCTCCCCTGGAGCCCGATCCTCTGGATCCCTGGATCCCACCTCCCCTGGATCCCTGGATCCCAGCTCCCCTGGATCCCAATCCTCTGGATCCCTGGATCCCACTTCCCCTGGATCCCAATCATCTGGGTCCTGATCCTTTGGATCCCATGTCCCCTGGATCCCTGCTCCCCTGATCCTTTGGATCCTGTCCTGGATCCCTGGATCCCGCCTCCCCTGGATCCTGATCCTTTGGGTCCCTGGATCCTGATCCTCCGGATTCTGATCGTTTGGATCCCACCTCCCATGGCTCCTGATCCTCTGGATCCCTGGATCCCCCCTCCCCTGGATCCTGTCCTGTTCTGGATTCTGATCCTCGAGATCTTGGGTTCTTCCCTCCCCAGATCTTGTTCCCTCCCAGATTCTGATCCCTGAATCCCGGATCCTTTTCCTCCTCTGGATCCTTTTCCTCCCTGGATCCTTTTCCTCCCTGGATCCTTTTCCTCCTCTGGATCCTTTTCCTGCCTGGATCCTTTTCCTCCTCTGGATCCTTTTCCTCCTCTGGATCCTTTTCCTCCCCGGATCCTTTTCCTCCTCTGGATCCTTTTCCTCCTCTGGATCCTTTTCCTCCTCTGGATCCTTTTCCTCCCTGGATCCTTTTCCTCCCCGGATCCTTTCCCTCCCCGGATCCTTTTCCTCCCTGGATCTTGTTCTCCCCTGGATTCTCACCCCTGGATTCTCATCCCGTGGATTTTGGATCCTTTTTGCTCCTGGATCCCGCCCTCCCTGGATCCTGGATCCTTTCCCTCCCTGGATCCCTCCCCTATGGGATCCCGGATCTGCCTCCCGCCCTCCCAGATTTTGCCACCTCTGGGATCCGGCCCCACCCCCAATCCCAGATCCCCTCCCCACCCTGGACCCCCCTGGATCCCAATCCCAGATCCCACTGGATCCCAATCCCAGACCCCACTGGATCCCCTCCCCACCCTGGATCCCCCTGGATCCCCCCTCACCTTCCCGGCCGTGGCTGCGGCCGCTTTGGCCTCGGCCCCGAGGCGCTCGAACACCGACGTCCGTGCCAGACCTGGGGGGGCACAGGGAAAAATGGGAATTTGGGGGAAAAATGGGAATTTGGGGGGGAAAATGGGAATTTGGGGGGAAAAATGGGAATTTGGGGGGGAAATGGGGATTTGGGGGGAAATGGGGATTTGGGGGGAAAAATGGGGATTTGGGGGAAAAAATGGGGATTTGGGGGAGAAAATGGGGATTTGGGGGGGGAAAATGGGGATTTGGGGGGAAAATGGGGATTTGGGGGAAAAATGGGGAATTTTGGGAGGAAAATGGGAATTTGGGGGAGAAAATGGGGATTTGGGGGGGGAAATGGGAATTTGGGGGAGAAAATGGGGATTTGGGGGGAGAAAATGGGGATTTGGGGAGAAAAATGGGAAATTGGGGGAAAAATGGGGATTTGGGGGGGGAAAATGGGGATTTGGGGAGAAAAATGGGGATTTGGGGGGGAAAAATGGGGATTTGGGGGGGAAAAGGGGATTTGGGGGGAGAAAATGGGGATTTGGGGGGGGAAATGGGGATTTGGGGGGAAAAATGGGGATTTGGGGGAAAAATGGGGATTTGGGGGGCGAAATGGGGATTTGGGAACAAACCCAAAAGTGATTTTGGGGGTAAAAAAATTCCTTTTCCAGGAGATGAAATTTGGGATCCCCCCAGTCCCAGGAATGAATTTGGGATCCCCCCAGTCCCAGGAATGGATTTGGGATCCCCCAGTCCCAGGAATGGATTTGGGATCCCCCCAGTCCCAGGAATGGATTTGGATCCCAGGAATGGATTTGGGATCCCCCCAGTCCCAGGAATGGATTTGGGATCCCAGGAATGGATTTGGGATCCCCCCTGACCAGGAATGGATTTGGGATCCCCCAGTCCCAGGAATGGATCCCCCAGTCCCAGGAATGGATTTGGGATCCCCCCAGTCCCAGGAATGGATTTGGGATCCCCCCAGTCCCAGGAATGGATTTGGGATCCCAGGAATGGATTTGGGATCCCCCTG
>JAJEOU010000122.1:0-48843 GCA_021534815.1 Acrocephalus arundinaceus
GGAGAGATGAGAAGTCGATTTTTCCTCTCCTGGGGGTTGTTTCGGGAATCTTTTTCTTCCCTGTGGGGTTGAGATTGATAGCGGAAATGCTGTCATGGATTTGGGAATTCTTTTTCCTCCCAAATTGCTAATTGGGAGTTTTCGGTGTGATTAGTTGTTAATTTCTCCATGTTTTTCGTCTGACTCTTAGGGCTCGATTGGCATATGGTTTGGGATGCTTCTTGTCGCTCAGCGCTCATTCTGGTGTGTCTGTAGTCGGGGTGACTTCTGCCCTGTCAGGGGTCTGGGAAGGGATTTATTGCTGTCCCCCTGGTGCTTCTGCTGTTGTGGGGTAAGAGCATAGCAGCATCCGCTTTTCCGTGATTCCGTACTAGTGTCTGTAGTGAACCGGTCTCAGAGCATTCCTTCAAGCAGGGTACCTTACAGACCGGGCTTTCGCCCCTTTTCTTTTCCGCCCTTTTCCCTGGAGTAGGCTCGGTCTCGACTGGGTCTCCCCGGAGTTTCCCTGGTGCCCCTTCACTCTCGGTGAATCCGGATCCCTGGCTTGTCTTTTGCTGGTGATCATCTTCATCTGTCAGCGAGGGGCTTGAAGTCTGAATCTCGGTGCTTTGCTGGGTTCGGCACGATGGATTTCGGAGTTGGCCTGCTACAGGAATTCCTCTAGTTGGAATTTTGTTCTCTCTCCGTAGGTGGGGATTGGTAGTTGAAGTTTGTGGGGAGACGCTGGACTGTGGCACGAAGGGCACCACCCTCTTTTTGCGTGTCTAGGGCCCGCTCAGTGACTTGTGTTTGTCCGCGGCACACCGACTCATTTCTGGCCTACGGGTCGAATGTGCTTGCCCGGTCGTCTTGGATGTTACAGCTCGGCTTGGGGAGACTAGGGGGAGCCTGGGTGTCCCCAGGGGACTCTAGGGAAACGGTCCAGTGTCCCGCAATGGTCTGAGACACCCTAGGTGGCCCCCAAAACTGACACGGGATAGAGGGAGTGTCTTGTGTCGCCCTGGGTGTCCATGGTGTTGGAGTTAGAATGGAGAGTGGGACATAATACTTGCTCGGTGTCCCTGACTCCCTGTTGGGCACACTAGATGTGTTTCTGCATGAGAAACTTAATGGTGTGTACTAAGGGAGGGATTGCGCTGTGTTGTCTCTGTGGCACACCAAGAGGAAGAGATGTGTGGGTTCTGTCTGGAAAGTTTGCATAAGGTGAGGCGTCTGCTCGATGACATGAGGGTCTTCGTGTTTACGCTGGTCGAAAGGCTTTGAGTTGCTTCTTTGTCATTGAAATCTCTGCTTGTTTGATGAGTACCGGCCACTAGCCGCGTGTTAAACAAAACAGTAGAATAGGGGTAGTTTCCTGGGTAGTCCCAGGCGGACCTTGGGTGTATGGTGGCACAACCAAGCCCCTGACCTGTCCCCTGTTCACGCCTGTCGTCGAATAGGTTCTCCACGCTATACTGATATACAGCGTTGAAGGCTTTTGGGGTCTGGAGCGTTGGACTAATAGCTTGTGGCGGAGTGGGTGTTCAGGGGACTCTGACGGGTTAAAGAGTTTTCTTGCAGTAGTCTCTCGATCCTCGTGTCTTTGCAGCCGCCTTTCCTCACGAGATCATGGTGTGTTATCTCTTTTAGGGATAGTGTGGGGAGCTGGGTTGATGCCGCAGAGGGTTGGATTCTGAGCGGACAATACCTGGAGGGCTGTCTTCAGTTCGCTCTGACCCGAGGTCCGTGTACTGTCCACTCTTTGACCATCTGTTCCAATATGTGGGCAGAAGCTCGCATTTGGTGTCGAGTGAGGCTTCATACAGAGGTAATATATGACAATAAATAGTGATAAAGTGTAGTTTACATTCAGATTTAGATAGGTTAATCCAATATATACTAAATATAATAATATAATAATAATAAAAAGGTAAACATTCTTCTCCTGCTGATCAAGCTGGCGGTTGAGATATGGGATGAGAGGCAGGCAGGTTGGGGGAACGACCATCTTTACACCTACGTTGCCCCAATTGGTAATGAAGTCTATTGTAAAGGGTTGGTTCTCCACAAGAATGAGTGGTGTGAGAGCAGGGTGGGAGCTTGAGGTAGTTGCGCCAGGGGCTTGTCGGAGGGGTCAATTTTGGGGGTCTCGTTGACTCCCTGACTTGTTCTGACCGCCCTTAACCCTCGTTGTCCCCTTGGCAGCAAGCGTATTGAGGAGTTCGTGTTGGAACCTGGGTTGTTGTTCAGCTGAGTGCGTGTCTTGGTGAGATGAGGGACAACGCAAGGCCCCTGACGTTTCCATTATCTGGCTGTCCATATGAATGGATAATGGGGATCAGGGGGGACACAGTGCGAGATGATCAGGGGCTGTGAGGGCGCACTCTATGGAGATGCTGTGATCATAATATTTTACTGACCTTTTCTCTTCAGCTTCAATTTCTTTGTTACTCCAGTATGCCTCTCTAGGCTGAGTGTCCCCCTTAAGTTTAGCTATGGGTTGATCTTTGTACCCGCCCGTGTCCCGCCATGCCAATGAATACATAATGGCTCCACACCACGTTGAAACTGCGATCTCATTTTGGCTGACAGCCGGGGGCTCCTCGTCTTTATTAAACAGACGGGACTTCTGCTAGCCTCGGCACAATCGATTGTAACGAGCGCAGAATCAGGTCACTTTTTATTGGCTCATGGATATGATGGGGTCGAGTTTTCCAGTGACTGTGAGCCAGAGGGAGGGCGGCTGGGAAAGGTTACCGTAGTGGCGGCTCTTCACTCATCCTCTCCCACATTGCACCATCGGGGGTACGTCTGGGGGGTGAGCTGGTGTATGATATAACTCCGATTTTGGCTCTGGGCTGGTGTATTAGAGAGCCATCCCCTGTCTGGCCACGTTCCTCTCCGGATTGAATCAGACTATTCTTCCAGCCATCCTTTGTTGTCTCTTCTAATATCTCCTTATGTTTCTCCTGGCAAGTTGGGATATTTTACTTCTCAGATAACTGATGATCCCACCTTATTTTCCCTCTCGTAGGTCGGATAAATAATTGCGCCTGCATACTCAACTTGTGTCCCAATATAGCGGTGTATTCTGGGTGGAAAAAGCTCTCGAATCCGACTTCTCTAAATAATACTTTCTCGTGGTGGGATACCTCAATACCCTAGGTTGAATCATGTGCGATAGAATCAATCTTGTATGACTGAAACGAGGTTCATTGTCCTGGGGACGGGTATTACCTAATTAGTGGTGGTGGGGTGCATCCATCTTACCGCTGTGTCATTATAACTCCCCTTCTGGTGTGGTACGTAATCCCCATTACGAGATCGCAACAAAACCTTCTGGTAGAGAGAGTTAACCCATTCTAAATGTGCCCGGTGGGAGATTACCATCCTATTCTCGCGAACCCTTCAGGTGGGATTATCCTCTGTCCATAACCCGTCCAGCTGTTGGGATACCGAAGTATCCAACAAGACTCCCTTTTGTCCTTGGGTGTGGGCATTACCGTCAGCTTCCAGATGGTGGCAAACTTTCTAATTCCAGGTGCGGTTACTCTTGTGTTACCTATCTAAACTCTCCTCTTCCCAGATACATTGGCACGTTCCTCATTTGATTCTCCAATCCCTTATGGTTCAGGTCTGGGGAGACTACCGCCTATCAGCTTCAATTACTCCTTCCCAGGTGTATTACCTGGTCATGACTTACACTGTACCCTCTTCTCATAATAATCCCTTTTTCGCCTGTAGCTGTACATTACCGGTCTGTTCATACATACCTACTTCCATAACCCCTTCTCCAGACTGACATTTAACGAAAATTTCACCAACTGGCACGCTAAATCACATTTCCAGCTGACATTACTAAGTCTTATTTTCCCTGTCCTACAAACCGCCTCTATCCCAGCTGACATTTCACCATATCTACCTACCATTTTACACCACCTTTCCCAGGTGTATTTACCATTCCCCTTACCCTCAAAATACCTTATTACCAGCTGACATTACCTCGTTCCCTTACCATGTTAAACGCCAAACCATCCAACTATTTCCCAAAGCTGTGGGATCTAATAATTAAAAAAGCAAATATAACACCTATATATCTCAAACCCTTTCCAGTGGACATTACCAACAGTCTCCTCTCCCCTCAAGGTCGCGTTTACTATCGTGGATTTCACCAGCGGAAGTCGACGCGGGTCATCCAATATAAGAGGCACTGGTGGAGCGGGTAGTGAACGAAGGGATTGTTCAAATACACGGCGCCCCGCGGATATTTGTGTCAGTTAGCTCTCCCGGTTTCATTCATTAAACAATGTCCTGTGTTCGGCTTATGTCACTGGAGATTCAGATATACTTTTGTCACGTTGTGTTATGCTGTGTACCCTTTACATTACTACTCATGATACCACATACTTTTTTCGTACAAGTAGATGTCCATGTGTCCCCTCGGAGTCGCCGTGTTACGTAGTACTGCTGTACCCTTAAGCGAGATCATCATCCTTTGTCATTGTCTGTGTCCCCTTACAGATATCTTCGTGTCCTGATAGTCCCCTCGTCTACAGACATCGCGTGTCCATCCTTTGTCACATGTGTCTGGTGTTCCCCTTACAGACATCCCATGTCCACATCCTTTGTCAAATGTGTCCTGTGTCCCTGTACAGTCATCCCTGTCCACCTTTGATCTTTATCTCACAGCTTTTGCTCCCCCTCTGTCCTCTGTCCCTTCTGTTCCATGTTCACCTTTGCTCGGTGCAGACTACTCCATTTTTGTCACATGTTCTCTTGTGGCTATCTCTTTAACTTAGATTTACTCTTAGTGTTTCCTGCTGTCCTCGTCTGGGTTATCTTCACGACATCTAGGTGTCCCATAACACTATTTGTCTCAAAGAATTGTCGTTCTTCTTTCGGGTGTCCATTTGTTCCATCTTGTTCTGCAGTATATTCTTTCCTTGTCCTCGTAAGTTCTTATTATTTCTTCGGGTGTACCGTGTTCCATGTTTCCTTACAGATATGTCCAATCCTTTATAGGGAATATTGTTCATTTGTTCCCTTTGTCCTGTACAACTTTTGTGCTGCTCTCTGTCCCTGTTGTCCTTCTGTCCCTCTGTCCTTGTCTCTGTCTCCTCTGCTTCCTTGCTCCCCTGGTCCCTTTAGTGTCCTCTGTTCGCCTCTTGGTCCGCCTCTGTCCCTCTGTCCCTCGAATCCTCTTGATCACTTGTCCCTTAGTGTCCCTTGTTGTCCTCTGCTACCTCTGTCCCTTTGTCCTTCGGTAACTTCTTGTCACCTATCTGTCCTCTGATCCCTCTCCTCTGTACCTTTGTCCTTTGTTCCTCTGTCCGTGCCCTATGTCGCCTTGTCAATTTGTTCCGTTGTGCATTTGTCTCCTAATTGGTACCTGGTTGGTCATAGCATCTGGTACACTTTTGTCCACGCCTGCCTGTACCTGGGTTGTCTACTACTGTCCCAAACAAAATGTGCCTCTGTCTTTGTCCTTGTCCTCTGCTCCTCTTTGTTCCCTTATCCCTTCTGTCTTTGTCCTTTGTCCTTACTTTGCACCTGAAGTACTGTACTCTTTGTCCTTGTCTCTGTCCTTTGTCCTATCCTTCTTGTCCTTTGTCCTCCTCGTCCCTTCCTGTACTCTTCTTGTCCATCTGCGTCTCCTTCTAGGGTCCCTCCATAGATCCTCTGGTTCCCTCTGTCCCTCTTGGCTCCCTTTGTCCTTGTCCCTTGTCCTTCTGTACCTCTGTCCCTTGTCCCCTCGTCCTCTGTCCTCTGCGTCCTCTACTACTTCGTGTCCCCCGACCCCTCCTGGCTCTCCCACCTTCCCTTCGTCCTGGGATTTGGATCCCACGTCCTGCTCTCAGTGTGACATCTGTGACGTGCCGAATGCCCACACACATCGACATGCTCTCCTACGGAACCTACGTACTGACCTTCTACCTTCCCTCTGAGCTCAGCTAGGAGGAGTAATTCCATGTTTTCGCCTGGATCCTGGTGCCCGTTTCCCCATCCCTCGGAGTTGGGAGTGGGAAACTGGAGGGCAGGGGTGAAGCTCTCCAACCTTCCTCAGTTCTGGATTGTCCACAAATTTGGGGTTGCAGAATTTTTATTGCCACCAATTGGGTATAGCAGAATTCATACCAGATTGTCCACAAATTATTGGGGTTTGGGGTGAATTTTATTCATCCACTGTCACAAATTTGGGGTGAGCAGGAATTCCATCGCGAGAGGAGGGATCTGGGTGAGCGGAACCCCAAAACAGGGACAGGGGGAAGCTCCCACCCTGCTTCTGGGATTGTCCCACAAATTCGGTGGTTTGAGTGGAATATCATCCAATTGTCCCACAAAATTGGGGTTGAGCAGGAATTCCATCCACGAGGAGGTGGTTTGGCTGAGGGAATCCCCAGGGACAGGGGAGCTCCCACCCTCAGGCTCGGGATTGTCCACAAATTTGGGGTTTGAGCCAGGAATTCCATCCAGGAGGAGGGATCTGGGTGAGGATTTCCCTGGGATTGGGCGCAGGGGGAAACTCCCCCTCTCAGGTTCTGGGATTGTCCCACAAATTCGGGTTTGAGCAGGAATTATAATTCCAGAGGGGGGATCTGGGTGAGGGAATCCCCGGACGGGACAGGGAAAGCTCCACCCCTCAGGTTCTGGGATTGTCCACAAATTCGGGTTTGAGGCAGGAATTCCATCCAGAGGAGGGTTGGGTGAGGGAACCAGGGACAGGGACAGGTGACAAATCCAAGCTCGGCTCCATCCCTGCAGTGTCTCTGTCCCGTGTGGGCTGTGACATCCGTGTCCTGTCCCAATCCCTTCTCCTGCTTGTTCCATGGCAGGGAATGGGATCGATGTGGATCCTGAGGGCTGTCCTGCTCCAGGGCTCCTTTCCCTGATCCCACTTTAACTTCACAGGACCATGCCCTGGAGCAATTTCCCCATGGAGAAAGGACATCTTTATTCGGCTCGCTCCTAGCTCTCAACAGGTACGGATTGTTGGATTCCTTTTCTCTGTGTCTCAGCCAGGCTCAGCCCTTCCTGGGACCCCTGGAGGGGCCCTGGGACCCCCTTGGGAGAGGTGCGCCTGGGGTCCTGGATGGCCCTGGGGACCCTGGAATGGCTTGGGACCCCCTGGAGTGGCCTGGGGACCCCTGGAATGGCCTTGGACCCCTGGAGTGGCCCTGGGACCCCTGGGGAGGAGGGGCGCGGCCCTGGGGACCCTGAGTGGCCTGGGACCCCTTGGGGAGGAGGCGATGGCCCTGCGGACCCCTGGAATGTCTGGGACCCCTGGAGTGTGGCCCTGGGACTCTGAGAGTGGCCTGGGACCCCCTTGGGACCCCATGGGAGTGGCCCTGGGGCGACCCTGGACCGCGGACCCTCCCTGGGGGAGGAGGTGGCCTGGGTCCCTGTGTGGCCTGGACCCCCTGGGGACCCCTGGAGTGGCCTCGGGACCCTCACCCGGGGAGGAGGTGGCCTGGGGACCCCTGGAGTGGCCTCCTGGACCCTGGAGACCCTGGAGTGGCCTGGGACCCCGCGGGAGGAGGTGGCCCTGGAGCCCCCCTTTGTCCCTCAGGGGGTTCCAGGGGTCCACATTGTCCTCTCAGCATGGGAGTGGCATGAGACGATGGGGGGGGGACAGGGAGGGGGGACCCCCGTGGGGAGGGGGTGCAGGGGCTGGGTTGGGGGCTCTCAGTGGGGTTGGGGCGCTCTCAGTGGGATCGGGGGGCTTCTAGTGGGGCAGGGGCTGTCATGGGGTTGGGGCGCTCTCGTGGGGTTGGGGGGCTTGTCATCGGGGGGGGGGTTGGGGTGGGGCTCGGGTGGGGGGTTCAGGGGTTGGGGGCTTCAGTTTGGGGCAGGGTAGGGGTCTCAGTGGGGCAGGGGGGCCTCTCAGTGGGGCGGGGGCTCAAGGGGGCTGTGTTGGGGGGCTCAGGGGGACGGGTTGGGGGGCTCTCTCAGTGGGGCGGGGGGCTCTGCAGTGGGTTGGGGGCCTCAGGGGGTGAGTTGGGGGGTCAGGGGCTGTGTTGGGGGCTCTCAGTGGTTTAGGGAAGGGCTCTCAGGTGGTGGGGCGGGGTGGCTCTCAGTGGGGGCTTTGGTGGCCTCTAGGGGCGTGGGTTGGGGGCTCTCAGGTGGGCTTGGGGGTCTCATCGTGGGTTGGGTAGGGCTTCAGTCGGGTCGGCCTCTCAGTGGGTCGGGGGCTCTCAGTGGGGTTGGGGCTCTCACGTGGGGTGCTTCGGGGGGTCTCAGGGAGACTGAGTTGGGGGTCTCAGGGGGTGGGTGGGGGGTCAGGGGGTTGGGTGGGGGTCTTCCAGTGGGTCGGGGCTCTCACGTGGGTGCGGGGGGCTCTCATGCGGGGTTGGGGGCTCTCAGTTGGGCGGGCGGGGCTCAGGGGAGCGTGAGTTGGGGGGCTCAGGGGCGCGTGGGTTTGGGGGGCTGCAGGGGGCTCTGGGCTTGGGGGGTCTCAGGTGGGGCGGGTCAGGGGGGCGTGGGGGTCAGGGGGCTGCAGTTGGGGGGCTCAGGGGGTTGGGGGCTCTCAGTGGGTCGGCTAGGGGGTGCGGAGGGCTTCAGGGGGCTGGTGGGGGGCTTCAGGGGGCCTGGGTTGGGGGGCTTCTCAGTGGGTCGCGAGGGGCTTCAGTGGGGGTGGGGCTCTCAGTGGGGCTCTCAGTGGGGCGGGGGGCTCAGGGGCTGAGTGGGGGGCTCAGGGGGCTGGGTTGGGGGGCTCTCAGTGGGGCGGGGCCGGGGCTGGGCCCGGCTCCAGGCTGTTCCCCCCCCAGGACGAATTCCGACTCGGCGCTGCACACCAGTGTGATGAACCCCGCCCCCAGGACCCCTACCTGGGCCCCTCCCAGGCCGGGCCCCCCCCGGGCCGCCGGGCCGGTGAGCTCCCCCACACCCACCCTGCACCCTTGGGTGCTCTGGGAGGGTCCCAGGGCAGCCCCCTCCCCTCTGTGCTCCCCTGACCCTCCTGTGCCCCCACAGGGTTCCTGGATGGGGACTCGGACAGCAAAGGTTGAGGCCGGAACCCAGATGTGACCCCGGATCCTCGGGGGGGTCTGGTGTCCCCCCTGAGCCCCCTGAGCCCACTGACCCCCCTGGCCCCCTGAGCCCCACTGACCCCCCCTGAGCCCCCCTGACCCCCACTGACTCCCCCTGAGCCCCCCTGTCCCCCCCGACCCACACTGACCCCCACTGACCCCCACTGACCCAAACTGACCCCCTGACCCCCACTGACCCCCACTGACCCCCCGTACCCCCCTGTCCCCCCGTCCCCCATGTCCCCCCCCGTCCCCCACTGACCCCCCCATCTCCCCCTGACCCCCATGTCCCCCACTGAACCCCCTGACCCCCGTGACCCCCCTGACCCCCCTGTACCCCCTGTCCCCCACTGACCCCCCTGACCCCCCTGACCCCCCATGTCCCTCCCTGACCCCCACTGACCCCCCCTGACCCCCACTGAACCCCCTGTCTCCCCCTAACCCCCATGTCCCTCCCTGACCCCCACTGACCCCCCTGTACCCCCATGTCCCTCCCTGACCCCCACTGACCCCCTGTCCCTTCCCAGTGTTCCTTTTCCAAGTGCCTCCCATTGAAGAGACCTTGATGACACCAAGCACTCGCTGAAGCCCTGGGACACCAAGAAGGTGATTGGGGGTGTCCCCCGTGTCCCCCCATTTCTGTCCCCCACCCCCGTGTCCCAGCCCGGCCTCATTGGTGCCCTTTGGTCCCACAGCTCTCGTCCTCCTCGGCCCGGCCGCGCTCCTGCGAGGTGCCGGGAATCCAGTGAGTGCTGGGAGGGACTGGGAGGGGCTGGGGGGAATCCTAGTGAGTGCTGGGAGGGACTGGGAATGGGCTGGGGGATCCCAGTGAGTGCTGGAATGGGCTGGGAGGGACTGGGAGGGATTGGGGGTATCCCAGTGAGTGCTGGAGGGACTGGGAGGGACTGGGGGGGATCCCAGTGAGGGGCTGGGTTAGGAAGGGGTTGCTGGGGAGGGGGATGTTTGGAAGCAGGTGGGTACTGGGCAGGGGACACTGGGGGACACTGGGACACTGAGGGACACTGGGGGACATTGGGGGACACTGGGGACAGACTGGGGACACTAGGGACGCTGAGGGACACTGGGGGACATTGGGACACTGGGGGACACTGAGAGACACTTGGGGACACTGGGGACACTGAGAGACACTGGGGGACATTGGGGGACACTGAGGGACACTGAGAGACACTGGGGGACACGGGGGGACACTGGGGGACACTGGGGGACATTGGGGGACACAGGGGGACACTGGGGGACACTGAGGGACACTGGGGACACGGGGGACATTGGGGGACACTGGGGGACACTGGGGGACACTGAGGGACACTGGGGGACACTGAGGGACACCGGGGGACACTGAGGGACACTGGGGGACATTGGGGGACACTGGGAGACACTGGGACACTGGGGGACACTGAGGGACACTGGGGGACACTGGGGACACTGGGGACAGACTGGGGGACACTGGGGACACTGGGACACTGGGGGACACTGGGGGACACTGGGGGACACGGGGGGACATTGGGGGACACTGGGGGACACTGGGGACACTGAGGGACACTGGGGGACACTGAGGGACACTGGGGGACACTGGGGACACTGGGGACAGACTGGGGACACTGGGGACACTGGGACACTGGGGGACACTGGGGGACACTGGGGGACACGGGGGACATTGGGGGACACTGGGGGACACTGGGGGACATTGGGGGACACTGAGAGACACTGGGGGACACTGGGGGACACTGAGAGACACTGGGGGACATTGGGGGACACTGAGGGACACTGAGAGACACTGGGGGACACTGGGGGACACTGCAGGGGGAGGCAGCCCCGTTCCCACCCCAATCCTGTCTCTCTCTCTCCCCCCTCCCCAGCATTTTCCCCTCCCGGATCAACCTGCCAACGTGCCCCTCATGCCCTCGGCCCTCAACACGGGGGGGTCCCTGCCCGACCTGACCACGCTGCACTTCCCATCCCCCCTGCCCACCCCCCTGGACCCCGAGGAGGCCCCGTACCCCCCCCTGAGCGGGGGCAGCAGCACCTCCAACCTGGCCACCACCATGACCCACCTGGGCATCAGCGGCGGCGGGAGCAACGTGGGGCTGGGCTACGACCCCCCAGGTGAGCCGGGACCCCTCCCTGAGCTGGGGCACCCCCAGAGCACCCCCAGGACACAGGGAGGTTCCAGCTGTGTCCCACAAAGGTGGGGACAAACTGGGGGGGGGACACAGGTGAGCTGGGACCCCTCCCTGAGCTGGGGGCACCCCCAGAGCACCCCCAGGACACAGGGAGCCTCCAGCTGTGTCCAGGAAAGATGGGGATGAACTGGGGGGACACAGAGACACCCCCAGGCTGGGGGACACAGGGAGGCTCCAGCTGTGTCCCACAAAGGTGGGGATGAATTGGGGGGACACAGAGACACCCCCAGGTGAGCTGGGACCCCTCCCTGCACCGGGGGCACACCCAGAGCACCCCCAGGACACAGGGAGGTTCCAGATCTGTCCCACAAAGGTGGGGACAAACTGGGGGGACACAGAGACACCCCCAGGCTGGGGGACACAGGGAGGCTCCAGCTGTGTCCAGCAAACATGGGGACAAATTGGGGGGACACAGAGACACCCCCAGGTGAGCTGGGACCCCTCCCTGCTCCAGGGGCACCCCCCAGAGCACCCCCAGGCTGGGAACCCCTCTGGGGGACACAGGGAGGCTCCAGCTGTGTCCCACAAAGATGGGGACAAACTGAGGGGACACAAAGACCCCCCCCCAGATGCTGCCCTGGGTGCAGCAGTCGGCAGCTCCAGTCTGGGATGGAGCTTTGGTGGTCTGGGAATGGGATCTGACGGATTTGGGGGTGCTGTGGGTGTGTGGGGGCAGCCCAGCTCCCGCCCTGTTCCCCTCCTGCTCTGTGGGGTCCCTGGGGGGGCCTGGCTCTCACTCCACGGGCTCTGGGCGGTGCCCACCTCCCACCCAGTGCCCCCCACGCCGCTGTCCCCCTGCCCGGGGTGTGTGTGTGTCCATCCCTGTGTCCGTCTCCATCGTTTCGGTGGCTCCGTGTCCCCCGTCCATCCCCCGGGAGCCCCTCCCGGAGCCATCCGGGGGCTCGGGGCTGTTCCGGGGATAACGGCGCTCTCTGTTTTTGTCCCCACAGGACTCCCCTCACCTCTGCAGAGCTCCCTGAGTAACCCATCCCTGCAATCCTCCCTGAGCAATCCCAACCTCCAGGCCTCCCTTCGCAGCCCCTCGCTCCAGGCTTCCCTCAGCAACCCCTCGCTCCAATCCTCCCACAGCAGCTCCTCCATCCCCTCCTCCCTGTCCAACCAGTCCCTGCCTTCCTCCCTGTCCTCCTCGCTCTCCAACCCCTCGCTGCCCACGTCCCCCCGGAGCCAGCCGCTCCAGTCCTCCCCCAGCAACCCCAGCCTGCCCTCGGGGCTGGGAGGCTCCTTCGCGGCCACCTCGCCGCGCCGCCGGGTCCCGCTCAGCCCCCTGTCCCTGCCCGTGGCCGGCGACTGCAGACGGCAGCACCCCAAACAGTTCTCACCAACAATGTCACCCACATTGTCCTCCATCACCCAGGTACGCATCGTCCCCACGCTCCAGCGCCGCCGCCTCCTCCTCCTCGGCCTCTTCCTCCTTTCCCTTTCCTCCTCCTCCTCCTCCCCTTCCTCCTGCTCCTCTTCCACTTCCTTCTTTTCGTCCTCCTCCTCGGCCTCTTCCTCCTTTCCCTTTCCTCCTCCCCCTCCTCCCCTTCCTCCTGCTCCTCTTCCTCTTCTTTGTCCTCCTCCTCCTCCTCGGCCTCTTCCTCCTTTCCCTTTCCTCCTCCCCTCCTCCCTTCCTCCTGCTCCTCTTCCACTTCCTTGTCCTCCTCCTCTTCCTCATCCTTTTCCTCCTTTCCCTTTCCTCCTCCTCCTCCTCTTCCACTTCCTTCTCCTCTTCCTCGGCCTCTTCCTCCTTTCCCTTTCCTCCTCCTCCTCCTCTTCCACTTCCTTCTCCTCTTCCTCGGCCTCTTCCTCCTTTCCCTTTTCTCCTCCTCCTCCTCCCCTTCCTCCTGCTCCTCTTCCTCTTCCTCGTCCCCCTCCTCTTCCTCGGCCTCTTCCTTGGCCTTTTCCTCCTTTTCCCTTTCCTCCTCCTCCTCCCCTTCCTCCTGCTTCTCTCCCATTTCCTTCTCCTCCTCCTCTTCCTTGTCCCCTTCTCTTCCTCATCCTTTTCCTCCTTTCCTCTTCCTTCTACTCCTCCTCCTTGTCCCCTTCCTCATGTTCCTCTTCCTCATCCTTTTCCTCCTTTCCCCTTCTTTCCCCTTCCTCCTGCTCCTCTTCCACTTCCTTCTCCTCCTCCTCCTCCTCGTCCCCTTCCTCCTGCTCCTCTTCCACTTCCTCGTCCCCCTTCTCTTCCTCGTCCTTTTCTTCCTTTCCCCTTCCTCCTCATCCTCCTCCTCCTCGTCCCCTTTCCTCCTCCTCCTCTTCCCCATCCTCGTCCTTCCCATCCTTCTTGTGTTCCTCCTCTTTGTCTTCTTTTTCTTCCTTCTCTTTCTCCTCTTCCCTATCCTTGTCCTCCTTGTCCTTGTTTTGGACCTTTTTGTTCTCTTCATCCTCCTCTTCCTCGTCCTCCTCCTCCTCTTTGTCCTGCCTGTCCTCATCCTCCTCCTCCTCTTCTTTCCCTCCTCCTCCCATTCATTTCTCGTTCGTTTCCATCCTCATCTCACCCACACCCCAGGGCCCCCCTCGCCCCCGCCCCCCTTCCCATGCCCAGGGCCTTTGGGGGGACCCCCGTGTCCCTTCCCGGCCCCCCATCCCCTCCGAGGGGACCCCGGCCCACGCTGGGCCCGGGCACAGCCAAGGCCGAGTTTGGGGGTCTCAGTGGCCGAGTTTGGGGGTTTCAGTGGCCGAGTTTGGGGGTTTCAGTGGCCGAGTTTGGGGGTCTCATTGGCCGAGTTTGGGGATCTCTGTGGCTGAGTTTGGGGGGTCTCAATGGCCGAGTTTGGGGGTCTCATTGGCTGAGTTTGGGGGTCTCAATGGCCGAGTTTGGGGGTCTCAGTGCCCGAGCTCGGGGGTCTCAGTGGCCCAGCTCAGGGGTCTCAGTGGTGGCTGAATTTGGGGGTCTCAATGGCCGAGTTTGGGGCTCTCATTGGCCGAGTTTGGGGGTCTCAATGGCTGAGCTCGGGGGTCTCAGTGGCCAAGTTCAGAGGTCTCAGTGGCCAAGCTCGGGGGTCTCAGGGATGGCTGCCGGTTCCGAGGGGGCTGTGGGAGCCCCCCACCCTTGGGGGGCCCCTCGCTGACCCCCCCTGTCCCCGCTGTCTCCTCAGGGCGTCCCCCTGGACACCACCAAGCTGCCGGCGGAGCAGCGGCTGCCCCCGTACCCCTACGGGCAGCCCGGGGTGCTGCTGGGCTCCCAGCCCCCCCCGAGGGCCCCCGCGCCCCCCAGGACCCCCTACAACCCCCCCTACACCCCCGGCAGCGCCATGGGGCAGCAGCCCCTGGCACAGCCCCACGGAGACTTCGGCCTGGGCAGCGTGAGTGGGGGGCACGGGGAACCTGGGGGGGGCACGGGGACACTGTGGGGGGGACATGGGGACTCCTCTGGGGGGCACGGGACTGGGGGGGCATTGGGACCCCTGTGGGGGGGGACACAGGGACACTGTGGGGGGATATGGGGACCCCTCTGGGGGGGACATAGGGACCCCTGTGGGGGGGACATGGGGACCCTGGGGGGGCATGGGGACATTGGGACCCTATGGGGGGGACATAGGGACCCCTGTGGGGGGCATGGGGAACCTGGGGGGGGACCCGGGGACATTGGGACCCTATGGGGGGGACACGGGGACCCTATGGGGGGGATATGGGGATGGGGACCCCTCTGGGGGGGACACGGGGACCCCTATGGGGGGACATGGGGACCCCATGGGGGGGACCCAGGGACACGAATCCCTATGGGGGGACACGGGGACAGAGACCCCTCTGGGGGGGACACGGGGACCCCTCTGGGGGACACAGGGACAGTGATCCCTATGGGGGGGACACGGGGACACCTCTGGGGGGACACGGGGACATTGGGACCCCTCTGGGGGGGTCACCAGGGCAGAGGTGGGGACAGGGGAGCCTCCCTGGGGGTCTCTCCTGACGTGTCCCCCCCCCACAGCTGGAGCAGTTCGGGATCGGGGAGAGCCCCCCCGGGAACAGCGGGGGGTTCCCCGAGGAGTTGGGGGCCCTGAGTTACCCCCCAAGCGAGGGGGGCTACGACCCCCCCGGCCTGAACCGCCCAAACCTGAGCAACTGCAGCCGCCACGGCCCCATCCCCAACATCATCTTCACAGGTGGGGGGCACGGGGGGGGCCTGGGGGGGCATGGGGGTCCTGGGGGCCATGGGGGGCACGGGGGGTCCTGGGGACATGGGGGGTCCTGGGGATCCTGGGGGCATGGGGGGTCATGGGGGTCGCAGGGGGACACGGGGGGCACGGGGGGACAGCCCAAACACGGCCCCATCCCCAACATCATCTTCACAGGTGGGGGGCACAGGGGGTCCTGGGGGGCATGGGGGGGTCCTGGGGGGCCTGGGGGGTCATGGGGAGCCTGGGGGGGTCCTGGGGGGTCCTGGGTTACACGGGCGGTCCTGGGGGGTCACAGGGGGTCTGTGGGGTCATGGGGGGGTCTCTGGGGTGGGACAGGTGGGGGGGTGGGCTGGGGGCTCTGTGGGGTGGGCTGGAGGCTCTTTGGGGGTCCCTGGGGTGTCACAGGAGCTGGGGTGGTGCCACGGGGGTCGCTGGGTGGCACAGGGGGTCCCTGGGGTGTCACAGGGGGTCCCTAGGGTGTCACAAGGGGTCACAGGGTGGCACAGGGGGGTGGGCCGGGGTCTCTTTGGGGGTCCGGGCTGTCACAGGAGCTGGGGTGGTGCCACGGGGGTCCCTGGGGTGTCACAGGGGGTCTCTGGGGTGGCACAGCTGGGTGGGTGGGCTGGGGGCTCTGTGGGGTGGGCTGGGGTCTCTTTGGGGTCCGGGCTGTCACAGGAGCTGGGGTGGTGCCACGGGGGTCCCTGGGGTGTCACAGGGGGTCTGTGGGGTGGCACAGGTGGGTGGGTGGGCTGGGGGCTCTGGGGGGTGGGCTGGAGGCTCTTTGGGGTCCCTGGGGTGTCACAGGAGCTGGGGTGGTGCCATGGGGGTCGCTGGGGTGGCACAGGGGGTCCCTGGGGTGTCACAGGGGGTCTGGGGTGTCACAGGAGCTGGGGTGGCTCAGGGGGTCCCTAGGGTGTCACAAGGGGTCACAGGGTGGCACAGGGGGGTGGGCCGGGGTCTCTTTGGGGGTCCGGGGTGTCACAGGAGCTGGGGTGGTACCACGGGGGTCCCTGGGGTGTTTCCCCGGGGATTTGGGGCGGGGCTGGGGTCTCTCCCGGGGCCGTACTGACCCCCGTACCCCCCCCACCCCACCCCACAGGCGATTCCCCCCCGGGCTGTCCAAGGAGATCGCGACGGCGCTGGCGGGGGTCCCGGGCTTCGAGGTGGAGGGGGGGTCCCTGGGCGGGCTGGGGGCGCTGGAGGAGGAGCTGCGCATCGAGCCGCTGACGCTGGACGGGCTGAGCATGCTCAGCGACCCCTGCGCGCTGCTCACCGACCCCGCCGTGGAGGATTCCTTCCGTTCCGACCGCCTGCAGTGAGCCCGGGGGGGCCCCGGGGCCGCGACCCCCCCGCCCTGCCCGGCCCCCGGCCCCGCCGCCCGCTGCGCTCCCGCTGAACCGCCGGGAAAACCGGGAAAGAAACACCGGGAAAACCTCGGGAAAAACGGGCGCGGGTGCCCCAAACCCGGCTGGGGGGGGCTGAGATTGTCCCCAGAGACCCCCGGGGGGGTCCCAGCGCCGCGACGCCCCCGTCCTGCCCGCCCCCCGGCCCCGCTGCGCTCCCGCTGAACCGCCGGGAAAAACCGGGAAAAAAACACCGGGAAAACCCGGGAAAAACGGGCACGGCTGCTCCAAACCCGGCTGGGGGGGGCTGCGGTTCTCCCCAGCGACCCCCGGGGGGTCCCAGCACCGCGACCCCCCCCAGTTTCCCCCCCCAGACCCCCGCGGTCGCTTTTGTCCCGGGAAATCCTTGGGAAAAGTGGGCGGGGGGCGCCGGCCCTGCGGACCCTCCAAAGCTGTCAGGGGCTGCCACCAACTCCGGGGGGGCCCCGCCGCGCCCCCCCCTCAATTCCCACCCCGGGAATGTGGGGAGGGGGCTCCAGCCGAGCCTGGGGGGTCCCCAGCACCACGAGCCCCCCAGTTCCCCCCACCGGGCCCTGTCCCCCCCCAAGAAAAACCCCGGGGTCACCTCGGAGCCGGGAAAATCGGGGAGGGGGAGAGAGAATCTCGGGCCCCCCCCAAAACAAACCTGGGGGGTTCCACCCAGCGCCCCCTCCCCAAATTCCCACCCCCAGGAAAATCGGGAGGGGAGAGAGAATCTCGGCCCCCCCCCCCAAAACAAACCTGGGGGATTCCACCCAGCGCCCCCTCCCCAAATTCCCACCCCCAGGAAAATCGGGGAGGGGGAGACCCAATCTCGGCCCCCCCCAAAACAAACCTGGGGGGTTCCACCCAGCGCCCCCTCCCCAAATTCCCCCCCCACACCCGACCAGGCACTGTTCTCCTGGGAAAACCCTGGGAAATTGGGGAGGGGGGGCACTGCAGCACCCCCAGACCCCGGCCCGGGGGTCCCGGTCCCCCCCCGGGGTGGCTGTACATAACCCCGTAGGTAGAGACCCCCGGGGGGGCTGGGGGGGGCCGCTTCTGCCTTTATTTATCATTTTTCCGGCTAATCAATCATGTTTAAGGAGAAATCCCGCTCCCCCCCCCAATATTTACCCCCAGACCCCCCAAAATTACCCAGCTGCCGGGGACGTGTAGAAAGCACTTGTAACTTTGCCCCCCCCCAAAATTGCCCCCCGGGGGGACCCGTCCGTGGGTGGGGGGCCCTGGGCCCCCCCCGGAGGGAGCCAGAGTGATTTATTATTATTATTATTTTTTAAAATATATTCTATGTTAATTAAATCCTCCCTGTTCGGTGTGTGGTTAAAAGTGGGGGGGTTCAGCTGCTCCAGCCCCGCCAGGCCCTTGGGGATGGGGTCACTCGGTGGGGGGAATGTGGGGGTCCCTAAATGGGGAGGGGGCAAAGGGGTCTCGTTTTGGGGGGGTCCCTAAATGGGGAGGGGGCAAAGGGGTCTCGTTTTGGGGGAGTCCCTAAATGGGGAGGGGACAACGGGGTCTCGGTTTGGGGGGGCAAAGGGGTCTCGTTTGGGGGGGTCCCTAAATGGGGAGGGGGCAAAGGGGTCTCGTTTTGGGGGGGCAAATGGGTCTCTTTTTGGGGGGGGCTGGGTCACTCAGTGGGGAAGGGACATAGGGGTCCCTAAATGGGGAAGGGGCAAAAGGGTCTCGTTTTGGGGGGGGCCAAGGGGTCTCGTTTTGGGGGGCAAAGGGATCTCTGCCTCGGGGGAGGGGGGATGGGAAATGGGGTCCCCCACGTTCCTTGGGGGCTCCTTGAGTTTCCTGGGCAGGGTCGGGGGGTCTCTCGCAGTCCCTGGCAGTTCCTGTGGGATCTGGGGGGGTCCTGGCGGATTTTGGGGTCCGGGGGGGGCGGTGTCCCCCGGGGGTGCCGCGACTCCTCCGCGCCGCCGGGGGGCGCTGTGGCGGGCGGGGCCCGGGCGGCCGCGCGGTCGCGGCCCAGCCGAGCCCAAAGACGCGGCCCCGGCCCGGCCCGGCCCGGCCCGGCCCGCAGGTACCGGGGGTGAGGGGGGAGAGCCCGGGCCGGGGGTCCCGCGGGGGCTGCGGGGGCTGCAGGGCCGGGTCTGGGCCCTGCGGGGCCGGGGGATGGAGCCGGGCCGGCCGTGGGGCCTGTGGGGCCGGTGTGGGGCAGTCACCGGGGGGGCGCGGGGATGGGGACCCCGCCGGGGCCGGGGCACCGGGACGGGCGTGGGAGCGGGAACTGTCGGGGGGCGTCACCCGGAGAGACGGGACAGGGGGTGTCACACGGGGATGGGGGAGTCACCCAGGCCCTCCGCAGGAGGTGACCCCCCCCGTCTGAGGGCTGTCACTGTCCCCCCCCGGGGCTGTCACTGTCCCCAGGGGGTCTGACCCCCAGATCTGAGGGGTGTCACTGTCCCCAAGGGGGGTCTGACCCCCCCGTCTGAGGGGTGTCACTGTCCCCAAGGGGGGGTCTGACCCCCCAGATCTGAGGGGTGTCACTGTCCCCAGGGGGGTCTGACCCCCCCGTTTGAGGGGTGTCACTGTCCCCAGGGGGGTCTGACCCTCCCCCCGGGGCTGTCACTGTCCCCATGGGGTCTGACCCCCCCCAAGTCTGAGGGGTGTCACTGTCCCCCCCATCTGAGGGGTGTCACTGTCCCCCCCCGGGGCTGTCACTGTCCCCAGGGGGGTTGTGACCCCTCGGTCCGGGCACTGTGACCTCCCCAGCCGGGGGTGCCCTCCCGGGGTCATGGTGGCACCCCCGGGTGTCCCTGCTGGGGTGGCACCCCTGTGTCCCTGCTGGGTGTCCCTGCTGGGGTGGCACCCCCGTGTCCCTGAGTGTCCCTGTTGGGGTGTCCCTGCTGGGGTGGCACCCCCCGGGTGTCCCTGCTGGGGTGGCACCCCCCGGGTGTCCCCGCGGGGGTCGCGGCCGTGTCGCCCCCCGGGGTGGCGGGGCCGGGGTGACGTTGGCGCTCGGGGCCCGGCGCTTCCTTCCCCTTTCCTGCTCCCCCCGTGCTCCGGCTCCGGCGGCTCCAGGGGCTCCCCGTGGGCAAACCGGGGGTGCTGGGGACACCGGGGGGGCTCTGGGGACACCGGGGGGGCTCTGGGGACACTGGGGGGCTCTGGGGACACCGGGGGGGCTCTGGGGACACCGGGGGGGCTTTGGGGACACTGGGGGGCTCTCGGGACACTGGGGGCTCTGGGACACTGGGGGGGCTTTGGAGACGGGGAGTCCTGCGCTGCTGGGGACCGGCGGTGCTGGGGACACCGGGGGCTCTGGGGACACTGGGAGGGCTCTGGGGACACTGGGGGCTCTGGGAACACCGGGGGCTCTGGGGACACTGGGGGGGCTCTCGGGACACTGGAGGGCTCTGGGGACACTGCGGGGGCTCTGGGGACACTTGGGGGGCTCTGGGGACACTGGGGGGGCGCTTTGGGGACGGGGAGTCCCGCGCTGCTGGGGACCGGCGGTGCTGGGGACAAGGAAGGGGCACAGGAAGGGACCGGGTCCCCAAAGCGGGGGCGCACCCCCAAACCGGGAGAGCCGCAGGGTTTGGGGATCCATCCCCCGATCCATACCGAGGGGTCCTGCCCGTGCCCCGGGGGGCGGCTGGAAGGTTTTGGGGGGCTCCTCGTGTCCCGCGGCGTGACCGGAAAGCTCCTCCCTTCCCGTCCCGCGGGGCAGCGGCGGGAGCGGGGGTGGTGACATCGGCCGTGTCCCCGCAGATGCTGTGACAGCCATGTCGGACGAGAAGCCCCCGCAGCTCGTGGATTACTTCGTGGTGGCCGGGCTGGCGGAGGCGTCGCGGGCGCTGGAGGAGGAGCAGCAGCCGCGGCCGGCGCGGCCCGGGGAGCCCATCACGGACGTGGCCGTGATCATCCGCTCGCAGGGCGAGGAGGTGCCCCAGGGCTTCACGTGCATCGAGACCAGCACGTCCGGACACCCCGTGGACCTCAACGCGGGGCTGCTCAACAACCCCCAGATGTTCCTGTGCTACAAACGGGGCCGGGACAAACCCCCCCTGATTGAGCTGGGGTGAGTGGGGAGGGCACCGAGTCCTGCTTGGGGTCACACCAGTCCTGAGGGGTGCTCCAGGGCTGAGTTTGGGGTGAGTGGGGAGGGCACCGAGCCCTGCTTGGGGTCACCCCAGTCCTGAGGGGTGCTCCAGGGCTGAGTTTGGGGTGATGGGGAGGGGATCCCAGTCCTGCTCTGGGACTGGGGGCAGAGTTTGGGATGAGTGGGGAGGGCACCGAGTCCTGCTTGGGGTCACACCAGTCCCATGGGTGCTCTGGGACTGGGGACAGAGTTTGGGGTGAGTGGGGAGAGACCCCAGCGCTGCTTGGGGTCACACCAGCCCCATGGGGTGCTCCAGGGCTGAGTTTGGGGTGAGTGGGGAGGAGATCCCAGTCCTGCTCTGGGTCACACCAGCCCTGCTCGGGGTCACCCCAGCCCCAGGGGGTGCTCCAGGGCTGGGGACAGAGTTTGGGGTGATGGGGAGGGCACCCCAGCCCCACTCGGGGTCACACCAGCCCCGTGGGTGCTCCAGGGCTGAGTTTGGGGTGATGGGGAGGGGACCCCAGCCCTGCTCTGGGTCACCCCAGCCCAGCTCTGGGTCACACCAGCCCCGTGGTTGCTCCAGGACTGGGGTCAGAGTTTGGGGTGATGGGGAGGGCACCCCAGCCCTGACTGGGATCACACCAGCCCCGTGGGTGCTCCAGGGCAGAGTTTGGGGTGATGGGGAGGGCACCCCAGCCTTGCTTGGGATCACCCCAGCCCCGTGGGTGCTCCAGGGCTGGGGGCAGAGCTCAGGGAGCAGGGACAGCACCCGGAGGTGCCGGTGACACCTCCCGGGGCTCCCCTCTCCCCTGTCCCCCCTCAGGGTGCACTACGAGGGCAAGGACCGGCCCAAGCCGGGCTACCAGATCCTGGACACCACCCCCTACAGCCGCTCGGCCAACCTGGCCTCGGGCTCCCCGGGCCACCAGAGAACCTTCCTGACCTTCCGGAGAGCGGCCGAGCCCCCCGGCCACCACACCCTGGGGGTCACCGACATCTGCCTGGTGATGCCCAGCAAGGGCGAGAGCACCCCCCACACCTTCTGCCGCGTGGACAAGAACCTCAACACCAGCATGGTGGGTTTGGGGGGTCCCTCTCATCCCCCCTGGTGCTGCCCAGCCTCTCTGACCCCCCAAAATCCTGATCTGTCCTTGCAGTGGGGCCCGGCGCTGTTCCTGTGCTACAAAATCGCCGTGGCCAAGGACAACACGTTGGTTTATGAGGCAGGTGGGTGCCTTGGATTCTGGGTCCCCCCAGGGGGAACCAGGGTTTTTTATTGTCATTATTATTTTTAAAAGTAATCTCTGTGCTAATTAACCTCCCCCAGGTGGTGCAGGGATGATTTGGGGGAGCTGCAGGAGCCCCGGGGTCTCTCAGGGGGGTTTGGGGAGCACAGGGTGGGGGTCTGGGGCTGCCCCAGCGCCCCTGGGGGGACCTTGGCAGGCTCTGGGACTGGAGTCACTCACTGGGGAGGGGGGACAGTGGGGTCCCTTACTGGGAAGTGTGGTAACCCTTACTGGGGTGGCACTGGGGTCCCTTACTGGGAAGTGTGGCATGTGTTATTGGGGTGCCAGTAGGGTCCTTACTGGGGTGACAATGGGGTCTCTTACTGGGAAGTGTGGAATGTCTTACTGGGGTGGCACTGGGGTCCCTTACTGGGGTGGCACTGGGGTCCCTTACTGGGGTGGCACTGGGGTCCCTTACTGGGGTTGGGGACAGTGGGGTTTCCTGTTGGGGCAATGGGGTTTCCTTTTCGGGGGAAGTTTTGGGGGGCGGTTTTGTGGGGCTGTGGGCACTCCCCTGGCTGCCCCCTCCTCTCTGGGGTGGGGGAGATGACCCAGGGGGCTGATCCTGGTGCCCGGTGTCCATGTGTCCGTGTGTCCGTGTGTCCGTGTGTCCGTGTGTCCGTGTGTCCGTGTGTCCATGTGCCCGGCTGTCCATGTGTCCGGTGTCCGTGTGCCCGGTGTCCACATGTCCATGTATCCGTGTGTCCATGTGTCCGTGTGTCCGGCTGTCCATGTGCCCGGTGTCCACATGTCCGGCTGTCCGTGTGTCCATGTACCCGGCTGTCCATGTGCCCGGTGTCCATGTGTCCGTGTGTCCGTGTGTCCGTGCAGGGCTGCTGAGCCGTTACCCCGAGCAGGACACCGAGTCCTTCCCGCTGCCCGAGTCGGTGCCCGTGTTCTGCCTGCCCATGGGGGCCACCATCGAGAGCTGGCCCGTGGGCACCAAGTACCCCCTGCCCGTCTTCTCCACCTTCGTCCTCACCGGCGCCTCGGGGGACAAGGCACGGCGGGGCGGGGGGCTCAGGGGGTGTGGGGTGGGGGGCCCCAGGGCCATGGGAGGGGTTGGGTACAAAGGTCTCAGCACCCACAGTCCCAGCACTGTGGGACTGGGATCCCCAGTGCCAGGGGATCCCAACATTGTGGGACTGGGATCCATGGGGCTGAGGATTCCCAACATTGTGGGACTGGGATCTGTGGTGCCAGGGGTTCCCAGCATTGTGGGACTGGGATCCCTGGTGCCAGGGGTTCCCAGTGCTATGGGACTGGGATTCCCCGTGCCAGGGGTTCCCAACATTGTGGGACTGGGATCTGTGGTGCCAGGGGATCCCAACACTGTGGGACTGGGATCCATGGGGCTGAGGATTCCCAACATTGTGGGACTGGGATCCCCAGTGCGTGGAGTTCCCAATGCTGTGGGATGGGATCCCCAGAGCAAGGGGTTCCCAACACTGTGGGGCTGGGATCTGTGGTACCAGGGGTTCCCAGCATTGTGGGACTGGGATCCCCGGGGCTGAGGATTCCCAACATTGTGGGACTGGGATCCCTAGTGCCAGGGGATCCCAACACTGTGGGAGTGGGATCCCTGGTGCCAGGGGTTCCCAACATTGTGGGACTGGGATCTGTGGTGCCAGGGGTTCCCAACACTGTGGGGCTGGGATCTGTGGTACCAGGGGTTCCCAGCCCTGATGGAACCAGGATCCCCATGCCCAGGATTCCCAACCCACACGGGACCGGGATGGTTCCAGGAGTTCCTGGGCTGTGGGACCAGGATGGTGCCAGGGGTTCCCAACCCTCATGGGCCCGGGATCCATGTACCAGGGGTTCCCAGGCTGTGGGACCAGGATCCCTGGTGCCAGGAGTTCCAGCACTGTGGGACCAGGGTCCATGTACCAGGGGTTCCCCACCCTCACAAACCTGGGATCCCTGGTGCCAGGAGTTCCAGCACTGTAGGACTGGGATTCCTGGTACCAGAGGTTCCCAGTGCTGTGGGACCGGGATCCATGTACCAGGGGTTCCCGGGCTGTGGGACCAGGATCCCTGGTGCCAGGAGTTCCAGCACTGTGGGACCAGGATGGTGCCAGGGTTCCCAGCCCTCACAAACCCGGGATCCCAGTGCCAGGAGTTCCAGCACTGTGGGACCAGGGTCCATGTGCCAGGGGTTCCCGGGCTGTGGGACCAGGATCCCTGGTGCCAGGAGTTGCAGCACTGTAGGACTGGGATTCCTGGTACCAGAGGTTCCCAGTGCTGTGGGACCAGGGTCCATGTACCAGGGGTTCCCAGCCCACACAGACCCGGGATCCTGGTGCCAGGAGTTCCAGCACTGTGGGACTGGGATTCCTGGTACCAGGGGTTCCCGGGCTGTGTGACCAGGGTCCATGTACCAGGGGTTCCCAGGCTGTGTGACCGGGATCCCCGGTGCCAGGAGTTCCAGCACTGTGGGACCAGGATCCCTGGTGCCAGGAGTTCCAGCACTGTAGGACTGGGATTCCTGGTACCAGGGGTTCCCCACCCTCACAAACCCGGGATCCCAGTGCCAGGAGTTCCAGCACTGTAGGACTGGGATTCCTGGTACCAGAGGTTCCCAGCACTGTGGGACCAGGATCCCTGGTGCCAGGAGTTCCAGCACTGTGGGACTGGGATTCCTGGTACCAGAGGTTCCCAGCACTGTGGGACCGGGATCCATGTACCAGGGGTTCCCGGGCTGTGTGACCGGGATCCCCGGTGCTGGCGGTTCCCAGCACTGTGGGCCCAGGATCCCGGTGCCCGGGGTGCCCTGACAGCCGTGCCCCGCAGGTGTACGGCGCCGCCATCCAGTTCCACGAGGCGTTCCCTCGGGAGCGGCTGTCGGAGGCGCAGGCGCTGCGCCTGGGGCTGCTGAGCGTGGTGGATCGGCGGCCGGTGCCGGGGCGCTCCCTGCACACCCGCAAGAGCATCTGCGTGCTGTCCCACTGGCCCTTCTTCGACGTCTTCCGCAAGTTCCTCATGTTCATCTACCGCTACTCCATCTCGGGCCCCCACGTGCTGCCCCTGGAGACGTGAGCGCGGAGAAGGGGGGGCGCCAAGGGGGGGGCCGGGGGCCCGCGGTGACCCCCCCCGGCTGACGGGGCCGCTCCGCCCGCAGGCACATCTCCCACTTCATGCACAACGTGCCCTTCCCGTCCCCGCAGCGCCCGCGGATCCTGGTCCAGGTGAGTCCTCCCCGTGGGGGGGGACGTGGTGGTGACCCCCCAGCCCGGTGTGTCCCCCCCGTGTCCCCCAGCACGTGTCGGTGTCCCCGCAGATGTCCCCGTACGACAGCCTGCTGCTGTGCCGGCCCGTGTCCTCCCCGCTGCCGCTCAGGTGGGGCTGGGGGGTGCTGGAGGGGAGGGGACAGGTGGGGACGGGCCGTGGGTGACCCGGGGATGTCCCCGCCCTCAGCGGGGCCAGTTTCCTGACGCTGCTGCAGAACCTGGGCCCCGACAACGCGGTGGCGCTGCTGGTGGCCGTCCTGACCGAGCAGAAGCTGCTCATCCACTCCCTGCGCCCCGACGTGCTGACCAGCGTGGGAGAGGCGCTGGTGGCGGTGAGTGACCGTGGGGACACCGCGGGGACACTGGGGACAGCGTGGGGACACTGTGGGGACACCGCGGGGACACTGGGGACAGCGTGGGGACATTGTGGGGACACTGTGGGGACATTGTGGGGACACTGTGGGGACGCTGTGCGGACAGCATGGGGACACCGTGGAGGCAGCGTGGGGACATTGTGGGGACACCACGGGGACACTGGGGACACCGGGTGGGCTGTGGGGACACTGTGGGGACATTGTGGGGACACTGTGGGGACATTGTGGGGACACTGTGGGGACACCACAGGGACATTGTGGGGACATTGTGGGGACTTTGTGGGACATTGTGGGGACGCTGTGGGGACACTGCAGGGACACTGTGGGGACACTGTGGGGACACTGTGGGGACACCGTGGGGACACTGTGGGGACATTGTGGGGACGCTGTGGGGACACCACAGGGACACTGTGGGGACACTGTGGGGACATTGTGGGGACACCGTGGGGACACTGTGGGGACATTGTGGGGACGCTGTGGGGACACTGCAGGGACACTGTGGGGACGCTGTGGGGACACTGTGGGGACACTGGGGACAGCGTGGGGACACCACGGGGACACTGTGGGGACACTGTGGGGACAGCATGGGGACACCGTGGAGGCAGCGTGGGGACATTGTGGGGACATGGTGGGGACACTGTGGGGACAGTGCGGGGACACCATGGGGACACTGTGGGGACACGCCGATGTGGGGCTGGGGACCTGTGGCACTGGGGATCCCGGTCCCACAGCACTGGGAATCCCGGTCCCGTGGCGTTGGTGATCCCGGTCCCACAGCACTGGGGACCTGTGGGACTGGGGATCCCCACCCCACAGCACTGGGGATCCCTGTCCTGATCCCACAGCACTGGGAACCCCGGTCCCGTGGGATTGGTGACCCTGGTCCCACAGCACTGGGAATCCCAGTGCCATGGCGTTGGTGATCCCGGTCCCACAGCACTGGGAACCCCGGTCCTGTGGCATTGGTGACCCCACAGCACTGGGAGTCCCGGTCCCGTGGCATTGGTGACCCCACAGCACTGGGAACCCCGGTCCCACAGCACTGGGAACCCCGGTCCCGTGGCATCAGTGACCCCACAGCACTGGGAGTCCCAGTTCCGTGACATTGGTGACCCCACAGCACTGGGAACCCCAATCCCACAGCACTGGGAACCCCAGTCCTGTGACATCGGTGATCCCGGTCCCACAGGACTGGTGGTCCCAGTCCCACAGCACTGGGAACCCTGGTCCTGTGGCATCGGTGACCCCACAGCACTGGGAACCCTGGTCCTGTGGCATCGGTGACCCCACAGCACTGGGAGTCCCAGTCCCGTGGCATCAGTGACCCCACAGCACTGGGAGTCCCAGTCCCGTGACATCGGTGACCCCACATCTCTGCAGACCCCACCCTGCGGCGCCGGGCCCCCCCAATCCCTCCTGGCGGGGGCCCCGCGGCGCTGACCACCCTCGTCCTGTCCCCAGATGATCTTCCCCCTGCGCTGGCAGTGCCCCTACATCCCGCTGTGCCCGCTGGCGCTGGCTGACGTGCTGTGTGCCCCCGTGCCCTTCATTGTAGGCATCCACTCCAGCTACTTCGACCTCTACGAGCCCCCCCGCGACGTCATCTTTGTCGACCTGGACACCAACACCATTTTCCAGTGAGTGTCCCCAGGGCTGCTTTGAAAGCAAAACCAGTGAAGGACTCCCAAGTCAGAAACACAATTTAATAAGATGGAAAGAAAATAAAGTAAAGTAAAATGAAATAAAAGTAATAGTACAAAAAAAAAACCCCTGACAGAGTCAGAACACAACCTGACACCCTGTTAGGGTGGTGGTGGCAGTCCAGATGAGATGGTCTGGTCGAAGCAGTGATTCCTGTAGAAACGTCTGGCAGCTCTTGTCACCTCTGGGAGTCCAGTGGATAAAAGCTGCCTGTGCTGTCCCAAACCCTGGATTTATCCAGGTGGGAATGCTTGGCTCCTCCCCCTGGGCGGAGCATCTCACAATGGGGATGATCTCATTCTATGAGTCTGTGCTGGTTTGAAAGCAAAACCAGTGAAAGACTCCAAGTCAGAAACACAATTTAATAAGAGGAAAAGAAAAGAAATAAATGAAAGCAAATTAAAATAATAGTACAAAAAAAACCCTGACAGAGTCAGAACACAACCTGACACCCTGTTAGTTAGGGTGGTGGTGGCAGTCCAGATGAGATGGTCTGGTCGAAGCAGTGATTCCTGTAGAAACGTCTGGCAGCTCTTGTCTCCTCTGGCAGTCCAGTGGATAAAAGCTGCCTGTGCTGTCCCAAACCCTGGATTTATCCAGGTGGGAATGCTTGGCTCCTCCCCCTGGGCGGGGCATCTCACAATGGGATGATCTCATTCTATGAGTCATGCAGTGGGTCCTTGATGGCCCATTAAACAGAGATAACTCTGAGGGAATTATCTGTGAGTCATGCAGTGGGTCCTTGGTGGCCAAATAAACACAGATAACTCTGAGGGAATTATCTGTGAGTGCTGCAGTGGGTCCTTGATGTCCCATTAACCAGAGATGGGAATTATCTGAGTGCTGCAGTGGGTCCTTGATGTCCCATTAAACACAGATAACTCTGAGGGAATTATCTGAGTCCTGCAGTGGGTCCTTGGTGGCCCATTAACCAGAGATGGGAATTATCTGTGAGTGCTGCAGTGGGTCCTTGCTGGCCCATTAAACACAGATAACTCTGAGGGAATTATCTGTGAGTGCTGCAGTGGGTCCTTGCTGGCCCATTAAACAGAGATAACTCTGAGGGAATTATTTATGAGCCATGGGCAAGGCATTGTTGGGCTCGTTAACAGAAGATAAGGAAAACACTGCCCCACGTTGGCTCCAACGCTCATGGGGATAGAATACATTGGGCACAGTCTGCATTGTAACCTAGGACAGTGTCCCCAGGGCTGGGGGGCCCTGCTGGGGTCCTGGGGGGTCCCTGGGGGGTCCCAGGGGGGTCCTGCCCTGCCCTCGTGCCTGTGTCCCCAGGAGTGAGGAGAGGAAGCTGCTGTCGCCCCGGGCTCTGCCCCGCCGGCCCTGCAAGGTCCTGCTGGCCTCGCTGCACAGCCTGGCCCAGCAGCTGGATGAGCGTGAGTGGGGGTCCTGGGGGTGGGCTGGGGGGTCCTGGGGTGTCCTGGGCAGTCCAGGGGTGTCCTGGGGTGGGCTGGGCAGCTCCAGAGGTGTCCTGGGGGGTTCAGGGGTGTCCTGGGGAGTCCAGGGGTGTTCTGGGGTGGGCTGGGGGCTCCAGGGTGTCCTGGGTGGGCTGGGGGACTCTGGGGGTCCTGGGGTGGGCTGGGGGGCTCCAGGGGTGTCCTGGGGTGGGCTGGGGTTCACCACATCACCATTATTCACATGGAATAACCGAAATTGAGAGGGACAAAACCCACCCTGAAACCCCCCCTGCACCTCTGCTGTTACACAGAATAACCCAAATCGGGAGGCACAAAACCCACCCTGAAACCCCCCCTGCACCTCTGCTGTTACACAGAATAACCCAAATTAAGAGGCACAAAACCCACCCTGAAACCCCCCCTCCCTGGGAGCGTTTTCCAAGCAGGATCAGCGCCGTGGCCTCACTCCCTCCCTCCCTCCCCGGGCGTTGTTTCCCAACCATTCCTCGGCCAGACCCAGACCCACCCCGGGGCGGGACCCGCCGGGCCGCGCTGACACCGCCCTGTGTCTGTCTGTCCGTCCGTCCCCGCAGTGCTGAGCGCGCCGGGCGAGGAGGAGCCCCCGGAGCTGCTGCTGAGCGACGCGGAGGCGGCGGGGGCGCGGCGGGCGCAGCTGGAGCTGGAGGCACGGGCGGCTTTCCTGCGCTTCATGGCCTGCGCCCTGCGCGGGTACCGCTCCTTCCTGCGCCCCATCGCCCCCGCGCCCGCCCCGGCCGGCCGCGACGCCGGCAGCCTGTTCGCGCTGCAGGGTGTGTGGGGAGAGGGGTGCTGGGGGGATTGGGGTGTTCCTGGCATGTCCGGGTTGTACGGGTCTGTCTTGTCTTGTCCCTGTCCCGTCCTGTGTGTGCCATCCTGTCCTGTGTGTCCCATCCCATCCCATCCATCCCATCCCATCCCATCCCATCCCATCCCATCCCATCCCATCCTGTGTGTCCCATCCCGTCCTGTGCGTCCCCTGCCATCCCATCCCATCCCATGCCATGCCAACCCATTCCATCCCATCCCGTCCTGTGTGTCCCATCCCATACTGTGTGTTCCCTGCCATCCCATCTTGTCCTATCCCATTCCCATCCTGTCCTGTACATCCCATCTTGTGCATCCCATGCCATCCTGTGTGTCCCATCCCATCCTATCCCATGCCATGCCATGCCATCTTGTGCATCCCATCCCATCCTGTGTATCCCAACCCATCCCATCCCATCCCATCCTATCCCAACCCATCCCATCCCAGCCATCCCAGCCATCCCATCCCATCTTGAGCATCCAATCCCATCCTGTCCTATCCCATGCCATGCCATGCCATCCCATCCCATCCCATCCCATCCCATCCTATTGATCCCATCCTATTGATCCCACCCCATCCCATCCCGTTCTATCCTGTGCGTCCCTTGCCATCCTGTGTGTCCCCTGCCATCCCATCCCATGCCATGCCAACCCATTCCATCCCATCCTGTCCTGTGTGTCCCATCCCATCCTATCCCAACCCACCCTGTCCCATCTCGTGCATCCCATCCCATCCTGTGTATCCCATCCTGTGTATCCCATCCCATCCCATCCATCCCATCCCATCCCATCCCATCCTATCCCAAGCCATCCCAACCCATCTTGAGCATCCAATCCCATCCTGTGCATCCCATCCCCATAGCATCCTGTGCATCCCATGCCATCCTATCCCATGCCATCCTGTCCTATCCCAACCCATCCCGTCCCATCTCGTGCATCCCATCCTGTCCTGTGCGTCCCATCCCATCCTGTGTGTCCCACCCCATCCCATCCCATCCCACCTCATCCCATCCCACTGCATCCCATCCCATCCCATCCCATCCCATCCCATCCCATCCCATCCCATCCCATCCCATCCCATCCCATCCCATCCCATCCCATCCCATCCCGTCCCACCCCCCCCAGTGACACTGTCCCCTGTCCCACCCCAGTGACCCTGTTCCCACCCCGGTGACGCTGTCACCCCCCGGTGACCCTGTCTCCCCCCAGTGACACTGTCCCTGTCCCACCCTGGTGACGCTGTCCCTGTCCCACCCCACTGTCCCTGTCCCCCCGGTGACACTGTCCCTGTCCCACTCCGGTGACACTGTCCCCTGTCCCACCCCAGTGACACTGTCCCTGTCCCACCCCGGTGACGCTGTCCCACCCCCCTGGTGACGCTGTCCCTGTCCCCGTGTCCCCCCCAGGGTTCCTGCGCTCCCGGGATCGGGCGTACCAGCGTTTTTACGCGCAGCTGCTGCGCACGCAGCTCTTCACGCAGTTCATCGAGGATTGCTCCTTCGCCAGCGACCGCGAGCCCTGCCTCGAGTTCTTCGACACCTGCGTCGACAAGGTGTGACCCTGTGTCCCTGTGTGTCCCCTCTGTGTCCCCTCTGTGTGTCCCTGTGTGTCCCCTGTGTGTCCCCTGTGTGTCCCTGTGTGTCCCTGTGTCCCCTCTGTGTGTCCCTGTGTGTCCCCTGTGTGTCCCTTGTGTCCCCTCTGTGTGTCCCTGTGTCCCCTCCGTGTGTCCCTGTGTCCTCTCTGTGTGTCCCCGTGTCCCCTCCGTGTGTCCCTTGTGTGTCCCTCACTGTCATTCCTCACACCTGTGTCCCCACTGTGTCCCTGTGTCCCCACTGTGTCCCCACTGTGTCCCTGTGTCCCCCCCGTGCCCCCAGTGACCCCGCCATTCCCCAGTGACCCCCCCGTGCCCCCAGTGACCCCACCATTACCCCAGTGACCCCCCTGTGCCCCCGGTGACCCCACCACCGTCCCCAGGTGCAGGTGGACCTGGAGAAGCCCGAGGACACGCCCCTGATGGAGCTGGACGACCCCCGTGGGGGGGAGCACACGGTGTTCATCACCCCCCCGGAGCAGCCGGCGGGGCCGGACGGGACCGAGCCCCCCGCCCGCTACAGGTGAGACCCCCGGGGCTCCCTGTGCCTCCCCCTCCCCAAACCCCACTCACCTGTGCCCCCCAAACCCCTGTGCTCACCTGTGCCCCCCCCAAACCCCTGTGCTCACCTGTGCCCCCCAAACCCCACTCACCTGTGCCCCCCCAAACCCCGCTCACCTGTGCCCCCCCAAACCCCACTCACCTGTGCCCCCCCAAACCCCACTCACCTGTGCCCCCCAAACCCCACTCACCTGTGCCCCCCCAAACCCCACTCACCTGTGCCCCCCCAAACCCCTGTGCTCACCTGTGCCCCCCAAACCCTGTGCTCACCTGTGCCCCCCCAAACCCCTGTGCTCACCTGTGCCCCCCCAAACCCCTGTGCTCACCTGTGCCCCCCAAACCCCGCTCACCTGTGCCCCCCCAAACCCCGCTCACCTGTGCCCCCCGCACCCCTGTGCTCACCTGTGCCCCCCCAAACCCCTGTGCTCACCTGTGCCCCCCCAAACCCCTGTGCTCACCTGTGCCCCCCCCAAACCCCGCTCACCTGTGCCCCCCCCAAACCCCACTCACCTGTGCCCCCCCAAATCCCTGTGCTCACCTGTGCCCCCCCAAACCCCACTCACCTGTGCCCCCCCAAACCCCTGTGCTCACCTGTGCCCCCCCAAACCCCTGTGCTCACCTGTGCCCCCCCAAACCCCCGTGCTCACCTGTGCCCCCCCCAAACCCCTGTGCTCACCTGTGCCCCCCCAAACCCCACTCACCTGTGCCCCCCAAACCCCTGTGCTCACCTGTGCCCCCCCAAACCCCACTCACCTGTGCCCCCCAAACCCCTGTGCTCACCTGTGCCCCCCCAAACCCCACTCACCTGTGCCCCCCAAACCCCACTCACCTGTGCCCTCCAAACCCCACTCACCTGTGCCCCCCCAAACCCCACTCACCTGTGCCCCCCAAACCCCTGTGCTCACCTGTGCCCCCCCAAACCCCCGTGCTCACCTGTGCCCCCCCAAACCCCACTCACCTGTGCCCCCCAAACCCCGCTCACCTGTGCCCCCCCAAACCCCTGTGCTCACCTGTGCCCCCCAAACCCCTGTGCTCACCTGTGCCCCCCCAAACCCCTGTGCTCACCTGTGCCCCCCAAACCCCACTCACCTGTGCCCCCCAAACCCCTGTGCTCACCTGTGCCCCCCCCAAACCCCTGTGCTCACCTGTGCCCCCCAAACCCCACTCACCTGTGCCCCCCAAACCCCTGTGCTCACCTGTGCCCCCCCAAACCCCACTCACCTGTGCCCCCCCAAACCCCTGTGCTCACCTGTGCCCCCCAAACCCCTGTGCTCACCTGTGCCCCCCCAAACCCCTGTGCTCACCTGTGCCCCCCCAAACCCCGCTCACCTGTGCCCCCCCAAACCCCGCTCACCTGTGCCCCCCCCAAACCCCACTCACCTGTGCCCCCCCAAATCCCTGTGCTCACCTGTGCCCCCCCAAACCCCTGTGCTCACCTGTGCCCCCCCAAACCCCACTCACCTGTGCCCCCGAAACCCCACTCACCTGTGCCCCCCAAACCCCTGTGCTCACCTGTGCCCCCCAAACCCCACTCACCTGTGCCCCCCCAAACCCCTGTGCTCACCTGTGCCCCCCCAAACCCCACTCACCTGTGCCCCCCAAACCCCGCTCACCTGTGCCCCCCCACACCCCTGTGCTCACCTGTGCCCCCCAAACCCCTGTGCTCACCTGTGCCCCCCCAAACCCCGCTCACCTGTGCCCCCCCACACCCCTGTGCTCACCTGTGCCCCCCCAAACCCCTGTGCTCACCTGTGCCCCCCCAAACCCCGCTCACCTGTGCCCCCCCACACCCCTGTGCTCACCTGTGCCCCCCCAAACCCCACTCACCTGTGCCCCCCCAAACCCCTGTGCTCACCTGTGCCCCCCCACACCCCTGTGCTCACCTGTGCCCCCCCAAACCCCTGTGCTCACCTGTGCCCCCCCCAAACCCCACTCACCTGTGCCCCCCCAAACCCCTGTGCTCACCTGTGCCCCCCCCAAACCCCACTCACCTGTGCCCCCCCAAACCCCTGTGCTCACCTGTGCCCCCCCAAACCCCACTCACCTGTGCCCCCCCAAACCCCTGTGCTCACCTGTGCCCCCCAAACCCCGCTCACCTGTGCCCCCCCCAAACCCCGCTCACCTGTGCCCCCCCCAAACCCCACTCACCTGTGCCCCCCCCAAATCCCTGTGCTCACCTGTGCCCCCCCAAACCCCACTCACCTGTGCCCCCCCAAACCCCTGTGCTCACCTGTGCCCCCCCCAAACCCCACTCACCTGTGCCCCCCAAACCCCACTCACCTGTGCCCCCCCAAACCCCTGTGCTCACCTGTGCCCCCCAAACCCCACTCACCTGTGCCCCCCAAACCCCACTCACCTGTGCCCCCCCAAACCCCTGTGCTCACCTGTGCCCCCCCACACCCCTGTGCTCACCTGTGCCCCCCCCAAACCCCACTCACCTGTGCCCCCCCAGGTATGACGGGTTCCCCACGCTGCGCCCGGAGCTCCTGGAGCCCCCCCGGGACCCTCTGGTGGCTCAGCTGTGCCAGGCCCGGAGCAGCGCCCCGAGCAGCCCCGCCCCGCGCCGCACCAAGCAGGTGAGGGACAGCACCTGGGGGGTGCCTGGGACACCTGGACAGGTGGGACAGCGCGTGGCTGAGTGTCCCCGTGAGCTGTGACACCTGGACAGGGGGGACAGCACTGGTGTAGGTGTCCCCATGAGCTGTGACACCTGGAGAGGTGCCCGGGTGGGACAACACTTGCTCTGGTGTCCCCGTGAGCTGTGACACCTGCCCAGTTGGGGCTCAGCTCCCATCCCCTTACTGTCCCTGTCCCCATGAGCTGTGACACCTGGACAGGTGCCCCCCTGGGTCTCATCTCCCATCCCCTGACTCTCCCTGTCCCTCGGTGTCCCCATGAGCTTTGACACCTGCCCAGGTGCCCAGATGGCACAAACACTTGCTCTGGTGTCCCCATGAGCTGTGACACTTGCACAGGTGCCCAGTTGGGGCTCAGCTCCCATCCCCTGACTCTCCCCTGTCCCTGGTGTCCCCAGAAGCTGTGACACCTGGACAGGTGCTCGAGTGGGACAGCACTTGGCTAAGTGTCCCCCCATTAGCTGTGACACCTGCCCAGTTGGGGCTCAGCTCCCATTCCCTGACTCTCCCTGTCCCCCGGTGTCCCCATGAGCTGTGACACCTGGACAGGTGGGACAGCACGTGGCTGAGTGTCCCTGTCAGCTGTGACACCTGGACAGGTGCCCGGGTGGGACAACACTTGTACTGGTGTCCCCATGAGCTGTGTCCCCATGAGCTGTGACACCTGGACAGGTGCCCAGATGGCACAACACTTCTATAAGTGTCCCCATGAGCTGTGACACCTGCCCAGGTGCCCCAGTGTTGCTCATCTCCCACCCCTGACTCTCCCCTGTCCCCAGTGTCCCCATGAGCTGTGACACCTGGACAGGTGCCCCTCTGGGTCTCATCTCCCACCCCTGACTCTCCCCTGTCCCCGCTGTCCCCAGGAGATGAAGGTGGCCCAGCGGGTGGCCCAGAAGTCCTCGGCGGTGCCGGAGCTCTGGGCTCGGTGCCTGCTGGGTCACTGCTACGGCCTCTGGTTCCTGTACCTGCCCACGCTGGTGCGCGCCGCCCCGGCCAAGCTCCGCGCGCTGCAGCTCGCCTACGACGTCCTGCGCAAGATGGAGCAGCACAAGGTGGTGCTGCCCGACGAGGTGGGTGCTCCTGATCCTCCTGGGTGCTCCTGGGTCCTCCTGGGTGCTCCCGATCCTCCTGGGTGCTCCTGGGTCCCCCTGATCCTCCTGGGTGCTCCTGGGTCCCCCTGATCCTCCTGGGTGCTCCTGGGTGCTCCTGGGTGCTCCTGATCCTCCTGGGTGCTCCTGGGTCCTCCTGGATCCTCCTGGGTGCTTCTGGGTGCTCCTGGGTGCTCCTGATCCTCCTGGGTCCTCCTGGGTGCTCCCGATCCTCCTGATCCTCCTGGGTCCTCCTGGGTGCTCCTGGGTCCTCCTGGATCTTCCTGGGTGCTCCTGGATCCTCCTGGGTGCTCCTGGGTCCTCCTGGATCCTCCTGGGTCCTCCTGATCCTCCTGGGTCTTCCAGATCCTCCTGGATCCTCCAGATCCTCCTGGAAAAGGGGATCTGGGGCTGGGGTGGGCAGTGCTGGGGGCTGGAGAACGTCCAGGGAAGGGGAAGGGGCTGGAGCAGCAGGAGAAGGGATGGGGAGCTCCTGAGGGAGCTGGGGAAGGGCTCAGCCTGGGAAAAAGGGGGTTCAGACTGGGGAAAGGGGCTCAGTCTGGGGAAAAGGGGGTTCAGTCTGGGAAAAGGGGGCTCAGGGGGAATTTTGGGCTCTGCTCCCAGGGAACAGGGACAGGAGGAGAGGGAACGGCCTCAGGCTGGGCCAGGGGAGGCTCGGGGTGGATATTTGGGAAAATTCCACCTGGAAAGGGCGGCTGGGCCTCGGGAGGTTTGGAGTGGCCACCCCTGGAGGTGTCCGGCCTGGACATTGGTCTGGGTGACCAGGGAACCCCTGGACATTGGTCTGGGTGACCAGGGAACACCTGTGGGTGACCAGGGAACCCCTGGCCGTTGCTCTGTGTGACCAGGTGTGGATCAGGCACGGGTGGGGCTCTGTGATCCCGGGGCTCTTTCCCACCTGGGCGATACCTGTGGGGCTGTGAGGGTGGCCGGGATGGCCGGGGTGGCCTGGGATGGCCCGGGTGCCCCGGGGTGGCCTGGGATGACCCGGGGTGCCCCGGGATGGCCGGGGTGCCCCGAGGTGCCCCGGGATGGCCTGGGTGGCCCGTGGTGGCCCGGGGTGCCCCGGAATGGCCCGGGGTGCCCCGAGGTGCCCCGGGATGGCCGGGATGGCCCGGGTGCCCCAGGGTGCCCCGGGATGGCCCAGGATGACCCGGAATGGCCCGGGGCGCCCCGGGATGGCCGGGATGGCCATGGTGGCCCAGGTGCCCCGGGGTGGCCGGGATGGCTGGGGTGGCCTGGGATGGCCCGGGATGGCCCGGTTGGCCGGGATGGCCCGGGTGCCCCGGGGTGCCCCGGGATGCCCCGGGATGACCCGGGATGACCCGGGATGACCCGGGATGACCCGGGATGGCCCGGGCTGAGGTACCACCCCCCCCGCAGGTTTGTTACCGCATCCTGATGCAGCTCTGCGGGCAGTACGGGGAGCCGGTGCTGTCCGTGCGCGTCCTGCTGGAGATGAAACGCGCCGGCATCGTCCCCAACACCGTCACCTACGGCTACTACAACAAGGTCACCCCCAGGGGACTCACTGCGTTTGGGGAGGGGTCCTGGGGGTCCCCCGGCCACCCCTGACCCCTCCCGGTGTCCCCCTGGCAGGCGGTGCTGGAGAGCAAGTGGCCGGCGGGGACGCAGGGGGGGCGGCTGCGCTGGGCCAAGCTCCGGAACGTGGTGCTGGGGGCGGCGCAGTTCCGGCAGCCGCTGCGGCAGCGGGAGCGGCGGGGAAGCACCGGAGAGCCCCGGGGTGAGGGGCCGGGGGCACCGGGGGGGTGGCAGAGGGGTTGGGGGGCACCGGGGGGGTGTCAGAGGGGCTTGGGGGGCACCGGGGGAGGGGTCAGAGGGGTCTGGGGGGTGTCAGAGGGGTCTGGGGGCACCGGGGGGAGGTTGGCACCCCACGTTGTCCATCCCCATTTGTGGGTTTTGGGGTGCTGCTGTCACCCGACATTGTCCCTCCCCTATTTTTGGGTGCTGTGGTTTTTGGGGGGCTGTTGTCACTGACACCACATTGTCCCCCCCATTTGTGGTTTTTGGGGGGCTGCTCTCCCTGACCCCACATTGTCCCCCCAATTTGTGTTTTTGGGGTGCCGCCATCACCGCCCCCCTGTCCCCCCCAATCTGTGGTTTTTGGGGTCCCACCATCACCGCCCCCTGTCCCCCCCAATCTGTGATTTTTGGGGTCCCACCATCACCGCCCCCCTGTCCCCCCCAATTTGTGTTTTTGGGGGTCCCACCATCACCGCCCCTGTCCCCCCCAATCTGTGGTTTTTGGGGGTGCCGCTGTCACCCCACATTGTCCCTCCCCATTTTTGGGGTCCCACCATCACCGCCCCCCTGTCCTCCCCATTTGTGGTTTTTGGGGGGTGCCGCTGTCACCCCACATTGTCCCTCCCCATTTTTGGGGTCCCACCATCACCGCCCCCCTGTCCCCCCCATTTGTGTTTTTGGGGTCCCACCATCACCGCCCCCCTGTCCCCCCCAATCTGTGGTTTTTGGGGGTGCCGCTGTCACCCCACATTGTCCCTCCCCATTTTTGGGGTCCCACCATCACCGCCCCCTGCCCCCACAGGTGAGCAGCCGCCCCCCGCCCCGCGGCCCCCCCTGCACCGCCAGACCACCTGGGCGGGTCGGAGCTTTCGGGAGCCGCTCCCGGCCCCGCGCTTGGTCAAGAGCGGCAGCCTGAGCTTCCCCGGCACCGCCCGCACCGAGGGGGGGCCCCGGGCCGGGCCGGGGGAGCCCCCCCCGCTCCCCGAGACCCCCACCCCGCCGCCCCCCCGCCCGCGGGCCGCCCCCGGCTCTGCCCACGGGAGCCTCTCGGACATCGGCACGGACGACGAGGCTCCGGCCGGGGGTCCCGGGGGGGTCACCCCGCGCCGCGGGCTGGCGGCCAAGCTGCAGCAGCTGCTGTCACCCGGCAAGAGACCCCCCCGGGGAGCCGCGGAGCCCCCCCGGGAGCCCGGGACGCGCCGGGGGTCGGAGCAGAGGGACGGGGACTCCTCACGGCGCAGCCCCGCAGAGACCCTGCTGCGGCCCCGGGAGCGGCCGGAGTCCACCGCGTCCGAGGTACCGGGGCCTGGCGGTCACTGGGGGTCACTGTGGGTCACTGTGGGTCACTGTGTGTCCACTGTGGGTCACTGTGGGTCACTGTGGGTCATTGTGTGTCATTGTGTGTCCCTGTGTGTCCACTGTGGGTCACTGTGGGTCATTGTGGGTCATTGTGTGTCATTGTATGTCAATGTGTGTCACTGTGTGTCCTTGTGTGTCCCTGTGTGTCCACTGTGGGTCACTGTGGGTCACTGTGTATGTCAGTGTGTGTGACTGTGTGTCATTGTATGTCCCTGTGTCATTGTATGTCCCTGTGTCATTGTATGTCCCTGTGTCATTGTATGTCACTGTGTGTCACTGTGTGTATCCCTGTGTGTCCATCTGCCCCCCCATGTGTCTCTCTGTCCCCCTGTGTGTCTCTGTGTGTCCCTCTGTCCCCTCTGTGTCCCTCTGTCCCCCTCTGTCCCCCCGTGTCCCCCTGTGTGTCCCTCTGTCCCCCCCCATGTGTCCCCCTGTCCCCCCAACCACCCCCTGTCCCCGTGTCCCCGCAGAGCTCGGTGTCCCTGTGTCCCCCTGTGTGTCCCCCTGTCCCCCAGCCATCCCCCCTCACCCCGTGTCCCCGCAGAGCTCGGTGTCCCTGTGTTCCCCTCTGTGTCCCCCTGTCCCCCATGTGTCCCTGTGTCCCCTGCATGTCCCTGTGTCCCCCAGCCACCCCCTGACCTGGTGTCCCCCTGACCCGGTGTCCCTGCAGAGCTCGGTGTCCCTGTGTCCCCATGTGTCCCCCTCTGTCCCCTGTGTGTTCCTGTGTCCCCCATGTGTCCCTCTGTCCCCCAGTGTCCCCCCTGACCCCGTGTCCCCCTGTCCCGGTGTCCCCGCAGAGCTCAGTGTCCCTGTGTCCCTCTGTGTCCCTCTGTCCCCCATGTGTCCCTGTGTCCCCCAGTGTCCCCCCTGACCCGTGTCCCCCCGTCCCAGTGTCCCCGCAGAGCTCGGTGTCCCTGTGTCCCTGTGTCCCTGTTTGTCCCTCTGTCCCCCTGCGTGTCCCTGTGTCCCCCAGTGTCCCCCTGACCCAGTGTCCCCCTGTCCCGGTGTCCCCGCAGAGCTCGGTGTCCCTGGGCAGTGAACTGGACCTCTCCGATGCCTCGGGGGGCAGCAGCGGCGCCCCCAAGTCCACAGAGCCCCCCATGGATGGGACAGCGGGGACAGAGCCCCCCGCCCTGGAGGTGAGAGGGGGGACAGGGGGGTTTGGGGCAGGGGGGTTTGGGGTCAGGGGGGTTTGGGGACAGAGGGGTTTGGGGTCAGAGCTCAGGTTTGGGGGTCAGGGGGGTTTGGGGACAAGGGGGATTAGGGACAGAGTTCGGGTTTGGGGCAGGGGGGTTTGGGGTCAGGGGGGTTTGGGGACAGAGGGGTTTGGGGTCAGAGCTCAGGTTTGGGGGTCAGGGGGGTTTGGGGACAAGGGGGATTAGGGACAGAGTTCGGGTTTGGGGCAGGGGGGTTTGGGGACAGAGGGGTTTGGGGGTCAGAGCTTGGGTTTTTGGGGGGTCAGAGCCCAGTTGGGGGGCAGAGCGCAGCCCAGGCTGGAGTGACCCGTGCCTGGCCCGTACCTGACCCGTCCCTGACCCGTCCCTGACCTGTTCCTGACCCATCCCTGACCCATCCCTGACCCGTCCCTGGCCCGTCCCTGGCCCGTCCCTGACCCGTCCCTGACCTGTGTCCCTGGTCCGTGCCTGACCCATACCTGACCCATGCCTGACCCGTCCCTGACCCGTCCCTGACCCGTGTCCCTGACCCGTCCCTGACCCGTCCCTGACCCCTGCCTGACCCGTCCCTGACCCGTCCCTGACCCGTCCCTGACCCTTACCTGACCCATCCCTGACCCGTCCCTGACCCGTCCCTGACCCGTCCCTGACCCGTGCCTGACCCATCCCTGACCCATCCCTGACCCTTACCTGACCCATCCCTGACCCATCCCTGACCCATCCCTGACCCGTCCCTGACCCGTGCCTGACCCGTGTCCCTGACCCATCCCTGACCCGTGCCTGACCCGTCCCTGACCCGTCCCTGACCCATACCTGACCCATCCCTGACCCGTGCCTGACCCATCCCTGACCCGTGTCCCTGACCCATCCCTGACCCGTGTCCCTGACCCGTCCCTGACCCGTCCCTGACCCGTCCCTGACCCGTCCCTGACCCGTGTCCCTGACCCGTCCCTGACCCCTGCCTGACCCGTGTCCCTGACCCGTCCCTGACCCCTGCCTGACCCGTCCCTGACCCGTCCCTGACCCGTCCCTGACCCGTGCCTGACCCGTACCTGACCCGTCCCTGACCCGTCCCTGACCCGTCCCTGACCCATCCCTGACCCGTCCCTGACCCGTCCCTGACCCGTGCCTGACCCGTCCCTGACCCGTCCCTGACCTGTCCCTGACCCATCCCTGACCCGTCCCTGACCCGTGCCTGACCCGTGCCTGGCCCGTGCCTGACCCGTCCCTGACCCGTCCCTGACCCGTGCCTGGCCCGTGCCTGACCCGTCCCTGACCCGTCCCTGACCCGTCCCTGACCCCTGCCTGACCCGTGCCTGACCCATACCTGACCCGTGCCTGACCCGTCCCTGACCCGTGCCTGACCCATCCCTGACCCGTGTCCCTGACCCGTGTCCCTGACCCGTGCCTGACCCGTGCCTGGCCCGTGCCTGACCCATCCCTGACCCTTGCCTGACCCGTGCCTGGCCCGTGCCTGGCCCGCCCCCAGGTGCTGCTGTCCAGCTGCTCGCGCTGCCCGGGCTGTGCCGGGCTGGTGTTCGACGAGGAGCTCATGGCCGGCTGGACCTCGGACGACTCCAACCTCAACACCTCCTGCCCCTTCTGCTCCCGCTCCTTCGTGCCCTTCCTGAGCATCGAGATCCGCGACTTCCGCCGGGCCCCCAGGTGGGGCCCCCGGAAATCCTGGGGAGCCCCCGGGAAACTCCTGGGGAACCCCTGGGGAACCCCTGGGGAACCCCTGGGAAACTCCAGGGAACCCCTGGGACCCCCCCGGGAAACTCCTGGGGAACCCCTGGGACCCCCCCAGAAACTCCTGGGGAACCCTTGGGAAACTCCTGGGGAACCCCTGGGACCCCCCGGGAAACTCCTGGGGAACCCCTGGGACCCCCCGGGAAACTCCTGGGGAACCCCTGGGACCCCCAGAAACTCCTGGGGAACCCCTGGGACCCCCCCAGAAACTCCTGGGGAACCCTTGGGAAACTCCTGGGGAACCCCTGGGACCCCCCAGAAACTCCCGGGGAACCCCTGGGACCCCCTGGGACCGCCCCGGAAACTCCTGGGGAACCCCTGGGACCCCCCCAGAAACTCCTGGAGAACCCCCGGGACCCCCCCGGGAAACTCCTGGGGAGCCCCTGGGACCCCCCAGGAAACTCCCGGGGAACCCCTGGGACCCCCTGGGACCCCCCAGAAACTCCTGGGGAACCCCTGGGACCCCCCAGAAACTCCTGGGGAGCCCCTGGGACCCCCCGGGACCCCCATCCTCTGTGGGGACCCCCCGATGTCCCCCGGTGCCCCCCCCATTCCCGTGACCCCCCCGTGTCTCCCCAGCCCCCCCGGGGCCGGCCCGGTGCCCCCCCCCCCGCAGGGCCGGTGCTGAGCGACCGCCGGCGCTGCCTGGAGCTGGACCGGAGCCCCCCCGAGCTGTGCAACGGCTGCGGCGACAGCCCGGTACCGGTACCGGGGGGGAACGGGAATGGGGAACGGGGGATTCACAGCCCGGTACCGGTACCGGGGGGGAACGGGGGGAAACTGGGAGTGGGAATGGGAACGGGGGATTCACAGCCCGGTACCGGTACCGGTGGGGGGGAATGGGAATGGGGAACGGGGCTGGGGGATTCACAGCTCGGTACTGGTACCGGGGGGATTCACCCGGGATTGGGGCTGGGAATGGGGAAATTCCGGTACCGGGGGGACACTGGGAGCGGGAAATGGGAATGGGGGATTCACAGCCCGGTACCGGTACCGGGGGGACACCGGGGCTGGGAACGGGGAAATTCACCCGGGACTGGGGCTGAGGGGGTCCCTGCTGGGGGCTGGAAATGGGGAGGGGTCCCTCACCCCCGTAATTTGGGGTTGGGGCGGTCCCACCTGGGATTTGGGGTCACTGGGGGTCCCTGCCGGTGCTTTGGTGGGGCTGGGCTGGGCAGGGGATCCCTCACCCCCAATTCGGGGGTCCCAAGTGTGTCCCCTCTATTCCTAGGCCCTGGTACATTACAGGGATGTGCAGGGGGTGTCCCCCACCCCTAATTTGGGGGTCCCAAGTGTGTCCCCCCTATTCCCAAGTCTTGGTACATCACAGGGCTGGACATGGGGTGTCCCCCCACCCCTAATTCAGGGGTCCCAAGGTGTGTCCCCCCTATTCCCAGTGCATTCCCACACCTCAGTGCCTTACAGGGCTGTGCAGGGGCTGTCCCCCTCCCCAATTCGGGGGTCCCAAGGTCTGTGTCCCCCCTATTCCCAGGCTGTTCAGGGGGTGTCCCCCACCCCTAGTTTGGGGGTCCCAAGTGTGTCCCCCATATTCCCAGGCTGTGCAGGGGGTGTCCCCCACCCCTAATTTGGGGGTCCCAAGTGTGTCCCATATTCCCAGGCTGTTCAGGGGGTGTCCCCCCTCCCCAATTCGGGGTCCCAAGGTCTGTGTCCCCCCCCAGCCCCCGGGACGCCGGGAGCTCGTGGCCTTTGCCTACCTGAGCCCCCTGGTGCTGCGGAAGGAGCTGGAGAGCCTGGTGGAGAACGAGGGCGGGGAGCTGCTGGCCCGGCCCGAGCTGGTGGACAGCCACCCCATCATCTTCTGGAACCTTCTGTGGTACTTCCAGCGCCTGGCCCTGCCCAGCAACCTCCCCCTGCTGCTGCTGGGCTCCCAGCACGCCCCCCGCGACCCCCAGGTGGGTTTGGGGGGCTGCAGGGGTTTGGGGTGGCTGGGAGGGGGTCTGGGGGGTCCTTCCCCTGTCCAGGTGGGTTGGGGGGGGCTGGGAGGGGCTCTGGGGGGTCTTCCCCTGTCCCAGGTGGGTTTGGGGGGCTGCAGGGGTTTGGGGGGGCTGGGAGGGGGTCTGGGGGGTCCTTCCCCTGTCCCAGGTGGGTTTGGGGGCCTGCCAGGGGTTTGGGGTGTCTGGGACGGGGTTTGGGGGGTCCCTCCCAGTGCTGACCCCCTGTGACCCCCAGGTGGGTTTGGGGTGGCTGGGAGGGGTCTGGGGGGGCTGGGAGGGGTCTGGGGGGTCCTTCCCCTGTCCCAGGTGGGTTTGGGGGGCTGCAGGGGTTTGGGGGGGCTGGGAGGGGTCTGAGGGTCCCTCCTGGTGCTGACCCTCCTGTCCCAGGTGGGTTTGGGTAGGTGGGAGGGGCTCTGGGGGGTCCTTCCCGGTGCTGACCCTCCTGTCCCAGGTGGGTTTGGGTAGGTGGGAGGGGCTCTGGGGGGTCCTTCCCGGTGCTGATCCCCCGTCCCAGGTGGGTTTGGGGGTGTTCCAGGGATTTGGAGTGGCTGGGAGGGCTCTGGGGGTCACTCCTGGTGCTGACCCTCCTGTCCCAGGTGGGTTTGGGGTGGCTGGGAGGGGTCTGGGGGGTCCTTCCCCTGTCCCAGGTGGGTTTGGGGGGGTACCAGGGATTTGGGGTGGCTGGGAGGGGTCTGGGGGTCCCTCCCGGTGCTGACCCTCCTGTGACCCCCAGGTGGGTTTTGAGGGGCTGCCAAGGGCTTGGGGTGGCTGGGAGGGGTCTGGGGGGTCCCTCCCCTGTCCCAGGTGGGTTTGGGGTGGCTGGGGGGGGTCTGGGGGTCCCTCCCGGTGCTGACCCCCCATCCCAGGTGGGTTTGGGGTGTCTGGGACGGGGTTTGGGGGGTCCCTCCCGGTGCTGACCCCCCCGTCCCGCAGCCCCCCGAGCCCTCCCGGGTCCGTGTGAGGCTCCTGTGGGATGTGCTGAGCCCCGACCCCGAGAGCTGCCCCCCCCTGTACATCCTGTGGAGGCTGCACAGTGAGTGGGGAGTGGGGGAATGGGATATGGGGTGTGGGATATGGGGGTATGGGGTACGGGGGTATGGGGTACGGGGGCTGCCCCCCCCTGTACATCCTGTGGAGGCTGCACAGTGAGTGGGGAGTGGGATATGGGATAGGGGGTATGGGGTATGGGATATGGGGTGTGGGGTATGGGGATGGGATATGGGGTATGGGGTATGGGGTATGGGAATGGGAATATGGGGTACGGGGGTATGGGATATGGGATATGGGATATGGGATATGGGATATGGGAATGGGAATATGGGGTATGGGATATGGGGTATGGGGTATGGGAATGGGATGTGGGATATGGGGTGTGGGATATGGGGTACGGGGGCTGCCCCCCCCGTACATCCTGTGGAGGCTGCACAGTGAGTGGGGAGTGGGATATGGGGTGTGGGGTATGGGATATGGGGTATGGGGTATGGGGTATGGGATATGGGATATGGGATATGGGGTATGGGGTATGGGGTATGGGAATGGGATGTGGGATATGGGGTACGGGGGTATGGGGTACGGGGGCTGCCCCCCCGTACATCCTGTGGAGGCTGCACAGTGAGTGGGGAGTGGGATATGGGGTGTGGGGTGTGGGATATGGGATATGGGATATGGGGTATGGGGTATGGGATATGGGATATGGGATATGGGGTATGGGGTATGGGATATGGGGTATGGGATATGGGAATGGGAATATGGGGTACGGGGGTATGGGATATGGGATATGGGATATGGGGTATGGGATATGGGGTACGGGGGCTGCCCCCCCTGTACATCCTGTGGAGGCTGCACAGTGAGTGGGGAGTGGGATATGGGGTGTGGGGTATGGGATATGGGGGTATGGGATATGGGATATGGGGTATGGGGTATGGATATGGGGTATGGGATATGGGGTATGGGTATGGGAATGGGATGTGGGATATGGGGTACGGGGGTATGGGGTACGGGGGCTGCCCCCCCCGTACATCCTGTGGAGGCTGCACAGTGAGTGGGGAGTGGGATATGGGGTGTGGGGTATGGGATATGGGGGTATGGGATATGGGGTATGGGGATATGGGGGAATGGGGATATGGGAAAGGGGAATGGGGATATGGGAATGGGGGACACAGGGGAGATGGAAGGAGTCGGAATGGCCAAGAGGAAAGAGGGGGATCGGGGGCACCTTGGGGACACTGGGGTCACGTTTTGGGGTCCCCCAGGTAACATCCCTGGGGATTTGGGGTCACGTTTTGGGGCCCCCCAGGTAACATCCCTGGGGATTTGGGGACACTGGGGTCCCCCAGGTGACATCCCTGGGATTTGGGGACACGGGGGTCACTGTGGGGTCACGTTTTGGGGTCCCCCAGGTAACATCCCTGGGGATTTGGGGTCACGTTTTGGGGTCCCCCAGGTAACATCCCTGGGGATTTGGGGTCACGTTTTGGGGTCCCCCAGGTAACATCCCTGGGGATTTGGGGTCACGTTTTGGGGTCCCCCAGGTAACATCCCCCCACGGCTGCACCCCTGGGGCCCCGTGCCCCCCCCGTTCTCGCTGCCCTTCCTCGAGGCCCTGCTGAGCCACGTGGGGCTCAATGAGGTCCACAAAGCCATTGGGCTCTTCCTGGAGACCCTCACGGCACCCGGAGCCCCCCGGACCCTGCACAGGTACGGGCAGACCCCCCAGATCCCCCCCAATTCCCTCCAAACCCCCCCAAAATCCCCTCACGGCTCCTCCTCCAGGAGCATCTACCGGGAGCTGCTGTTCCTGACGCTGGCGGCGCTGGGCCGGGAGCACACGGACATTGGTGAGGGGCTGGGGGGCTCGGGGGGGATTGGGGGGCTCAGGGGGGATTGGGGGGCTTGGGGGGCACGGGGGGCTCGGGGGGGATTGGGGGGCTCAGGGGGCTTGGGGAGCTTGGGGGGCTCAGGGGGGATTGGGGGGCTCAGGGGTGTTGGGGGGCTCAGGGGGTATTGGGGGGCTCGGCAGGGGACACGGACATCGGTCAGGGGCTGGGGGGCTCGGGGGGCTCAGGGGGAGCTTGGGGGGAGCTTGGGGGCGGCTTGGGGGCTTGGGAGGGGGACACGGACATCGGTCAGGGGCTGGGGGGCACGGGGGCTTGGGGGTCTTGGGAGGGGACACGGGATCTGGGGGGCTCAGGGGGGGACACAGTGGGCCTGGGGGGAACCACGGGGGTTCAGGGGGCTCGGGGGGAGCTCAGGGTGTGTTTGGGGGGTACCCTGGGGGTCTCAGGGGAGCTCAGGGTGTGTTTGGGGGGTACCCTGGGGGTCTCAGGGGAGCTCAGGGTGTGTTTGGGGGGTACCCTGGGGGTCTCAGGGGTCCGGGCTGACCCCTCCGTCCCCCCCAGCCGCCTTTGACCGCCGGTACCGCTCGGCGCTGGGGAAGCTCGGCGGGGCCCTGGGCCGGGACGAGCTCCGGAGGCGGCGGGCGCAGCCCCCCAGCGCCAAAGCCTCGGACTGCCGGCGCAGCTTCGGGGCGCCCCCCGAGTGCTGAGCGGGGACCGGGACCCCCGGGATGGGGAACGGGACCCCCCGGGATGGAGACCGGGACCCCCAGAACGGGGAACGGGACCCCCCGGGATGGAGAACGGGACCCCCCGGGATGGGGAACGGGACCCCCTGGGATGGAGAACGGGACCCCCCGGGATGGGGAACGGGACCCCCCGGGATGGAGAACGGGACCCCCCCGGAATGGAGAACGGGACCCCCGGGATGGGGACCGGGACCCCCCCGGGATGGAGAACGGGACCCCCGGGATGGGGAACGGAACCCCCGGGATGGAGACCGAGATCCCCCGGGATGGGGAACGGGACCCCCGGGATGGAGAACGGGACCCCCCCGGGATGGAGAACGGGACCCCCGGGATGGAGAACGGGACCCCCCGGGATGGAGAACGGGACCCTCCCGGGATGGAGAACGGGACCCCCCCGGGATGGGGAACGGGACCCCCGGGGAGCCCCCAAATGCTCCGGGGTGGGAGAAGGACCCCCCAGTGTCCCCCCCCCCGGGGGAACGATCCCCCCAGCGACCCCCAAAGTTTGACAGGGACCCCCCAGTGTTGGGGGAGGGCCCAGGTGGGGAAGGGACCCCAGGACCCCCAAAGTTTGACAGGGACCCCCCCAGGACCCCCAAAGTTTAACGCGGGGACCCCCCAGTGTTGGGGCAGGGCAGAGGTGGGGAAAGGACCCCAGGACCCCCAAAGTTTGACAGGGATCCCCAGGACCCCCAAAGTTGGACAGGGACCCCCGCCCAGTGCTGGGGAGGGCCGAGGTGGGGAAGGGACCCCCAGGACCCCCAAAGTTTAACGGGGACCCCCCAGGACCCCCAAAGTTTGACAGGGACCCCCCAGGACCCCCAAAGTTTAACGCGGGGACCCCCCAGTGTTGGGGCAGGGCAGAGGTGGGGAAAGGACCCCCAGGACCCCCAAAGTTGGATGGGGACCCCCCCAGGACCCCCAAGGTTTGACAGGGACCCCCCAGGACCCCAAAGTTGGACGGGGACCCCCCAGGCCACCCTTGGCCCATGCAGGGGGGAGAAGGGACCCCCAGGACCCCCCTCAAACGCTCCCGGATGGGGAGAAGGGACCCCCGGTACCCCCCAGGCTCACGACGGGTTTTTTATGTCAGTGTTAATATTATATATATTATTTTTATTTATTTATTCACCCTCCAGAGTGAGAGCGCGGGTGGGACGGGCCGGGCCGGCTCTGGGTGTTTCCCCCTCCTCATTTCTGTCCCCGTTCTCACCCCGGGGCAGTTGGGTTTGTTTTTTCCCCCTCAGGGCAGCTCGGGGGGGCTCTGGGTTTGTCCCCCCACCACGTCCAGCCCTTCCCGGGGGGGTTTGGTGGCCATTGGGAGGGGGTTCGGGGCCGCCCCCTCCCCTCGCACTGTGCAATAGCAGCCCCCGCCCCAGGGGCCTGTAAATAAAAGCTGCTGCGGTATTTTCCTCGCTGTCTCCGGGGTGATTTTTTAAATTGGGGAGGGGTCTGGGGGTGCGGACCCCCAGGGGTGGCGATGGGGGGGGGGGTGTGAGGCCGCGTCCGCCATCTTGGGGCCTGGCACGGCCCGGGCGCTGCCCTCAGGCCGCCATCTTGGATCCTGGCACGGGCCATGAGGCCTCGCGGGCACCGAGCCCTGCGCGCCGCCGCCCCGCCGGGCCTGGGGGAGTGGGGGGGCTCTGCCCGGTGCCCTCGGAGCCGGGACCGCCCCCAGAGCTACGCGCGGCCTCGCCCCGGCGCCACGTGGGGCGGAACCGGGCCGGTACTGGGCCCGGGGCCGGTACG
>JAJEOU010001224.1:0-64638 GCA_021534815.1 Acrocephalus arundinaceus
CTTTTCTGCCAGCCCAGCAGGGCAGGGGCACTGCCTGCAGCCACCCCGGGCACAGCACACAGGCACACAGGGCTTCAGCTCAGCCTGGGCTGGCAGCACAGAGCAGAGCTCACTCAGGGCTCACTGCAGGAGAAATCCTCCCAGGCTTGCAAACAGTCACTCTCTGGCTGGGGGACGAGAAGCTGCAGCTCCTGCAGGGATCTCCTGAAGCTGCCACATCCCCCAGCTTGGAGCACCTTCCAGGAGCACTGTGGGAGCTGCTGCAGGGCAGGGATGTGGCCCTAGGGCAGGGGCTGGGTTTCCCTGCTGCCCCAGCCCAGGCCCAGCACAAGGCAGCTCCCTGGGCCAGGCTCTGCTGCAGCCGGGGCTGCAGCCAGGGTGCCCAGGGCTGTGGTGCAGGCAGGGTCCTGCAGCCCAGGGCGCTGTGCTGGCCCAGGGACTCTGCTGCCTGCCAGGACAGCTCTCAGCCGGCCCCGGGAGCTGCTGCCAGCGCTGGGGAGAAGCTGTGGGGGGAAGGAGCCACCCTGAGCAGGGCAGCTGCTGCTGCGTGCTGCTGCTGCTGCTGCTGCTGCTGCCAGCTGCTGCTGCTGCTGCTGCTGAGAGGGGCTGTGTGGGGCAGGGCTGCTCCCAGCTCCACCCCAGCCTGGGCACAGCTGCAGAGGACACTTGGCAAAAGAAGGTAAGCCTGGCATTGCTGTAAAGATCAGGAGCTTTCCTGAGAGTTTTTGAATTTCCTGCTTGGAGGAGGATGGGAAAGTTGGGGTGATGACAAAAAATTTTTGCTTTTTAAACATTTTCATATATTTGTAGGTCTGTTTAATACTGTTTTATAGTTATAAAACTATAGCCCTTAATTAACTATATTCAATTACTTTTACATACTTATATATGTAAAATCCTTAATTACTAGTACATTTCCTACCCTTTTTTTACATATTAGAACAATATGCTTCTAAGTATATCCCTGAAATACTGTATAGTCCTAATATCAGAAAGAGGACTTACAAGAACATTTTGGTTTTAAACAGAGTGTGAGCAGTCATAAAAGAGGTGGGGCATAGAAGCCCTCAGTCCTACCCCAATGGGTTGACCCAGGGGTGTGTAAATGGGGAAACTGAATACCTTTTTGGATGTTTCTTATAAATATCCTATTTTTTCAAACTTAAAAAATTGTTGAAATCAAGGGTTGGGCAAGCCCCATCCCCACTGGGACACCTGAAAGCTTCCAAAAAAATTCTGGTTTACACTTTACTGTTCTAATGCTGTTACAAGGGTTTTTTTCCTATATTGATTAAAGGCAACAGGAGGATGAGAGAAGCAAAGTGGAATTGTAATCACAGAATCACAGAATATTCTGAGTTGAAAGGAACACACAGGAACATCAAAGTAATGTTTCAACATTTACAGAGACTCTCTGCCAGATGTCTCTGCCCTGCCCTCCCAGGCACAGCACCACCACATCTGCTCTTCTTTCTGCAATGCCCTGACCCTGTCCCTGTCATCTGGTGCTCTCAGGGACGCTCTGGCCTTTGCAGCAGCTGAGTCAGGCACTGCCCTTGGCATTCCTGCCAGGCAGCTGTGGCCATGGCAATGGGGTGTCCAAGCTTCCCTGGGCCCTGTGGGGCTGTGGGCAAAGCAGTCCATGGGAAAGGGGAATGAGCTGAGCCCCCTCCCTGAGATCCCATCATGGGCACAGCCGGGATCTCCTTGCTGTGTCCTTCCCAGCTCTGAGCTGCCCTCCTGGCTGCAAAACTGTGCCAGAGCCCCTGGGAGTTCCCTGAAGGTGCCACGGGGAAGTGCAGAGATGCCAGAGCTGAGGAAATGCTGCTGGGTTTGCCAAGGGAGCCGGGAGTGTCCTTGGCAGAAGGGGGTGCTGAGACCTTGCCCAGAGCCTTTTGGAGAGGGTGAGACATTGAGGGATCCCTCTGCTCTGGGCAGGATCTGGTTTATGCCAGGGTGACAGGGGAGTGTGACTGTGCTCTGATTGCAGCCAAAGCTGCAAACCCAGGGCAGTTGTGAACAAGCCCATCCAGCCCCTCACCTTCCCTGAGCCACAGGGAATCTTTTGCCTCTCTCATCTCTCACTGGCAAACTCTGAGTGCAGCAGAAATGCTGGGGATTTCTGAACTCCTAGAACTAGGAATGATGTGTGGGCAGGAAAATAATGGCTAACATTCCTTTCTGCTCTCCATGTCCTTTAGAAGTGGGAGTGCAGTTGGCAACAAGCCTGTCTGCATTAGGAGTGATTCCCCTGACAAATCCTGAATATCCAGCCTTGTCCCTCTGCCACATGGCCACAAACACAGGGCAGCAGGGCAAGGAAGGCTCCTGGAGAGCCCCCACACACAGGCCTGGCTGCTCCTGGCACTCTCAGACAGGACAGCTGGAGCTCAGGCAGGGACCTGGGGGAAGGATTTCCCAGAGCAGGAACAAGGGTGGGTGAGTCACAGGATTAAAGCAGCCTCTGCTGACTTGTCCCTGTCCTTTATCCATGAACAGGTGCCCATGTCCAGCCACAGCAAATGTCCAACAGCAGCTCCATCAGCCACTTCCTCCTGCTGGCATTGGCAGACACGCGGCAGCTGCAGCTCCTGCACTTCTGCCTCTTCCTGGGCATCTCCCTGGCTGCCCTCCTGGGCAACGGCCTCATCATCAGCGCCGTAGCCTGCGGCCACCTCCTGCACAGCCCCATGTTCTTCTTCCTGCTCAACCTGGCCCTCACCGACCTGGGCTCCATCAGCACCACTGTCCCCAAAGCCATGCACAATTCCCTCTGGGACACCACACACATCTCCTACAAAGGATGTGCTGCACAGCTCTTTTTCTTTTTCTTCTTCATTGGAGCAGAGTATTTCCTGCTGACCGTGATGTGCTACGACCGCTACGTGTCCATCTGCAAACCCCTGCACTACGGGACCCTCCTGGGCAGCAGAGCTTGTGCCCACATGGCAGCAGCTGCCTGGGCCAGTGCCTTCCTCAATGCTCTCATGCAAACGGCCAACACATTTTCCCTGCCCTTGTGCCATGGAAATGCCCTGGGCCAGTTCTTCTGTGAAATCCCACACATCCTCAAGCTCTCCTGCTCACATTCCTACATCAGGGAAGTTGGATTGCTTGTTTCCATTGCCTCTGTATCATTGTGTTGTTTTGTTTTCATGGTTTTCTCGTATGTGCAGATCTTCAGGGCTGTGCTGAGGATCCCCTCTGAGCAGGGACGGCACAAAGCCTTTTCTACCTGCCTCCCTCACCTGGCCGTTCTATGCCTGCTCCTCAGCACTTCCATGTTTGCTCACCTCAAGCCCCCCTCCATTTCATCCCCATCCCTGGATCTGGCCCTGTCAGTTCTGTACTCGGTGGTGCCTCCAGCCCTGAACCCCCTCATCTACAGCCTGAGGAACCAGGAGCTCAAGGCTGCAGTGTGGAGATTGATGACTGGATGTGTTCAGGGACATTAAACTACTGGCCAATTTCTGCAAATCACTTGTAATAAAGTTCATTTTGATACTTCCTGTAGGTTTCATTTTGGAGGTTCTTTTGCTTTTGTTTGTAATTTAAATATTGTCCACAAAGAAGTATTGTGTCTTTTATTTTTTCATTTAGTTTGTCTCCACCTTCCTTGTGCCAGCCAAGTTTTCTGCAGAGATCCCCCTTTTGATCCCTTCTCTGCAGCTGCAGCAGCAATGTCTGTGTGCAGAGCTGGGGGCAGATCAGTGCTGGCACAGCAGCTGTGCCCAGCAGCAGCAGCAGCCCTTGGTGTTGCCAGTGCTGCTGCCGTGGCCCTGCCCCGCTGCCCTGCTGGCCCTAGTGTTGCTGTAGGGCCTGAGTGCTCTCGGGGCCAGGCACAGTGCTGAGGGTGGCAGTGCTGGGGCTGCAGCAGGGACAGGCCATGGGCACTGCTGGGGCAGTGCTGACGCCTCAGGCCAGGGCCTGGGGGCTGCAGGCTCCTTGCCCAGGCTCTCTCCAGAACACTTTGCCCAGGCCAATGCTGAGCACAGAAAAGCCCCGGGAGCAGCCCCAGGCTGGCCGTGGGCAGGCTGGGGACAAACAGCATGGCTGGGGCTCTGCAAGGTGCCTGGGGGAGACAAGGGGAAGGAGCAGCAGAGCAGGGGCTGATCCATCCCCACTGTGCTGGACACCCCAGGGCAGCGTCCCACAGCATCCTCATGCACCTGCCAACAACATCCCCCCTCTGCAGCCCTGGCCTCTCCCCCAGCTCACACAGGTGCCGCATCCTTGCAGGCACAGACACGGCAGCACTGCCTCAGGAGCCCCTGTTTGCACTGCCCAGAGCAGGCGTCAGCACCCCCATGGTGTTGGTGTGGGGAGATGAAGCTGAGGGAGCACAAATGCCATCAGCCCCTGCGGCCAGGAAGGGCTGGGGGAAAGCAGGGAAACCACTCAGGTTTGTGGCTGCCTCTTAAGTCACACAGAAAGTTTGTTCCCATCAGCTGGGAGGTTCCTGTGCCACTGCAAATGTTGTTACTCAGAGCCAGGGCTGCCTGGCAGTCACCCCCAAACTGCCCTCAGCATTTCTTTTGCTTCCACTTGTCTTTATTTACTCTCCCTGCTACAAATTTCTTCCTCTTTCCCACCCCTTTTTTCTGCCCTGCAAACAGCCCATCCCTGGTTGCCCTTTCCTCTCTGGCCCCACTCCCCATTTCACTTCCTGACTTGGCACCAGGGAACCATCCCTTGGTGAGCAGGATCATCCTCCAAGTGCTTCAGGAATTGTCTGCAGGCTCCTGCAGTGCCTCCCTTTCCAGAGGCACCACAGGCCAGGGGGGCCCATCTGCGCTGGTGTGTCTGGCTGTGGGGCTCCCTGTTGTGGGCAATGAGGAGGAGCTGCAGAGGCTCTGCAGGACTGACAGGATGGGCTTGGGGGCTGTGAGGAGAAGCTGAGGGACCTGGGCTGCTGGACCTTCTGAAGAGGATGCCAAGGGCTCATCCTGCAACTACTGCAAGGGTGGTTTCAGAAAATCCCAGAATCAGCAAGGTTGGAAAAGACCTTGGACATCACCAAGTCCAACCTGTGCCCTGACACTGCCTTGTCTCCCTTGAGCCTCCTCTTCTCCAGGATAAACAACCCCAGCTCCCTCAGCCACTCCTCACATGTCTTGTGCTCCAGACCCCTCACCAGCCCTGTTTCCCTTCTCTGAAAACACTCCAGCCCCTCCATGTCCTTCCTTAATTGGGGGGATCAGAACTGGACACAGCACTCGAGGTGCTGCCCAAGCTGTGCTGAGCACAGGGGAAGAATCACTGCCCTGCTCCTGCTGGCCACACTGTTCCTGATCCAGGCCAGGAGCCATTGGCCTTCTTGGCCACCTGGGCACACTGCTGCCTCATGTCCAGCCTGCTGTCCATCAGTCCCTGCAGGTCCCTTTCTTCCTGGCTGCTGTCCAGCCACTCTGTCCCCAGCTTGTAGTGCTGCAGGGGTTTTTGTGGCCAAAGTGCAGGACCCGTCACTTGGACTTGTTTAACCTGACATTGTTGGATTTGGCCTCTGGATCCAGCCTGTCCAGGGCCCTGTGCAGAGCCTTCCTACCCTCCAGCAGATCCATACACCCAGCCAGCTTGGTGTCACCACAGTTCCATCAGGCCCTTGAAGGTCAAAATGGTCTCCATGATTCCATGAGGCCTCCCAGTGTCACAATGTCCCTTAGGTTCCGAGGGACCACTTGGTGTCATCAAGTCCTTTGCATCCTGATGGATCCTTGGTTCTTTGAGGTCTGGCAGTGCAGCAATGGTCCCCTTGCTTTCACACTGTCACAATGGCCTCTTGGTCCCAAGGGGCAACACGGTGTCAAACATGTTTCCTTCATTCCAGGAGTTCCTGAGGAGCAGCCCTGGGCCTTTGGTTCCATGGGGCACTGCAGTGTCACAATGGCCCCATCATGACACCAGGGCCTGCTCTGTCCCAATGCTCTACAAGTTTCCACAAGGCCCTGCAGGGTCACAGTGGCCTCTGGGTTCCATCAGGCCTCAGAGGGCCACCATGAATTCCTTGGTGCTGCAGTGTCACCATGGAGCCCTGGTCACACAAGATCCTGCAGTGTCACCAGGGACCCTTGGTCCCAAGGGGAACCCCAGTGTCACAATTGTTCCCTCAGTTCCAAGAGTCCTTGCAATGGAACAATGGCCCCTGGATTCCATTGGGCTCCAGGGTCTCCCAAGGCTCTCCTTGGTTCTGCAGTGGCACAATGGCCCCTTGGTTCAAAAAGGCCCCACAGGGTCACCGTGGCCTCTGTGGTTCCACCAGGCCCCAGAGTGTCACCATGGACTCCTTGCTTCCATTCAGCCCCACAGTGTCACAATGGCTCCTTGGCTCTATGGTGCCATGTCATACACAGTGTCACTCTGGTCCTCTTAGTGCCACCAGGCCCCGCAGTTTCACAAGGGCCCAGCTCCATCCTCCTGCGGGGCTCAGGGCCTGTTGCTGGCCATGGCCAGCCCTGTGTGGCCTCTCTGCTGGCCCAGAGCCCAGCAGAGCCCGGGCTGTCTGTGCAGGCCCACAGGTGCCCCGGGCTGTGCAGAAGCTGGCAGAGGCTGCCCAGCAGGGAGGCCATGGGGCACAGAGCCCCAAGGCTGCTGTGGGCACCACGGCACAGGGGCCCTTCCCAGCCGCAATGCTCCTGTCCTGCCCTGGGCCTGCACAGGGGCTGTGGCACCATGGCTGGGCCAGCACCGCACAAAGGGGCCATGCAGCTGCTGCCGGGGCTGACAGCAAGGCCAGGCACACACAAGGAATTGCTGGGCATTGCCTGCAATGCTGGGCAGGCCTGACTGTGCCAAAGGCACAGCTCAGCTGCCCTTGGTGGCTGCAGGAAAAGGCCAGAGCCTAAAGAGGCTCCATGGCTGTGCTGGAGACCAAGGCTGCAGGAGGGAAAGGCAGGGCTGCTGTGGGAGGGGGAGGGGATTGAATTCTAGCACACACCTCAGTTCTCTGATGATCCCAGCACCATGCTGGTCCCTGTTTCAGCCTGGAGCAGAGCAGATGTTGATGGGACAGGAGCCCTGCGGGGCTGTCAGGGACCTGCAGCTTGCAAGGTGCTCTGCTCTCCCTCAGCTCCTCTCTGAGAGATGCCAATCCCAGCTCGGCACCTCAGGGCCCAAGTGGCACTGCCTGTTCATTGGCACACAACTGATGTCTGCCTGGAGAGGGCAGTGGTTTTAATACTTGTACATTTCATAATATACAAGTAATTTTTTTTTTATCTGAGTCATTTGAGTACTTTTCAGAAATGGCAAATTTTTCCCACCAGGAACAGAGATTTCTTGGATCTACCGGATTCTTCTACTGATCCCAGGAGAAGATATACTGATCTTCCTTTCTACCTTTGCCACCAACATTCAATATAATATTTCATGACCCTCTTTCTTTCAGGTGTTTCCAGCTCTTCTGTTTAAGTGGCCATGTCTAAGGACATCTCTTCATTTAGAGCAGCTGGATCTATGTCCTTCCTTTTGCTCTGCGATTTCCTCCTGCAGCTATTCTCTGGTCATTCCAATGTGTCTCCCTTGACTGGCTTCATGCTTTGACCTTCAGGGAGTTGTCCAATCTTTCACAAGCCTAAATAACACTTTAGTCAGCATCTTAGTTGTATTTTTATCTTTTTTATCACCTCTTCTTATGTCTTCGTCAAAAATTCTTCCTGTATGGCAATTTCTTGCGGATGGTCAAGGTGTCAGATGATTCTGGGATGTCACAAGGTGCTGATGGAAGTGTTTTGATATTTAATAAATGTTACCATGGTCACATTTTTTATGTCAACTGAATAATAAACAGCTGGTATGATCACAGACAAAGACCCTCTAACTAATTAAAGTTAGAAAGTGGTATGTTTATTCACCAGCAGGCACCACGGGGGTCGCTCCAAAAGGCGTCACCTCACTGTTCAAGGTTCTTTGTCCTCTATTTAATTCCCAAGATCTTACATACAATACATGTGCATAACCCCAGCACCTCCCATCCCCGCTCTGTATTAAATGAGGCTATTACTCCTTCACGTGTGTGCAATTCTTCTCTTGAATTGGGTCGGTGGTCTCAAAGGATGAAGTCAGGAGAGTCTTCCTCAGGTCTCTGTGACCCTCTGGCACGATCCAAGGTCCCCTGCTTTGTGATTGATTGATATAAAGTCCAGGTGCTGGCCATTGTTCTTACTGGTTTCAATCTGTTCTTCGAATGGTTCACTTACTCCATTTCCTTCTATAAACAAGCTCACAATGGCAAACAATTCAACAATTAGCTCTAGCTTAAGCATCTAATAATCATTAACCTATTGTTTGCTTATCTAATTTACACCCTGATCCACATAAATTATTTTTATTACTTAGCTAAAACCTTAGCTCTTTAAAATCATGATTCAGGGCCTCCTGAATGTTGGGGTGCACCCTGAATGTTGGGGTGTCTCCACACAGCCTCCTTTCTGCCAAGGGTCATCTGTGTCCACATCGACTGGGAGGATGCAATGGTGGCCATCATCTTCTCCTGGCCCGTCAGGGTGAGTGGGAAAACCTGGGAACCCCCAAAATCACCTGGGTACCCCCAAAATCACCTGAGTACCCCACAAATCACCTTAGTACCCCCAAAAAATCACCTGGATACACCCAAAAATCACCTGAGTACCCTCAAAATTACCTGGATACACTTAAGTACCCCCCCAATCAGCTAGATACCCCCAAAAATCTTCTCAGTCCTTCCCAAAAATCACCTGAGTACCCCCAAAAAGCACCTGGATACTCCTAAAAGTCACCTGGATACCCCCCAAAATCACCTGAGTACCTCCCCAAAACCACGTGGATATACCTGAGTATCCTCCCAAATCTCCTGGATTCTCCCCAAAAATCACCTGGATACAGAATTTTGCGTACCCCCAAAAATTCTTGGGCCCCTGCCCAAACTGGTGGTTGTAAATCCCCACTTCTTTGACTGGGTAGACGCAGTGTCCCATTTATCCCATTGATTTTAATGGGTAGACCTGGTGTCCTGGTTACTCTCATTTATTCCCAATAACCTTTCCCAGTGCTCCCAGTAATGCCCTGGAGTTCCCAGTGACCCAAATGCCTCCCTTTAGCTGCTCCCAGTAACCCCAGTGCCCCCTCTTAGCCACTCCCAGTGCTCCCAGTAACTCCTCCCAGTACTCCCAGTTTGCTCAGTTTCGCCCGTTCCTCCCTCCCAGTGCTTCCAACTCCACCCCAAGTGCTTCCAGTTCCTCCCCAGAGCTTCCCCTTAGCCCTTCCCAGTGTGCCCAGTCGAACCAGTAACCCTTCCTGATCAAGCCCTATTAATGGACAGCCCTGGTGTCCCTAAATCCCTATTGAGTTTATTAGGGTAGACCTGGTGTCCTTTTCCATCAACTGATCTCTATAGATAGAACTATCTTTTGTTTTTCATTGCTTTCAAGGGGTAGACCTGATGTCTTTTCCTTGCTATTCATTTGAATGGGTAGACCTGATATCCCAAATATTTTGGGGTAAACCCACCAATTTCAGGGTTGGAAATTCCCAATTTTTGGTGGGAAAATGCCCCAAATTTTGTTCTTTTTCCCCCACAGGTGAACCCTGAGTGCTTGGAGCTGAGGGCAACGCTTGACTGCTCCACCCTGGCCAGACCCTGGCACTCAGGCAAGGGGCAGCCACGCCCCATCCACATCTGGGTATCCTCAGCCCTGAAGGCAGGAGGGCAGGGCCAGGGTGGACGTGGCTTGTGGGGAGTGGGCATGGCCACCACACACCTGGCACACCTTGACAGGTTACATCAGCTCTGTCACCTCTTTGCCCTGCCCAGCAACCGCCCTGCAAACCTGGAAGTCACCTGGGAGCCTGACTCCATCCCTCGGCAGGTGATGCTGCAACCTGGTGAGGCCATGGCCTTTCTGACCCCGCCCACTTCTAACCACGCCCTTTCCTCACCTGGCAAAGCCCTTTTCTCACCTGGCCATGCACTTTTCACTCCCAGGTGAGGCTGAGGCTTGGTGGCAGGAGCCAATCGTGGAGTGAGAGCTGTTCTGGGTGATCTATGTCCCTTTTCTCAAGCCATGCCCCCTTTCTTAAGCCACATCCACATTGAGCTGCCTATCATCCCTATGTGGGCTAAGCCACGCCCCCTTCCAGCAAGCCCCACCCCATTGGTTTAAGCCACACCCCTTGGCCAAAGCCACACCCCTTTCACTAAGCCACACCCACCCATAGCTGCCATTCATCCTATGTAGTTTAGCCATGCCCACCAATGCCTTATGTTGTGAAGCCCCGCCCCTTTCTGCCCAAGCCATGCCCCTATCTCAGCAGTTGGCCCTGCACCCAGCCAGAGCTGGGCGTGGCTGAGGCTCAGGTGTCTTAAAATTGGGGTTTGGAATGCAGACATGGTGTGGGATTTTCTTGTTGGTTGTAGTTCTTGTTCCTGGTTTATTTGCATTCAAAACCTACAGACAGGCTGGCTTAGCTTGAACACCTGCACAGATGGAGAGATGGCCTCCCATCCTTCCCTCTGTGTAGCTGAGATGGGCAAAAGGAGAGAACAATTTCTCTTTCTGCTCTCAAATCCAGCAGGAAGCTGACAGGGTTACCCCAGAGTTGCAGAGAAGGCTCTGTGGGATGAGCACATGACGTTCTTGAAGCTGTGTGCTCACCCCGAGGCCTGCACAGAGGGCTTGCTCTGGGTGCCTCAGCCTGTTTGGCGCTGCCTCTTGCACCATTCTGGCCATGCTGGCACAGCACTCACTGCCTGCCCACCGTCCCTGTCACCTGCATTGTCCCTGTTCCTGACCTCTACATGCTGGCAGGAGCAGTGCCCATGCAATGGGACAGAGTGAGACTTGGAAAGAATCTTCTGCAGTTGCCATGAGTTTGAACAGATGTACAACCTCTGCCATGCCTGGCAAGTGTTTCCTGGCAGCCCGCAGTGCAGCCTCCAATCCCTGGGAGTTCACAGGGTGCACTCTGCACTCCAGCATCCATTAATGCATGCAGGGAGTGAAATGCTTTTCCTGGCATTCCTGCCTAAAATCCGATGGGTTTGAGACTGAATGTTCAGCTTAGGAAAGTTTTGTCCTCATCATGGAAGTGCAGTTATGTGCACTAAGGAAACCTTCTTAGTGCTACACTCTCCATTCCCTGCTTTCCAGCCACAATGTCCACAGCCTCTTTTTGCAACATCCTCCCCTAAATTTCCTTCTGCTGCCCTGACAGCAGGAAGGGCTTCAAGCACAACTCCACCCTTGTCAGGCACTGGTGCATCCACACTGGGGAGAGGCCCTACGGGTGTCCCCAGTGTGGGAAGAGCTTTTCCAGGAGCTCCCACTTGACCCAACACCAACAGAGGCACCAGTAAGGGAAGCCCTGGGAGTGCCCCGACTGCTGGAAGAGCTTCGTGCTCTGCTCAAACTTCATCCCCCATCGGAGGACCCAGGTTGGGCAGAGCCCTGGTGAGCCACATTCCTGGTGATCCAGTTTTGGACACTACCTGGCTGGTGGTCTGCACATCTTCCTGGACCCCCATGGGCACCTGGAAGAATTCTGTGACAGGAACATCCATCAAGACTTTGATCAACATTGGAAATTCATTGGGAAGAGCTGATTTGTTGACTTCACAGCCCAAAAAATCTCATCTGCTCTGTCCAGTTTTTTCTTCATGTGGCATCAAGCAAAGCTGGGTGATCTTGGAGATCTTTCTCCACCTGAAAAATGTCCATGTTTATCTCATCAAAACACCCACAACTGGGTAAAAATAAAGAAATGAAGCAAAGAGATCTAAAGCTGAATCATTTTCCTGGGATTTGAGTGTGAATTTGGGGTTCATGAGAATACTAAGGGGTATTTAGGTGTTCTACAACCACACAAGCCAAGGAACACAGCCATGATCTTCAAGTTTTTGCAGAATGTGTCCACCTGAGCCCATCTGTTCTCCAGAAATTCTGGTTGTCTGTCCCAGTCCCTGGCCTGGGTCTCCCCATCCAGGATGTCCCCCAAAAAGTGCCCAAACCACTGCTGAAGTGCCAGAGCTGCTCCTGGCTGTGGATGTTCCTGTGCACCAGCCTCTCCTGGTAAGTGCCATGGGGGGCTGAGCTGGGTTTAGGGACTCCCTGAGGGACTGAGAGAGGCTTTTGTGGCTCTTGGTGGAATTTGTGGTGCTGGGAGGAGGGTTGAGGCCTCTGGGGGGATTGTGAGGGAGTTGTGGGGTCCTGGCAGTACTGTGTGTCTTGATTAAAATTTGGGTGAGTCTTGGGAGAGATGGGAAGGGGTTTTGTGATTTTTGGGGACATTTCTCTTGCAGGGAGTGGTTGTGGGTGTCCTGGGAAAGAGCTCTTAGGTGGTTTGAGATTTCCAAGAGTGGCTGTGGGGTTGGGAGAGGGTTTTGGGGCAGTTGGGTCTCCCCCAGACCCCCAAAGCTGCCACCAGACTGAGCCCCAAAAATGCTGCCAGGTTTTGGGGGCTCCTAGTTTGGGTTCCTCCTTCTGGCACTGCAGGAGAAGGTGAATGGGGATCCCCAGGGGCTGTGTGGTTCTCTCCCCCACAGCATGGGGGAGGACAGTGTCACCATGCCAGTGTGACCATGCCAGTGTCACCCTCTTTTCCCTCCCAACAGGGCTCCTGCTCCAGCTCCTGCTGCCCCCAGGAGGGAATTTGGGGAGGGGGCAGAGGGGGTGCACAGCCCCTGCCAGGGGATGACCCCGCCCCAGCCCCTTTGTTCAGCACCAAGCTGGGCTTGGGGCTGCAGCAGGAAAAGGCCCAGGGGAAGCAGATCCTGCAGGTGGGACAGGGCTTGGGCTCAGGGCAAAGTCCTGCCCTGCACACCTGGCTCAGGTGTGACCCTGCCCCGGGAAGGGAGCGGGACTTTCCCATCCCCACGGATCAGGGCTGGCAGCAGCACTTGGAGCATGGACATGGAAATACTGGGAGCAACTGGACCACACTGAGGGCTACTGGGAGTGACTGAGAATGACTGGTGTGTGCTGGAGGTAACTGGGATATACTGGGAATGAGTAAGATCATGCTGGGGGCAACTGTAACAATACTGCGGACTCTGGGGTGACTGGGATTGAGCATGCTGGGGGAAACTGGGATATACTGGGGGTGTCTGGAATGATATTGCAGGGGACAACATTGGGAATACTGGGACCATGTTGGGGGAAACTGGCAGCAACTGGGTGTGAATTTGAAACAGGACAGCCAATTTGATAGCATATGGGTAGAGCAGTGGATGATGTCAGTTTTACCAAAGCCTTGGAGACTGTCTCCTACAACATCCTTAAATACAAACTGGCAAAGTGCCCAGATAAAGAAGACTGAAAATTGGATGGGTGGTTGGGCCCAGAGGATTGTCATCAGTGGCACAAAGTAGAGCTGGAGGTAAGTCCTTGTGCTCTGACCCCCAGGGGCTGATAGCAGGGCAGATACTCTTTAAAGTCTTCATGAATGGCTGGGCTGGAGGAGCAGTTTACCCTCAGCAAGTTTGCAGACAACACAAAAGTGGCAGGAGCAGCTGCTACACCAACTGTTTGTGCCATTCAGAGGGACCTTGGCAGGCTAAAGAATTGGCCTGAGGGAAATCAGATGAAGTTCAACAAAGGGAAATGAGAAGTCTTGTGCCTGGGGAGGAATAAGCCCATGCATCAACAGCTGCTGGAGGCCGACTGCCTGGGAAGCAGCTTTTCTGTTACCTTGCCTTGGTGCTTTGGGGCTGTGCTGCCAAGCAAAGGCAGGATGTGTGCAGGCAGAGCAAGCAAGGGTTTGCCCCTGGCCCTGCCCTGCCGTGCCCGGCCAGCCCCAGGAGCCGTCGCCCCGCCCTGTGCCCACGCCCCGGCTCTGGGCGCTCGTCCCCGCCGAGTCCGGCCCACGCCGGGGTCGCGCTGGGCACGCGCAGGGCCAAACGCAGCGCCCCCCTCAGGCCGCGCGCTGCCGGTGCAGCCGCGGCCGTTGCGCTCTGGGCGTTGTGGCACAGGCAACGATTGATGCATGGCGGAGGTGCCGCTGCCTGCCAGGCTCAGCGCCCGCACCTTCCCCCCTAATCTGTGGCGCCTGGTGAACAGCCCCTGCGTCCGCTCCGTGCGCTGGGACAGCCAGGCCCGGGGGCCGCTCACAGACCGCTCCCTCTTTGAGCGGGAGCTTCTCAGCCCCAGAGGCGCTCAGGAACCGGCGCCGCACACCTTCAGGGCCACGCCGTTGCGCAGCTTCGTGCGCCAGCTCAACCGCTACGGCTTCCGCAAGGTGCCGGGCCGGGCTGGCGCAGCTACGCCGGGCGATGCTGGGGCCTGGCTCCACTACAGCAACCCCTGGTTTCGCCGTGACCGCCCCAAGCTCCTGCTCTGCATCAGGTGCTGAAGTGCGGCCAGCAGGCAGCGGCTGGCGGCGGGGCGGGAGGGGCGCAGGCACCCACCCCGCGGCTCCCAGCAGCTCCCCGGGGCACGGCCGCTGCCAGACGGGCGGCACGGGCGCGGTCGCTTCAAGCCGCTGCCCAGGGAGCGGCTGCCGCTGCCGCCTGGGTGCCCGCCCAGCGGCTTTCTCCTGCTGCACAGGGAGCGGCCACTGCCGGACAGGCGGGAGCTGCGCTGGCCCCGGCCCGGCCGCTTCCAGCAGCTGCCCAGGGAGCGGCCGCCGCTGGCCCGGCGCCTGCCCTGCAGCTTCCACCTGCTGCACAGGGACCGGCCGGGGCCGGCCCGGCGAGAGGGGCCGAGTCACTTCCAGGAGCTCTACGGGGAGTGGCCGCTGCCCACCCAGCGGGAGGTGCCCTGGATCCCGCCTTGCCACGTCCTCAGCTTCCACGGCGAGCGGCTGTGGCTGCTCGGACGGGAGGGGCCCCCCAGCTGCTTCCAGGAGCTCTACAGGGAGCAGCTGCCTCCGCTCGACGGGGAGGTGCTCAGGATCCAGCCCTGCAGTTTCCAGCAGCTCCACAAGGAGCAGCAGCCCCCAGCCTCCAACCCACCAGGTAGGAAAAGAGTTCTTGCCTTGCTTTTCCAAAAGGTCATGAAAAGTGACTCTTTAAAGTATTTTTCCACAGTGTTCTGTCTTTCTGAGACAGAAATTGTCAAGCCTTGTAAGAAGGGGCACTAGAAAGTCAAAAGATTCTCTGCCTGGTTTTCCTGTGTGCTTCCTGTGATGTTTGATCCAAGGCAGCCATAGAGCTCTGTGTCCCAAAGCTACACTCTGGAGCCTGACTCACGTGTTTGGATTCTTGCAGCTGCACCGGGCACTTCAGCCCCTGGTGCTCCAGCTGGCAGTGCTGGCTGTGCAGCATCAACGGCCTCCAGCTCAGCACAGAATGCACCTGTGGGAAAGGAATCACCACCACTGGATCTTGGCTTTCAAGTTGAGAAGATGATCCGGGAGATCAGGAGCTCCCTGCCTGAAAGGTCTCCCTCTGCTCAGGTAACCCCAGTGGATGGGAATGAAAGAGGCTGGACTGAGAGCTTTTGAATGTTGTTACATGGCTGAGAGGCAAAGGTTTCTGGAACTTAATTCTTTTCATTCTTATTTAGTTATCTGTTTTTTCTTTGTCAAGCAAGATTGCCAAGAGGGAATGAAAAAGTCTTCCCCCACAGTGAGGATCAGAGGTGTGAGCCTGTGCTGGCCACCTCAGGCTGTTCCTTTTCCTTGGGAAGATTGCCTCGTACAGGGGCATTTGTGGTGATGCTTTGTATGTTCTAACAGGCTTTGTTGGGTGGGAAAGAAGAGAAGAGTGTTTGGAGAATTGCCACTGAAGGCAAAGTGTCCTGCGCAGGGAGGGGCACACGAGAGGTGTCTCTGTTGCAGCAGCAGATGTGGGCTCTGCCTCTTTTGGGTTGGAAGGCCAAGGCAAAGCCAGGGCTGGGCTGCAGCTGCAGCTGCTGCTGCTGTGTGAGCCCTGCCGTGCGTGTGGGCGCTGCCAGAGCCGTGTGTGGGGATGGGCTGGAGCTGCAGCTTCCTTGGCCTTTTGTTTGACACATTCAGTCTTTGGATTAGGAATCTCGTTTCTCTTAACTCTTGCCTCTTCCCAGACTTGCCTGGGGAGTGAGTGCTGGCACAGGCCTTTTTGCAGATTATTGGACGTGTTGGCCAAAGAATGTCTCCCTTTCTCTTGCTGTGCAGACCCATTGCCTACAGTACATTTGTGATTGAGGAAGGGCAGACTCAAGGTGGGGAGTGGGATTTTCTGCATTTAGCAATCTCTTATTCTCAAGTGGGATGTCTTTTGTCTTTTGTAAACTCACACATAGCAGTTTGCAAAAGCATTTTATTCCATAAAAATGAAAACCTTGCAGGCTCTAAACCATCTTGAGAATCTTTAGGATTCTGATGGATGGGCTATTGCAGAAGAGATGAATATTCTGCAGCTGGTCATAGTGAAAATATCTTTCTGTCCAAAGGTAATTTGCAAATGCTTAATCTTGGGCATTTCCTTCCTCACTGGAGTAGAAACACAACTTGGTTGTCTGACTTTTCATGTGTTTTGGGTTGGTTTTCTTTTCTACCCTCCAAATTCACAGATTTTTGGCACTGGGAAATTTGATCATGGAAATACCCTAGGTCCATCAATGTTTGCCTGGGTCCTACAAATGGGGTAGCAGCAGAGGGCTCCAGAAAGCACCACCTTGTGATGGAATGTCTGAGCGGTTGGGTGGGGCTGGCGAGACTCCCATTCAGAAATGTGAGCTTTGCGTGTGGGTTTGCAGCACACAGCCCTGGGCAGTGCTGGGAGTGAGCTCTGCCCTTGCTGACAGCCACGTTGGCAACAAGGAGAGCCCCTGGCTTTCTGCTGGCTGATTTCTTACAGCTCGTGGCATAAGCCAGGGTCAGAGCGTGAGGGCACGTCCCCTCACTTAGTGTCCTCTGCTTTTCTGCATTCCTGTTTTTCTTCAAAGGTCATTTTGTGAAAGCTTCAGTTTCACCTTGGCCACCCAAATCCTGAGTTTAAAACACTTGCCATGTGAACCGTGTGGGCAGTATTCCCTTTGTGTTACGCAGCCTTTGGGGTAAAGAACAGTTCCTGTATCCCTGATGTGATTCCAAGAAAATGCTGAGTGATCTTTGGGTTCCTTTCTCTCTGTTTTTCTTTCAAGGGGAATATTAATGTTGCCCCTGAGTCTTCAGGAGAGGACACCATGAACAGGGCTGCAGCAGAGGAAGCTCCATCTGGCACCGAGAGCTGCGGGAACAGTTCCCCAGAGCCCAAGGAGCCTGGTAAGGAGAGAGCCCCCATTGGTTTAGAGAGGTGTGAGACGGCTGCTCTGAGCCTGCCTGTGACAGGAGGGGAGATCAGAAGAGTTGAGTTCTTGTCTGCAGGGTTGGTGCTTCCTGGTTCCTTTAATTCCAATCCTGCACTGGCACAGGCTCCCCGAGCCCTGCCCTCCACGCTTCTGCAGAGGCTCTCACACTGAGTCTTCTGCTGTGGCAAGAGAGCAGGGACTAAACCTGTCCTTGTGGGAGTTGTGTCACCAACCTGCGTGTCCCAATTTGGTTTGTAACTCAGCTCACAGCACCCTTCATCTTTAGCCATTTCAGCGAGGGCTGAGGTGTCTCTGTCAGCACAGAGAAAGAACAAGGCTGGGCTTCTTTGGGGGAGCTGGGGCTGTCTGTGTTTCAAGCTCTCGTGGGTGCCATTTGCACTGTGAGTGCTGAGACTTTATTGAGGGACTTGAATGCTTTACAGAGTTTTTGGAACTTGGAACAATCCCTGTTTTCCAAAGAGTAGGCTTCAAATTCCCAAGTGAGAGTCTGCCTTTCAGGCCATCTTTTACAGTCCGTGACAGAAGGACAATTGCTGCCCAAGGGAAACGTGCACAAGGGCCAATATTGAGCCAATGTTCTCTTTTCTTCCCAGATCCCACATGATCGATGTCTCCTGGAGGGGTGCCCTGTGTGGCAGGAAGAGACAGAGGGAGAGCCTGTGACTACCAGGCAGGTAGACTCCCTCTGTATATAGAGATATGTTTAGAATTATATAGTCATATTTACCTATCTATATAATTGTTATTTATAAAAATACAGTATATTTATAGTATATATAGATTTAGATTTATATAGTTATAATAATGTATGCATAGTAATAGATATACATAGTTACATATATCTATGCAGATTTTTATATATAAAAAGTTATTTTTATAAACGTGCATAGTTAAATACTTTTAGCTAAATGGGTGTTTAAATACATAGATTAGTATCTGCATAGGTATAGTCTGGTTTTTAACCTCTTTCCCTGTCCCCTTTCATCCTTTTCCCCCTGTGCCCCCTCTGTCCCTGTTCCTGGCTGGGTCCGAGCTGGCGGCCGGGCCGGGCGGGGCAGCAGTTCCAGCCCCGGGGGTCCCTGGAGCGGTGGCAGCTGCCGGTGGCCCCAGGCAGTGTCCCCTGAGGAGCTGCTGAAGGACCGTGAGACAGAGGGGCCTGGGGGGGATGAGGAGGCGGTGACACTGCAGGGACAGTGACCTTGAGGTGCTGGGGGGACTGAGGGGTGTGGGGCAGCAGAGGGCAATGGTGGCACTGAGGTGACAGGGAAGTGGCACAGGCTGAGGGGGGTGGCGGGTCTAAGGGGACAGGATGGGTCAGAAGGGATTGAGTGGGGTGAGAGGACTGTGAGGGGCTGAAGAAACTGAAGGGGGCCGGGGCTTTGCCCAGGGGATGGTGGGGCTGAGGGCATGGAGGGGGCCAGCAGGGAGCACAGAGGGCTCTGGGACTGCAGCTCTGCCAGGCTTGGGAACCAATTCCAGAGCCTCCACTTTTGCCACAGCTTCCCTGGAGACCCTGAGGACAGCCAGAGGCTGACAGGAGGCAGCAGGGAGAAGCTGAAGGCCACCAGCAAGACCAGTGGACAGGGAGCTGCTGCTGCCAGCCGAGAGCCCAGTGAGGCCACAGGGCTGCTGAGGCAGGGTGGGGCTGAGGGTGGCGTGGGCTTTGGCCGTGGGCTTTGGCCAAACTTTTTCTTTCTAACCCTCCTGGGGAGGCACTGAGATTTTCCCTTCCCTGACTGAAGGGCAGGTGCTGCCAAGGGAAACGTCCCAGTCCTGACTCAGTGTTCCTTCCCAATCCATCTGCTGTCCCTGTCCAGGAGAGCTGCTCTGCACGGGAGGAAGCAAGGATGGTCCTCCCTTGATTTTTTAGCCTTCTGATGTTTTTATAGTTTTTGAATTCTTTCTTACATAAGTGTTATAAATAGATATAATGTTTGTGTAAATACTAGTTATGTTTTCATTCCTCTTTTGAGGAGGGAACAATTGATGGACTTTTGGTTTGACCAATGGGATTTGAAAGGTGGCAACCTTAACTTCCACTCCATGGTCTTGGTGGAAAGTTGGATATTTAGATGTGTAGTTACCCATTCACAGAGAGTTTGTATTATGTATCAATTTATATATATATTGTATGTAATGCATAGTATTTATTCTATATTTACTTCTGTATATTGAAGTGGTTATATATGTGTATCTTTCTATTTAAACATGTATGGAGATGTATAGTTGTATAATTGTATCGACTGAGCTCTTGGTGGAGAGCTATTTAGATAGAGATGACTGATATTTTTGTATTCCTAGATGGGCTTTAAGCTTGTAGTAATATGTAATAAATTAAGTTGTTAAAAACCTAATGGATCTTTGTGTATAGTGAGTTGTTGCAGAGGTTGGCAATAAAAAGTTTTTGTTAACAGAAGTTGGTATTTGTATATGTTTACATAGCATTGTTGTAAAAATCTAATAAATTCCTTTTTTTACTTTAATTGACATCTGCATAGTTCTGTATTTTCAGCGCGGGTGTAGCAATTTGTAATAAATGACATTTTTCATGTGAAATCAATTCTCGTGTATTTGTCGATCAGCAGTGCAGCTGTCACAATCTGCAAGAAATTACAATTGTCAGCTGTGCTGGGTGTTTTGTGATTGGTGCTGCCCAGAGCAATGAGCAGATGGAAATGCTGGAGGATTTGGGCCATGAAAATCTCCAGCCATGCCCAGCACATGCCCCACTTGCACTCAGGCTGGCCCAGGAAAGCGCAGATTTGGGATGGCACCAGAGCCACACGTTGGCTCAGAACTCGCTGCAAAGGCCTGCTGAGAAAACTGCGGGACTGCACGGAGCGTCCAACTCCAACCAGAGCCACCCAGGGAGGACAAATCCACCCCCATGGCACAGGCAGCTCTTTAGCAAGGCTCCAGGTGTCCCTCTGAAGGTCATCCTGGAGCCCAGAAGCCAACAGGGATCTCTTGGAACCCTGGGCACTGAGAATTCAGACTTGCTGTGCTGACAGGCACTGACCCCAAGGAAACACTGCATTTGATCTGAGGCCTTGGAAAAGGCTTCCAAAATTGAATGATAGCCCTGGGATTATGGGTGTGTGGTTTGATTAGAAGTGTGTAATATCACATGGTGGAAAACTTAAGAGTTTGAGGTTTTAGTATATAGTAATATATATGTAAAGCAAGATGGAGGATTTAGGGTGTAGACTAAGTCCTTTTCAACTTTGTTCTTAATGGGTTTGGGTGATGTTTTGTAATTAAGTAAGAAAATCCACATTGTGGACCATGGGTGGTTGGTTATTGGGTAAAAAGGAAAAATAATTTAGGTGTCATTTCATAATTGAACAGTTTGTTCTTAGAAGACCTTGGAAAGAGATAGAGACAGAGCCAATTTCTACTTTGTTACCTAGAACTCACAGCTTGTGAGACTGTAACATAGATGAGAATTAATAAACATCTGAGTCTGAACATGAAATCTGTCTCTCGAGCATTTAATCCCGGCTCTAACAGAAAAAGAAGACAAAATGCCACAGGGACCCTGAGCCAGCTCTGCTGCCTTTGGCAGCACTTTGGCAAAAGAGCTGCAGTAAGGGGGAGAAAACAGTGACTGTGACTGCTGCAGGCTAGGGATGCAGGAAGGGCCATGGACACTTGTGCTGAGATGCTCCAGAATCCAGAAGGATGCTGGAGAACTGGGAAGCACCAAGTTCTCACAGCCACTCCAAGGATGGAAGCCCTTGGTGTGAAGTTCCCTGGAGGAACTCCCAGGGGAGTTGCTGCAGGGATCAGCAGGAGCAGAATGCAGCAGGATCTGCTCCTTTTCCTGGCTCTGTGTGCAGGTCACAGGCTGTGATGGCCCCTGCTCCCACAGAGCCCTTGCCCATGGAGGCTGCAGGGGAAAAGCAATCCCATGGCAAAGAGAGGCTTTGCACTTGAAGTCCACTGCTCTTGTGTTTCGGGCTTGAATGGCTCTCATGCCAAAGCACAGCAGGTAAGAAGGGCTTAGGGAGGCAGAGCCTTTAGAGGAAAAGAGAGATCAGGCACTCACATGCCTGAAACTCCTTCAGCTACAATAAACCTTTTCTAATATTTATATATAATCTATAAAAAATATAATATAATGTAATAAACCTGTGATAACCCAGTCTGCTTGCTGTGTACTGATACACTTCGTAGCAGTGAACATTATAGGCAATGCCAGATTCTTATTTAGCATTATGGCACGCTGCTGCTTCATTGCAGAACTGCCTCAGTGTGGAGAAAATCAGCCTAATTTATTGTCAGTTTAAGTAGATGCGGTGAGAAACAGTGATACGGATTCAAAGAGATTTTCTAACCTCATCATCCACAGGGAATTTTGTGCTGCCTTTTCTTCATTGTATGCACAACATTTTTGAGTCGTTCTGTATCCTTCAGGGAGGTATCCACTAGTGACCAAAAAAGAAAAGGGGCATTAAGGCACTCATTCTCTTTTAACACACATTTGCACTAAGCTGTAGCTTAAACTAAGAAACTTAGTAACTTAGTACACTTAGATTTTCTTTAGTCATGTACTGTGGAATAAATGGCAGAGGAACAGGCATTATCCAAGCTGTAAGAACAGCAGGTTCTTGGTCTTAACATTGTGTACAAGAAAGCACCACAATCTGAATGATTCACCTCTTAGGTAAAACCAGAATGGTTCATGGTGTAAAACGAGCAGGTGATGGAAATAACCAATGTCCCTGGGCTGGGGCAGAAGCCTGGGAGTCCAACGCTTGGAAAAAGAGAGCTGGCAAAGGCAGCCCAAGCTGCAGGCAGGCATTGGCTCAAGGCAAGAGGGAGCTTGTGTTGTGTTTTATCTCCTTTTTGCCAGTCAGGATTAAATGCTCGAGACAATGTTTTGTGTTCGGACTCAGATGTTTATTAATTCTTATCTATATCACAGTCCCACAAATAGTCAGTTCTACAACACTTCTAGCTAACAAATCAAAAATGGACCCCTATCTCTTTCCCTAAAAGGTATTTTAAGGATGAATTGTCCAATTAAAAAAGGACACCTAAATTATTTTGACTTTTAACCAATAACCAACCACCTTTGGCCCTCCATGAGGATTTTTCTGCCCAAGTACAAAATACCACCCAAACCCATGAAAAGAAGGTGAAAAAGAAGGACCAAGCCTATGCCCTAAAACCTCCACCTTGCTATATATATATGTTACTATATTCTAAACCCTTAAACTCTAAGTTTTCCTCTGTGTGACATTGTACACTTCTATTCAAACTACACACCCATAATCCCAGTTTTGGAAGCCTTCTCCATGGCCTCAGGTCAAATGCAGTGTTTTCTTGGGTGCCAGTGCCTGTCAGCACAGCAAGTCTGAAATTCTCAGTGCCCAGGGTTCCAACAACAACTGTCAAGTTTGAGCAGGCCAGCTGAGGAACAAGAGAGGCTGCTGCTTGCTGTAAAAGTCGTTTATGAAGTGGCTAGATCAGTCTCACAAAGCTCCGAGTGTTACAGGCCGTGCCATCGTGCAAAATGCCTTCCTGCATAGAGTCCCCATGTGCCAAGCAGAAGCAGCAGCAGCACCCCTGATACAATGCACTCTATTCATAAATCATCCAGTCAGCCACAGACACGACGCTATTACTGTCTTTTGACCTATCCTGGTCTAACACAGTTGGGCGACAATGGTCATTATTTCTTACACAAGGCCTACACCCTATCTATTCTGTCTAGCAATGTTAGCAATGCTCTGTTATATTTATGTTATGTCTGGGACTTAGTTAACTTTGTACAAGGTAATGCTGCTGAAATTTAAACTGGATTTTAGGGCTTTTCTATCAGCCAATACAGTCTCTTATTTGCTTAAGGCACTTAAGGCGTATTTTTACTCACCTAAAACTAAAACTTACATTCCCACTTTATGTCTGTGTGACTTGATGTATCACAGTTTCTCCGAGAGTTTCAAACCAAGCCCTGCATTCTTTTCTGCCTCTAAGCCTGTGTGCACGGGGTCCTGGGAGATTTCTGTCTGCTTTCCAACAGGGCTGGGAAACGACTCCATGGGTCCGTTCTCTGCTCGTTCCCAGGTCTCCACATGGTGCAGGTGGTTTCCAGCTGTGACCTCCTGTCCAACAGAGAATCCATGGATCCCACCAGTACAGCTATGACAGGTGGGATTTCATCTCCTTCCAGCTGGGATCTGGGAGCTTTGCAGTGTCCGACGGTGCCACCTAGATCACCCAGAGGTGCTGGGAATCCAAAGGGATCGTGGTGGAGCAGATGAAGCATTACCTGGGACACACCTGTGTGGAAGGGCACCCAAAATACATCAGATATGGTCAGGAGGCTCTGGAGCAGAAAGGTGGGTGTGGGAGGGGAAGGGGAATTCCTGTGGGAATGTGGGATTCAGAAAAGGGGGAACTTGGGAATGCAGGAATTACCATGGAATTTCCATGGCTGGATCTCACTCTCATCTCAGACAGGTGAGAATTCAGTGGATTGATCTCTCCCTCAGCTCACTGCCATGGGAATTCCATGGGGAAATGATTTGAATTGATGACCAATCCAATGACAGCAGAGAGATGAGGAGCAATCCCTGCTGGGATTCCATGGGACATAAATCCCAATCCTGTCCCCAGGCTGGCTCTGTTGTGCCTGTGGCAGCTCCAGGGGAGTGCCCTGTCCCTGCCCTGAGCCCAGCATGAGCCTTTCCTTGGGTGTTCTCTGCCCTGCCCGGGGCAGGAGGGCACTGCTGGAGTGGCTTTGGTGGCCCCACGGGCTGGGCCAGTTCCCCCAGGGGGGCCCAGGTCACTCCCAGTATGGGCCCTGTGGCTCCCAGTCACCCCCAGTATGACCCCAGTCACTTTCAGTTACACTCAGTATGGTCCCTGTATCATCCTGGTCATTCCCAGTATGTTCCCACCATGGTCCCAGGTGTTCCCATTCACCCCTACTATAGGTCCAGGCACTCCCAGTATGGTTCCAGTTATCCCCAGTATGTTCTCAGTCCCTCCCACTATAGCTCCAGTCCTTCCCAGTATGATTCCAGTATGAACCCAGTCACTCTCAGTATGGTGCCATTTGCCCCCAGCATGGTCCCAGTTGCTCCCAGTCACCCTGCATGGTTCCAGTCACTCCCAGTATGATCCCAGTCACTCCCAGATACTCCCAGTATTATTCCTGTAACTTCCTTTACAGTTCCTCTGTGATCCCAGTCACTCCTGGTCTCTTCCAGTAAATCCCAGTTTCCCCCAGTGTGTTTCCACTCACTCCTGATAACTTGCAGTAGCTTTCAACATGATTCCCTGCTCATAGCCACTCCCAGTCACCTCCAGCATGATTCCAGTCTCTCCCTGTATATCCCTATTGCCTCAACATGGTCCCAGTTGCCCTCAGCCTGCTCCTAGTTACTTCTAGTATGATTTCCAGTATTACTCCAGTCACCCTCAGTGTGGCGCCAGTTGCTCCCACTATGATTCCAGTTGTCCCCAGCATAGTTCCAGTTCCTCCCAGTGTAATCCCAGTTGTATCGATCCATTCACTCCCAGTATGATCCTATTCTGCTGCCATCATGATCCCAGTTGCCCCCAGTATAGTGTCAGTTGCTCCCAGTCCCTCCCAGTCTGATCCCAGTTTCTCTCAGTGGCCCCAGCATAGACCCAGTCATTCCAAGTATGATCCCAGTTGGAGTCCATGATAATCCCAGTCTCCTCCAGCACAGTCCCAGTCAATCCCAGTTGTTCCCATTGTAGACCCAGTTGCTCCCAGTCGCTCTCAGTGTGTTCCCAGTCACCCCCAGTATGGTCACAAACACTGCCAGTATATCCCAGTTACCCTTGGCATACTCAGTTATACTCAGTCACATCCACTTATCCCAGTAGAGCTCCAGTTTCCACCAGTATGATCCCAGTCACTCTCAGTAAATCCCAGCTGGTCCCACGATGATCCCTTTTCCCCAGTTCTGGTCCTGTGCTCTGATCCTGCTCCCGGTGGGTGCCAGTCCTGGGCCCGGTGTATGCCGGTGTATCCCGGTGTCTCCTGGTGTATCCCGGCATATGCCGGTGTACTCCAGTGTATGCCAGTGTCCCAGTCCATCCCAGCCAGTCCCAGTCCATCCTGGTCTCTTTCCTGGATCCTGCCCCTCCCACCCCTGGACCTGCTGCCAGACACCCCCCAAGATGCTGCCGGGACTCGGGGGCTCCGTGTTGGCACTGGGCCTCTCTGATTGCCAATTCCAGAGCACCCCAAACCCCCATTCCCGAGCACCATGATCCCCTTGAACCCCCTTTGCCGGGCATGGGTTCCACCTGCGCCCCTTATCTGGCACCAACAACCCCTGCACCCCTTTCCCGGCCATCCCGCCTCTCCCTGCACCCAGAGCCCTCTTTTCCTTGGCCCATTTATCCCCTGCATCCATATTCCTGCCTTTCCTAGCACCCAGCCCCTTTTTCCCTAATCACTGAGAACACTTGGGACCCCCATTCCCAGCCATCCCGGGTTTTCACACCTTTTAAAGGAATTGGGGACACCGGGAACCGTTGGAGCTCCCTTTCCTAACTACAGGGACCCACTTAACCCCACCCATCCCACATCTACCCATCCCCACCCTCCCCTTTTCTAAACCTTGGAATCCCCAAACCCCCTTCCCTGCTCTCCCAGCTCTCCCTGTTCCCCTTTTCCTCCACCCGTGACCCCCCGGACCCCAAATCTCCGTGTCCCCCCAGTTCTCCTCTCCCTGCGGTCCCTGCTCGTGGCGCTGTCGGAGCCCGGCCCGGGGTTCCCCCAGTTCCTGTCCATGGGGTCCCTGGATGGGATCCCCTTCCAGTGCCGCCACAGCCAGCGGGGCTGGGCGGAGCCGCAGCCGCCGGGGATGGTGGCCGGAGCCGAGCCAGGATATTGGGATGGCCGGAGCCGGCACAAGGAGAGGCACCGGCACGGGGCCAGCAGGGAGCTGCAGATGCTGCAGGAGCGGCACAGCCAGAGCGGGGCTCAGGGCGGGGAGCCGGGGCTGGGGGATCTGTGGGGCTGCCATGGCACCTGTGGGACTGCAGTGGGGATCCGTGGGACTGGGCCGGGATCTGGGGCGCTGGGATGTGCATCCATGCGGACCCAAGGGGCTGGGATGAGGCTCTGTGGGTCTCCTTTAGACTCTGGGGCTCTGTGGGGCTGGAATGGGGCTCTGTGGGGCTGGGACACAATTCCGAGGGTCTCTGTGGGTCCAATCCCTCCCCAGGTCTCCACAACTGCAGGAGGTTTCTGGCTGTGACCTCCTGTCCCATGGGAGTGTCTGTGCATCCGATCAGCTTGGCTCTGACAGGCGGGAATTCCTCTCCTTCCAGCTGGGATCTGGGGCATTCATGGTGGCCGACGGCGCTGCCCAGGTCACCTAGAGGGGCTGGGAACAGGATGAGATGGAGGCTGAGGAATGAACAAATCCCCTGGGGCACACCTGCCTGGAATGTCTCTGGAAATATGTCAGATATGGGTGGGAAGTGCTGGAGAGTAAAGGTGGGGAGGGTAGAATTCCCATGGGAATGTGGGATTTGGAAATGTGGGATTTGGGAGGGCAAAATTTGGAAACATGGGAATTCCCATGGGTCCTCCATGGATGGATCCCCCTGCTCTCCCATTCCGATGGGAATTCTGTAGATGGATCTCACTGCCATGCCTTTCCCATTGAATTTCATGGGCAGATCTCACCCCCATCCCATTGCCATGGAATTCCATGGATGCATCTCACAGTTATCCCATTCCAGAACCCCCTGATGTGTCTGGAAAAGTGGAACACGAGATCCTGACGTTTTCCTGCTCACATACGGATTCTACCCCAGCACCATCGAGATCAGCTGGATGAAGGGGGATGAAATCCGGTATCGTTCCCAGCAGCAACAGCACCTTCCACACCTGGGCCAGGATTGAGGCGCTGCCGGAGGAGCGGGAGCAGCACCGGTGCCGGGTGGAGCATCCCGGAATGCGAGAGCCCAGGATCTTCTCCTGGGGTGAGGCTGGGAATGTGGAATGTGGGAATTGGGAATTTGGGAGTGTGGAGCAGCAGGATGGGGGTTCCCTTCCTCTCCTCCACATCCCGTGCTTCCCAGAGCTGGAATCCAGTGGGAATCTCACCCTGGTGGTTGCTGTGTCCATCATCGCTGCCATCATCATCATTCTCCTCATCAGATTCGGCATCTGGAGGCTCCATTGTGGTTCCCCCCAGACCCATCCTGGGGGTCTCCCTGTTCTCCTCTCCCTCCCAAGACTGCTGGGGGTCCCCCCACGACCCACCCACCCCCCTAAACTCCTCCTGGATCTGCACACGGGGACCATGTCCCCTCCCCCAGGATGATGAGGGGTCCTGGGCTGAGCCCCCCACTCAGCCGGGGGTGTGGAGGGAACTGGGGTGTCGGAACCCAGGACATCCCTTTAGATGTCCCGGGCAGTCCGAGACCCCAGGAGGGGGTCCTGAGACCCTGGTATAGTGATGAAAATGCCAGTGTCCTTGATTTTAGCCCTTGGGAGCGATTGCCAACGTTATATGAAGAATTACAAGTCACAAGTGTATGATTAGGATTTTAAGTAACTTATTTTTGCTTATTAAAGTGGATTTTGGGGGTTCACAAAGGAGGCTCAAGGAGACAAGATGGAGGGATTTGGGTGTGTCCCTTGCCTTTCTTCTTCTTCTTCTTGTCCTCCATCTTCGGGTGAGGTGGTGGCATTTTTTATTGGTTTAGTGTAAAGGTGCACAGTTTAATAAAAGTGGTAGATATTGGTACAGTAGTAAAAACAATTAGGACGTAACAGTTAGTATAAGAGATTACGACCGCCCAGGAGTGAGGCAGATAGCCTTGGGCAGCGGTGTAGGTGATACCTACGCCGGCCGAAGAGAAAATATTTTGGAACATCAAATGAATAAACTATTTTGATAAAGAAATCGACGCATCCTGACTCTTCCTTCTGGCACGGGGCTTGGAGAAAAGGACTTTACCAGCAATTCTCGGTAGGCTATCAGCCTGGGATCCGAGACTGGGGGTTCTGGTGCTGGAAGTGGCTGCTCCCAGGATGAGCCCACTTGCTCTGTCTGTGTGGTTCCAGTTTCCTCAGCACTCCCAGCATGAGCCCAGTCACTCCCAGAATGATCCTGGTCACTTCCCCTCACTCCCCTGAGGATCCATCTTGCTCCCAGTATGAGTCCAGTCACTCCCAGTCATTCCCCATTATGATGCAAATTGCCCCCAGCACAGTCCCAGTTGTTCCCAGTTGCACCCACTATTATCCAGTGTGTTCCCAGTTCTCCCAGTTGTCCCCAGTATAGTCCCAGTCATTCCCAGAATGATGCCAGTCTGTCCCAGCAGGGCCCCAGTCACACACACTTATCTCCAGTTTCCCCCAGCACGGTCCCCCAGTTAACCTCAGCACATTCCCAGTAGCTCCCAGTGTGGTCCCAGTCACCACCTGCATGGTCTCAGACACTCCCAGTATATCCCAGCTGCCCTGAACATTCTTGGCATCATTTCTAGGCACTCCCAGTTACCCCAGCATGGTTCAATCGCCCCCAGTTTTATCCCAGTCACTGCCAGTACATCCCAGTTGTCACCAGCATACATCCTGTCATTCCTATATATTCCCAGTTTATCCCACTGTATCCCCAGTAGGCTGTCAGCATGTTCCTGGGACTCCGAGTAACCCCCAGTCAGGGTCCATTAACACCTACTGTAATTCCAGTCTGATGCCAGTGGCCTCCAGTGTGATGTCACTTTCTCCCTGTAAAAACCAGTATGACCCCAGTAGTCTCCAGTATGATCCTCATGGCTCCCAGTCTTCCCCAGTATATCCCAGTCACTCCCAGCATGCTCCCAGTCATTTCCACTTCCTCCCAGTTGTTTTCAGTGTGATTCCAGGTGCTCACAGCCACTACCAGTCAATCCCAGTAGGACTCCAGTCACCCTCAGTGTGACCCCAGCTGCTGCCAAAATAGTTCCAGTTGTTCCCAGTTCCTCCCAGTGTGGTTCCATTGTCCCCAGTATAGTTACAGGCACTTCCAGTGCATCCCAGTTTCCTCAGTAATGTTCTGGTTACCTCATAGCAATCCCAGTCTTTCCTAGTTCCTCCCAGTTGCCTCCAGCATGATCCCAGTTTCTGGCAGTTGTCCAAAATGTGATCCCAGTTGCTCCCAGTATGATCCCAGTTGCCCGACTTGTGATGTCAGTCCCCTCAGCATGGTTCCAGTCCCTTCCAGTTGATCCCAGTTGCTCCCAATGTGTCCACATTTTCCTCCCAACAGTAGCTCCCAGTAACCCCCAGTCAGGATCTGTTCACACCCATTGTAATCCCAGGGGCTCCCAGGATGAACCCAGTTTGGTTCCAGTCACCTCCAGTATGACCCCAGTTACTCCCAGATACTCCCAGTATTATTCCAGTCATGCCCTGAGTGACTGCCTGTCACTCCCAGTCTGAGCCCAGTTGCTCCCAGTAACCTCCAGCATGGTTCCAGTCACAGCAAGCACCTTTCCAGTCATTCCCAGTCTGGTTCCAGTAGGATCCCAGTATGACCCCAGCATGGGCACAGCTGCTCCCATTTACCCCCACTGTGGTTTCAATCTCTCCCAGTGTATCCCAGTTGCTCCCCGCATGTTCCCAGTCACTCCCAGTTGTCCTCAGCTGCTTCCAGCCTGATTCCAGTTACTCACAGCCAATCCCAGTCACTCTCAGTGCAGTCCCAGTTGCTGCCAGTATGATCCACTATGATCCCAGTCTCCTCCAGCATTGGCCCTGCCTCTCCCACTGTGATCCCAGTAGGATCCCAGCAGCCCCCAGGCACCTTGCAGAGCCCCAGCCATGCTGTTTGCCCCCAGCCTGCCCACGGCCAGCCTGGGGCTGCTCCCGGGGCTTTTCTGTGCTCAGCATTGGCCTGGGTAAAGTGCTCTGGAGAGAGCCTGGGCAAGGAGCCTGCAGCCCCCAGGGCCTGGCCTGAGGCGTCAGCGCTGCCCCAGCAGTGCCCATGGCCTGTCCCTGCTGCAGCCCCGGCACTGCCACCCCCAGCACTGTGCCCAGCCCCGAAAGCACTCAGGCCCTACAGCAACACCAGGGCCAGCAGGGCAGCGGGGCAGGGCCACGGCAGCAGCACTGGCAACACCAAGGGCTGCTGCTGCTGCTGGGCACAGCTGCTGTGCCAGCACTGATCTGCCCCCAGCTCTGCACACAGACATTGCTGCTGCAGCTGCAGGGAAGGGAACCAAAGGGGGGATGTCTGCAGAAAACTTGGCTGGGAGATTCCTGAGTTCCTTAAATGCCACCAAGAGTTCATCCCCTCTTTGACACAGCCTGTGGCAAAAGGGGAGATGGACGGAATCAAAATCAGAAATTGCACGAAGAATGGTTTTTCTTTTTGAAATTTTAAAAAACTAATACAAAGAGAAAGAACCTCCAAAATGAAACCAGCAAGAATATCAAAGATTACTTTTTATTACATGTGATTTGCAGAAACTGGCCAGCAGTTTAATGTTCCTGAAACCATCCAGTCATCAGTCTCCACACGGCAGCCTTGAGCTCCTGGTTCCTCAGGCTGTAGATGAGGGGGTTCAGGGCTGGAGGCACCACCGAGTACAGAACTGACAGGGCCAGATCCAGGGATGGGGACGAGATGGAGGGTGGCTTCAGGTGAGCAATCATGCCAGTGCTGATAAACAAACAGAGCACGGCCAGGTGAGGGAGGCAGGTGGAAAAGGCTTTGTGCCGTCCCTGCTCCGAGGGGATCTTCAGCACAGCCCTGAAGATCTGCACATAGGAGAAAACAATGAACACAAAACAACCAAATAGCAAAAAGGCACTACCACCAAGAAGCCCAACTTCCCTGTGGTTGGAGTGTAAGCAAGAGAGCTTGAGGATATGGGGGATTTCACAGAAGAACAGACCAAGAGCATTGCCATGGCACAGGGGCAGGGAAAATGGATTGGCTGTGTGCAGCAGTGAGTAGAGAAAGGCACTGGCCCAGGCAGCTGCTGCCATATGGGCACAAGCTCTGCTGCCCAGGAGGGTCCCATAGTGCAGGGGTTTGCAGATGGACACGTAGCGGTCGTAGCACATGATGGTCAGCAGGAAATATTCTGATGAGATGAAGAAGGTGAGGAAAAAAACCTGTGCAGCACATCCTTCATAGGAGATGTTGGTGGTGTCCCAGAGGGAATTGTGCATGGCTTTGGGGACAGTGGTGCAGATGGAGCCCAGGTCGGTGAGGGCCAGGTTGAGCAGGAAGAAGAACATGGGGCTGTGCAGGAGGTGGCCGCAGGCTACGGCGCTGATGATGAGGCCGTTGCCCAGGAGGGCAGCCAGGGAGATGCCCAGGAAGAGGCAGAAGTGCAGGAGCTGCAGCTGCCGCGTGTCTGCCAATGCCAGCAGGAGGAAGTGGCTGATGGAGCTGCTGTTGGACATTTGCTGTGGCTGGCCATGGGCACCTGTTCATGGATAAAGGACAGGGACAAGTCAGCAGAGGCTGCTTTCAGCCAATCCTGGGCCATTCCCTGCAGATGGTCCTGCTGTGACTCACCCACCCTTGTTCCTGCTCTGGGAAATCCTTCCCCCAGGTCCCTGCCTGAGCTCCAGTTGTGCTGTCTGAGAGTGCCAGGAGCAGCCAGGCCTGTGCGTGGGGGCTCTGGAGGAGCCATCCCTGCCCTGCTGCCCTGGGTTTGTGGCCATGTTGCAGAGAGAAAAGGCTGGATATTCAGGATTTGTCAGGGGAATCACTCCTAATGCAGACAGACTTTTTACTGTCTTCACTCCCACTTTCAAAGTCCATGGAGAGCAGGAAGGAATTTCAGCCATTGTTTTCCTTCCCCTACTTCATTCCTGTTTCTCTGAGGTCAGAAATCCCCAGCATTTCTGCTACACTCAGAGTTTGACACTGAGAGATGGGAGGCAAAGGATTTCCTGTGGCTCAGGGCACAGTGAGGGGCTGGATGGGCTTGTTCCCAACTGCCCTGGGTTTGCAGCTTTGGCTGCAATCAGAGCACAGTCACACTCCCCTGTCACCCTGTCATAAACCAGACCCTGCCCAGAGCAGAGGGATCCCTCAATGTCTCCCCCTCTCCAAAGGGCTCTGGGCAAGGTCTCAGCACCCCCTTCTGCTAAGGACACTCCTGGCTCCCTTGGCAAACCCAGCAGCATTTCCTCAGCTCTGGCATCTCTGCACTTCCCCGTGGCACATCCAGGGAACTCCCAGGGGCTCTGGCACAGATTTGCAGCCAGGAGGGCAGCTCAGAGCTGGGAAGGACACAGCAAGGAGATCCCTGGGTGTGCCCATGATGGGATCTCAGGGAGGGGGCTCAGCTCATTCCCCTTTCCCATGGACTGCTCTGCCCACAGCCCCACAGGTCCCAGGGAAGCTTGGACACCCCATTGCCATGGCCACAGCTGCCTGGCAGGAATGCCAAGGGCAGTGCCTGACTCAGCTGCTGCAAAGGCCAGAGCCTCCCTGAGAGCACCAGATGACAGGGACAGGGTCAGGGCAGTGCAGAAACAAGAGCAGATGTGGTGGTGCTGTGCCTGGGAGGGCAGGGCACAGACAGCCGGGCACTCAGGACAGTGTTCCCGTAGCCAGTTGGGCACAGCACCTCCCACACACCCACAGTGCCCTCCTGCCCCCAGCACTGCTCTCTTCAGCCCCCTCTCCTTCCCTCAGCATCTCCCTGGGCCTGCACATTTCCCTCCTGACAGGAGCCTTGTCCCTGCCAGCGCTCACAGAGCCCATCCCACCCTCTGTGCCCTGGGCCCGGCCCTACAGAAACCTGCCTGTCTGCAGGGCCCTGGCTGGGGCAGGCTCTATCTGCAGGTGGGCAAGGGCAGCTCAGGAGAGCCCTGCTGGGCCCTGCCAAGGTGATGCTGGGGCTGTGCAGAACTGAGCAGTGGCTGAAGACCCTTTAGGAGGCTCCCAGCAGAGAGACTGACCACCCAAAGTTACAGTTCTGGAGTCTCTGTAAATGTTTAAATATTACTTTGATGGTCCTGTGTGTCCCTTTGACCTAAGAATGTTCTGTGATTCTGTGATGACAGTTCCTCTTCTGCTTCTCTCATCCTCCTGTTGCCTGTTATCAAAAGAGTAAAAAATAATCTTGTAACAGCATTAGAACAGTAAAGTAAAAACCAGACCTTAACTGGAAGCTTCCAGGTGTCCCAGTGGGGATGGGGCACACTCAGCTCCTGAGTTCAGAAATTTATAAAACTTAATTGATTAGGGTATTTAAAAGGAACATCCATACAGTAATTCAGTTTCCCCATTTACACACCCCTGGGTCAACCCATTGGAGTAGGTCCAAGGGCTTCTTTGCCCCACTTTATTTTTAAGACTGCTCACACTCTGGTTAAAAACCAAAATGTTCTCCTTGTACCTCTTGTTCCTGATAATAAGTTCATACAGTATTTCAGGAATGTATTTGGAAGCTTATTGTTCTAAATTCTAAGAGAAGGAGTAGGAAACATACTAGAGTTTATTAAGGATTATAGTTATATAGGTATGTAAATGTAGTTTAATAGAGTTAATTAAGTATTATAGATTTTTTAACTATTTAATAGTAGTTAACAGGGCTACAAATATATGAAAAATTTTTAAAAAGGCAAAAATCTTTTTGTCATCACCCCAACTTTCCCATCCTTCCCCAAGAGGGAAATTGAAAACACTCTCAGCAAAGCACCTGATCTTTACAGCAATGCCAGGCTTACCTTCTTTTGGCAAGTGTCCTCCGCAGCTGTGCCCAGGCTGGTGTGGAGCTGGGAGCAGCCCTGCCCCACACAGCCCCTCTCAGCAGCAGCAGCAGCAGCAGCAGCAGCAGCTGCCCTGCTCAGGGTGGCTCCTTCCCCCCACAGCTTCTCCCCAGCGCTGGCAGCAGCTCCCCGGGCCGGCTGAGAGCTGTCCCTGGCAGGCAGCAGAGTCCCTGGGCCAGCACAGCGCCCTGGGCTTCAGGACCCTGCTCTGCACCACAGCCCTGGGCACCCCTGGCTGCAGCCCCGGCTGCTCAGCCCTGCAGCAGAGCCTGGCCCCAGGGAGCTGCCTTGTGCTGGGCCTGGGCTGGGGCAGCAGGGAAACCCAGCCCTGCCCTAGGGCCACATCCCTGCCCTGCAGCAGCTCCCAGAGTGCTCCTGGAAGGTGCTCCAAGCTGGGGGATGTGGCAGCTTCAGGAGATCCCTGCAGGAGCTGCAGCTTCTCTTCCCCCAGCCAGAGAGTGACTGTTTGCAAGCCTGGGAGGATTTCTCCTGCAGTGAGCCCTGAGTGAGCTCTGCTCTGTGCTGCCAGCCCAGGCTGAGCTGAAGCCCTGTGTGCCTGTGTGCTGTGCCCGGGGTGGCTGCAGGCAGTGCCCCAGCCCTGCTGGGCTGGCAGAAAAGCTGCTCATCAAGAGAAATGTGATTTTAAGCTCTTCTTGGTTGCCAGGATCTCCCTCTGGATGATGAGCTCAGCCCAGCTCAGCAGCACAGACACAGCACAAGGACTTTAATGACCCTCTCAGGGCTTTGTTGCTGTTTACATCAGATTCAGTCCCTCAGGGTGTGATCAAAAACTTCTCCACAACTCAAAGTGAGATTAGAAATCCAAAGTTCCTGGAAGTTTTAATGGGTCCCACTGAGGGACACGACACAGAAAGTGTCCCCAGGCCCCAGGCAGAGCAGAGAACTGCAGGCAGGGATGACAGGTGGGGACAAAGAGAAGCCAAGTCTGGGTACCCTGGGCCACAGCAGCCTCTGTGACACCAAGGACACTGAGGAGACACCTTGTCCTGAGGCCCTGGGGCCTCCTGGCACAGCTCCAGCAAGGCTGGGCACTGTCAGCCCCTTGTGCTGCCCTCAGCATCCCCCTCCCATGCCAGTGGCCTCCAGGATGTGCTGGAAGGAGTCCCTGGGGAAGGAGCCTTGGTCAGCAATGGCCCTGGGGGGCTCCTTCATGCTGCCAGGGACTGCAGGTTTTTCCAAGGCCTTTGGGTTTGGCTTTTGCCTTGGAGTCTCTGAGAGGTTTGTGCAATCCTGGCCTCCAATTCTCTGCTTTAATGAGTTCCTTGCGATTCTCAGTCACTAAAAACACTCAGTGGGGTTTAATAATACTTCAAGGTACTCAGGGTTAATTTTAACACCTCTTTTTGCCACTGAACTTTGAGAATTTTTTTGGAATCCTGGCCTCCAATGAGTGGATGGACTTTAATGAGTCCCTTGAGAGCTTTGCACTGACATACAGTGGGTCTCTGTAATGCTTTTAGATACTGAAGATTTTTAAGATACTTTGGATTTTCCTTTGGATTTTCCATCCCACGCTGAGTCTCTGAGAGGTTTTTGTGTAATCCTGGCCTTCAGTTCTCTCCTCTACAGACCACATGAGGAGCCTGTGTTGGGGATTGACCATAGTGGGACCCATTAATTCTTTGAGACACTTTGGGTTTTTCTTCTGACTTTGACTCCTGCAAAGGTTTGTGCAATCTCCTCTCAGGCCCTGAGGTTGCAGGGCTCAGCACCAAATGCACCACGGGGCCCATTAGGATCAAGCAAGTACTGACAAACCATGGCTGTGCCTTGATTTCCCTCTGGTCTGGTGTAGTTTACAAGGAAATCTTTTTTCCTCGAGTTGTGGGGAAATATTTCACAGAGCTTTTAATTAACCCACATTCCTTTTTTCAAGGGTGGACTTTTCCTCTTCAGAGAAAAGGAATGAGAAGAGATGACTGCAACATTCAGGGACTGATATTGATCCAGGATTGATATTGACCTCAGGAGGTCTAGCCTTGTCAGAGAAGCCGTGCCTCGAGGCCTCACCCAGAGTGGACAACCTTGCTCTACATTCTCCAACCCCATCCTGTCTGTCCTCACTCACCTGGGACCTGCTTTGCTCAGAGAACTGGCTGCACTCAGCCAAAAAGAGTTTTTTTTTCTTTTATTTTAGCAATCTAAAACTCCAGAGTTTCAGACAATCTCCTGAAGTGTGAATGTTACGACCCGTTCAAAGTGAACTAAGTTCGTATTTAGTTCTTAGAGTACAAAGGAGGCCAAGAGAATGCAGTTTAACCAAAATCAGTATGCTTTATTCAATGTCAATATACTCACTAAAACTGATATGCTTTTATTCAATGTACCCACCAAAATGGTATGCAATAACAAGAGAAAGAAATGAGAGAGAGAGAGAACTATATAGACAAAAGCAAAAGAGAAGAGAGAGATAGGATAGATAGGATATAATTACCACAGAGAGAGACGAAGTCCTCGCAGCAATCCAATAGGTCCGCCTTTGCAAATCCTCGTAGCCTGCCGCTAATAGATTTGTCTTCACAGAACCCTCGTGGAGCTGATAGATCTTCGTTTTCCGTGGGGAGGTCCTCGAAAGGGGTCTCTTCTGAGGCAGAATATATAGTTCTTTAGAGTGGGGGAGAAGTCCCGTGATGGAGTCCAGGCCCATGCACAATGCGAGGGAGGGGGAGAACAGGGCAAGCTGTCCTGCTACACCTCAGGCACAGGTGGTACAGAATGCAGGAGCAGTGTAGCGTGCTGCGACTACCATTGTTTCAGCAGGATGTATGTCCGGGAACTCTGTTCCCAAGCAAACACACCTGGGCAGGAATGGCAATTCTGGTAGCAGTTACATCAGCTCTTGGTTTCCCTCTCGTCTCCCCCAAAGTCTCCACGACGAAAAACGTGAGACAAAATTGAGGGTCTTCGGGCCGACTCTCACAGTGAATCATCAAAAACAGATATGATCATGGACAGAGACTCTCTATCTAGTTAAAGTTACAAAGTGGTATTTTTATTAACACCAGCGGGCAGCACGGGAGTCATCTCCAAAAGACGTGACCGCCCCATACCATGTTCTTTGCCCTCCATTTATTTCCCGAAGTCTTACATACAATACATGTGCATAACCTCAGCACCTCCCATCCCTGCTCCATATTAAATGAGGCTATTAGTCCTCCATGTCTGCAGAATTCTTGTCTTGAATTGGATCAGTGGTCAGGAAGATGAAGTCAGGAGAGTCTTCATCAGGTCTCTGTGACCCTCTGGCACGATCCAAGGTCCCCTGCTTTGTGATTGATTGATATAAAGTCCAGGTGCTGGTCATTGTTCTACTGTTTTCAATCTGTTCTTCTAACGGTTCACTTACTCCATTTCCTTTTATAAACAAGCTCATAATGGCAAACAAGTAAACAATTAGCTCTAGCTTAATCATCTAATAATCATTAATCTATTGTTTGCCTATCTAACTTACACCCTAATCCATATAAATTTCTTCTAACCCTCCGGTAAAACCTTAACTCTTTAAAACCATAATTCAGTGCCCCCTGAATGTTGGGGCGTCCCCGCACAGCCTCCCCCACCGCCAAGGGTCATCTGTGTCCATGTCGACTGGGAGGACACGACCGTCATCTTCTCCCACCCTTTCAGGGTGAGTGGAGACACCTGGGAACCCCCAAAATCACCTGGGTATCCCCAAAATCACCTGGATACATCTAGGTACCCCCCCCAAATCATCTAGGACCCCCCCAAATCATCTAGGTATCCCCAAAAATTCTCTCGATCTTCCCCAAAAATTACCTGGGCACCCCCTAAAAACCACCTAGATACATCTGAGTACCCCCCCAAATCTCCTGAGTGCCCCCCAAAATCACCTGGATTACCTCCAAAAATCACCTGGATACAGAATTTTGAGTACCCCCAAAAAATCTTGGCCCCTGGCCAAACTGTTGATTGTAAATCTCCACTTCTTTGACTGGGTAGACACGGTGTCCCATTTATCCCATTGACTTTAAAGGTGTCCTAGACCTGGTGTCCCTTAATCCCTGTTGATTTGCATGGGTAGACCTGGTGTCCTGTTTACCCCTATTTATCTGCAGTAACCCTTTCTAGTGCTCCCAGTAATTTCCTGGAGCTCCCAGTAATCCCAGTGCCCCCCCTTAGCCACTCTCAGTGCTCCCAGTTTGTTCAGTTTCTCCCGTTCCTTCCTCTCAGTGCTTCCAACTCCCCCCCAGTGCTTCTGGTTCCTTCCCCAGAGCTTCCCCTTTGCCCTTCCCAGTGCTCCCAGTTTAACCAGTAACCCTTCCTGATCAAGCTCTAATGGGGAGACCTGGTGTTCCTAAATCCCTACTGACTTTATTGGGGTAGACTTGATATCTTTTTCCACCCATTGATTTCAATAGGTAGACCTGATGTCAAAAGAACCCCATTCATTTCAATGGGTAGATCTGCTATCCCAAACATTTTGGGATTAAAACCACCATTTTCAGGGTTGGATGTTCCCAATTTTATTGGGGAAAATGCCCCACATTTCGTTCTTTTTCCCCCACAGGTGAACCCAGAGTGCCTGGAGCTGAGGGCGACGCTGGAGGGCTCTACCCTGGCTGTTACTGTTAGGTCAGATGTGACATAAACACACACACGTGATCAGGATCCAAAATGGAAGAAATTTTTATTTTGTGTGTTCCCTAGCTTATATACTCTTAACAAAGTGTGATCTTAAGTCATTGACTATATTGCAATAACTTTTTATATTTGTAATAAATGGAGAACTGTATGTCCAATTCAACAAACCACAAAGTTAATATTTGCAAAAAAATTTAATTGAGATGAAATACAATATAAAGTTTGGAAGTGATTAATTGAGTATAATTAAGGTTTGGAAAGTGTATAAGCAAAAATGACCAGGGTACGGAGGGGGATTCCCACCCTGCCTAACGTACAAAGCAGGATTACCTCAAACAAAACTTTTATGATCTGCCTATACATATTCATCAATACTTCCAGTAAATCTCCACCTGTTTTTGATTCTAGAAAGCTACATCACCATTCTTCATGGTGCATGCTTCAGCTAGGGGGTCTTCTGTCTTCTTTTGGTGGTCTTTGGGATGAAGACCCCCGCTCTTCATCACTGTCCTCTTAACAACCCTACCAATTGCACATGCGTACCAAGCATTGCGTTATATAACTAAACATTGTTCCAAAAACAAGCTCTATTAAAGGCACAACTTAGACTCCATACCTGGACTAATCCCAAATTTGACTATTTCAAGGCAAATCCTCTAATTTGAGAGGACTGCTTATCTCAGTACTCTATCCTGTATCCCATTTTCCCATGTAACATCTGCAAAAGGGGCCCATTAGTTCTGTAACACTAATTACTTATACTTTTTCTTTTTTTACTTTATAAAGTATTTTTTAAAATACCAATATAATTACCATTTAGTTAGCACAAATCATATCCATTTATAACATATTCATTAGTGCAAAGGAATTAGCACCAATGAATAGGTTATAAATGGATATAATTGGCAAAAGTTTTACAGAAAGTTAATAAGGCACATATGCACGTTTACTTATGCACATAGTCTAACTTACAAAAATTTTCATTTATCTTTTTGAATCGGTTCCCATGCCGTGGTGGTTTTGACCAGCACGTGAGTTTTCAGGAAGTTCAAGAAAGAACCAATTGAAAATAGTTAAATCTTTGTGGACGTACAGGGTTTAAATATCAGGGAGATCAGGAGAAACTCCCTTTTTCCTTTCTGGTCAAGAGCACAGGTAACACTCCCTAGGCAGCAGGGGACCCCGGGCCAGGCCCCGCTGCCCTCTGGGTGGCCGGGGCTGTGCCCAGCTGGGTCTGCCGAGCCTGGCCTGTGCCGGGGGGCTCCTTCCCCTGCCAGCCTCTGCAGGGAGAGAAAGAGAGAGAAAGCTGCACCCCAGGGCTGTGGCAGAAGGCCCTGGCTGGGCCATGGCCTGGGCTCCTGGTTTGCTGGTGCTGCTGGCCCAGGGGAGGAGAAGATCTCTCCCCCACCACCACCCCTGGGCCCCAAGAAGCGAGTCTGATGCTGGACCTGCTTTGGATCAGAGCAGGGGTGAGGGAAGTGATCCATCAGCCCTTCCTGAGCCTGTTACCCCCCTGCACCCCCCATCACCAGCGTGGGCCTTGCATTCTGGCATCTCTGAGCTGCAGAGAGAGAGAGAGAAAGACCTTGGGCAGATTTAACCCTTTCCTGGCAACATGAAGCTTTCAGAACTCCAACCCTTTCCCAGAGAAAGAGAAGAAGATCAGAGGGATTTAAAATGGAGAGAGACAGCATGATACAGTCAGCAAAAGAACTGATAAAAGTTGTCTGGAGGAAAGGGTTGAGGAGGTGGACATTTTTTTACTGAACTTCTCTAGATGTAAACCATGGAGAAATGGACTATTTCTTGTAATCTATTGATGCTGTTTTAGAGGAATGCTGTTCTAGCTGAAGGTAATAGACTGGTGTAATTGAGATTTCATTGAGGATGTTGTTGAGTAAGTTCCCCAGCTCCTGAGATAAAAAGAGGTCTCAGCTGTCTGAGATGCAGATTTGGCTCTTTAGCTCTAGTAAAAGGAGATCGAGAGGGAGAGAGAGAGAGGATTTTAAAGATAGAAGAAGATCTTCGTGAAATACTAAAAAAAGCACTCCTAAACAAATACCCCAAATATGCTGAGAGGCCATAAGTAGCCAAGAGAAAGGCTGCTCATGGGTGAGATGGCACAATCTGCAGGTTTGTGACATTAGGAGCCACCAGACTGTTTCTTATGGCGAATGTGTTCATGGACTCCAGAGAGACTCCTCTCCCAAGGTGATGAAAGATTATGTTTAAATAGTTGAAACGGACTGAAAATCACTTTTGTCTCTCTATGTCGGTTATGGGAAAGTGAACAGTTTGTGGGAGAATGGGAAGTGTTTTCAAGTTTCAATTTCTTTTTTTTCCTGTTATCCTTAGAGTGTGTAAATAAAACTATCTTTGTAATTTTTAAAGTTCAGGCCAGTTTTACTTTTTATTTTCTCCTAGTCCAACTATCACAGGACACCAGGTCTACCCAATCAAAGCAAGGGGTTTCACAACCACCAATTTGGTGGGGCTCAAACATTTTTAGGGGTACCCAGGTGTATCCAGATGACTTTTGAGGGGTTCCCAGGTAATTTTTTGCGGTACTGAGGTGATTTGGAGGAGTACCCAGGTGTATCCAGGTGGTTTTGGGGGTACCAGGGTAATTTGGGGGGGGATCCATGTGATTTTTTGGGCTTCCCAGGGATCCCCACTCACCCTGATGGGCTGGGAGAAGATGACAGCCATGGTCATGTCCTCCCATTCAACATGGACACAAGATGACCCTCAGTGGTAGGGCCGCTGTGGGGGGACACCCCAACATTCAGGGGGAACTCCAAAACTCCAGGGGAGGGCCCCAGGGATGAGAGGGAGCCCCGAGTTACCTCAGGAGAGGATGCAGTGCAGGTACACCCAGGCGCTTTGGTCCGTGGGGTCAGTGAAGATGGCGTTCTGCACCAGCTCCAGCTCTGGGGAGGGGCAAAAGGAACACCCCAAAATCTCAGGGGGGAAACCAGGGGGCACCCCGAGATCTGAAAGGGGGAACCCAGATGTGTGGGGGCTCAGGTCTACCCTTTGAAACCAATGGGGATTTTTAGGGACACGAGGTCTACCTATTAAAACCAGTGGAGGTTTTTATGGTCAACAGGTCCAAACTTTTGATCCAATGAGGATTTAGGGACAACAGGTGTAGACATTGAAACCAATGGGGCTTTAGGGACATGGGGTCTACCCATTAAAATCAACCGGGATTGTTTGGAAACCATGTCTGTTAAGGGCAATGGGGATTTGGGGAAACCAGGTCCATCCATTCAAGGCAATGCAGATTTAGGGATACCAGATTTACCTTTTTAAAGTCAAAGGGAATTTTGGGACACCAGGTCTACCCACCAATGTGAGGAATTTAGAAAATCGGGTCCAGGCATTATTAGGAATTTTGGGACATCTTGTCTACCCATTGAAATTGTGTGGTTTTTTGGTTTACCAGGACTACCCTTTAAGACAATAGGGATTTAGGGACACCTGGTCTACCTATTGAAACCAATGGAGATTTAGGGACAACAGGTCTGTACATTAAAAACAAGAGGGATTTTAGGAACATCAGGTCTACCCATTAGGAACAATGGGGATTTGGGGTCATCAGGTCTACCCACTGAAACCAATGGGCTCAGTGGGACACTGGGTCTACCCCTTAATGTGGGGAGTTTAGGGAATCAGGTCCAGTCATTGATGTGAATGGGAATTTTGGGACAACAGCTCTACCTCCAATAAAGTCAATTGGGGGATTTAGGACACCAGGTCTGTCCATTGAAACCAATAGAGATTTCAGAAAACCAGGTCTACCCATCAATGGAAATGGTGATCTGGGGACACCAGGTCTATCCATTAACGACTGTAAGGACATCAGATATACCATTGAAGTCAATGGGGATTTAGGGACACCAGGTCTACTAATTAAGGTCAACGGGAATTTTTTGGGACAGCAGGTCTACCCATCTAACCCAACAGAGCTCAACTTCAAGCAAGGGGCTAGAGAATTTTTGGGATAAAATCCCACCAAAATTCTGGGAATTTTTCCAGGGGAATCTCTCACCTTCCTTTTGGGGGACAGCATTCCGGCCTCGCCATTCCTGCAGTTCCTGGTGGGCACGAGGAGCCGCAGCCAGTGGTGCCAGGCCAAGAAGTTGGAGAAGTTGTGGCTCAGCAGTGCTCTGGCAAAGGCCAGCTTGGCCTCAGGGTCCCGCCGGGCCACCAGTGCCTGCTGGTGGTCCCAGGTGTGGACTGGGAGGGCACCAGTACAAACCAGGGGGCACTGGGAGCTGCCCCCAGGCCCCTGTGGCCTGATGTGGCAGCTCCCAGTATAAACCAGTAAGGGTTAATGCACCCAAACCCATTCCCAGTATGGGGTTTAGGGACACCAGGTCTACCCTAGTGAAGTAAATGGGGATTTTGGGACATCAGGTCTACCCATTCAAGCCAGTGGAGATTCTGGGACATCAGGTCCATTAAAGGCGGGTCAGAGGGCTCCCAGTATGGTCTTAGGGCTCCCACTTTTACCAGGTTTCTACTGGGAGGGCACCAGTATAAACCAGTAAGCACTGGGAGCCACTCCCAAACCCCTGAGCCTTGTGGGGGCAGCTCCCAGTATAAACCAGTAAGGCCAGCACAACCTGAAGTCACTCCCAGTGGGTCCCAAGCCACATCCCAGTAAAAATCAGTACATCCCAATATAACCCAGTATATCCCAGTATGACCCATTATAAACCAATGCCCCCAGTATGCCATCCCTGTACAAATAAGTATACACCAGTTCAAACCATTGTAACCCAGTATAACCCAGTAACTCCCAGCACCCCATCCCAGTACAAACTAGTATATCCCAGTATAACCCAGTATAAACCAATGCCCCCCAACACCCCATCCCAGTATAAACCAGTAAAACTCACCGTAGGCCACAAGGTCCTCCCCATCAACAGGGGGCACTCACTCATATGCTGCTCCATCTCCCAGTATAATCCAGTAAAACCCAGTAACACCCAGCACCCTATCCCAGTATAAACCAGTATAACCCAGTAACCCCCAGAAACCCATCCCAGTACAAACCAGTAAAACCCACTGTTACCCAGGAACCCCTCCTCTGTTAAATCACATGAAGGATGCTGCCAAAAAGGCATTTTAGATCATGCCCACTAAAGTTCCTAGGCAGAGTTCTATCTCAATTAAACAATCCCCTTCTCATCCTTTCCTGGATTTTATAGATAGACTTCATGCAGTGGTGGAAAACCAGAGAAAGGACCATGAGTTGCAATAGAAGATGATCCTGGAAGTGGCACAAAGCCACTTGGTGCCTGGAAGTGGCACAAAGCAATGCCAGTGATGGCTGCAAGAGGATCATCTCTGGGCTTCTGGTTGCTCCACCTCCAACCCTGGACCTCCTCACTGAGACCTGCACCAAGGGAGCCATAAGAGACCCAGATGGACAGCGGAAAGGGTCTGGGCTCAGAGGCCAGATTGCAGCACCAGCCACCATTCCAGCTGGACCACCAGTGGCTGGGAGGGTCAAATGTTTCCAGTGGTGGGGGGAGGGACATGTGATGTACTTTTGTCCCTTTATGAGTAAAACATCACACACACTGGTGGGAGCAGTGGGTGAGAGGGAGAAAGGGAACATTCCAGTTCCAAAAAACAAGGGGAGGAGTGTGAGCTTCTCCCACGTGATGAGAAAAATGGGACAGGTCATCAGGTTGTCAGGGTCGTGGGGCAACCCAATTCTGGGAAGGTATGGGACCCTAAGGAACCCACAGGGTTGGGAACAACCAAGAGGATATGGAAGCCATTTTGGCTTGAGTTAACAACAGGTATGCCTTTCAACACACCGGACTGGCAAGTGGTCACTGTTGACCTTGGACACGTGACCAACCTACAGCAGACTGATAGTAAGTGCCTTGTTATCAGGGATTCTAAGCACACTCCCTCTGAGATCAAGATTAGTCCAGCACTTTTGCCATTAGATCTGGAGCAATGAGCTCTCTTGGCCCGTTGTGTCCATCCTCCCCTCTTCCTACCAAAGGGCCGAGTCATTGCCCAGGCCATACCACTGCCCAAACTGCCCTAGGATGGTCTGGACCTTTCAGTCTATTGGACAGAAATGGTGGGGGAGAACAAACCCGAAATTTGGTGTGGGCTCAAGAGGGAGGGGAATTTCATCCAACTCCAGAGAATGATGGACACAGGATCAGATGTGACAGTCATACCACCACACAAGTGGCCATCACATTGGGAGTTGCAACCCGTGGCTGGTAAGGTTACAGGTACAGAGGGCACACAACTGGCAAAACAATACAAGAGCATTGTGCAAATTGAGGGATCAGATGGGCAATTGGCTTCATTGTTTGTTCTAGATTCCAAATTTACCTTGTAGGGAAGAGATGCCATGTCCCAGTGGGGAGTTAAACTAGAAATCCCAAAAAACCAAAAAGATTTTTAATTGCCTCCACTGAGGAGTGCCCCTTCCAAAAACTAAATTGGCTGATAGATACCCCAATTGGGGAGTATCAGTGGCCACTGAACAAACAGAAATTGAAGGCACTCAACTCGTGGAGGAGCAATTGGCTAAAGGGCATATTGTGGAAACTAAAAGTCCTTGGAATTCTCTGGTTTTTGTGATCAAAAAGCCAGGAAAGGACACGTGGCACCTCCTTCAGGATTTTCAAAAAATTAATGAGGTCATTGAGGGCATGGGGACTCTTCAGCCCGGTATGCCATCCCCTTCAATTCTCCTCCAAAACTGGAATTTGGCTGTCATTGATATAAAAGATTGTTTTTTCCAGATTCCCCTAGATCCAGCCAATGCCCCGCAGTTTGCATTCTCTGTGCCTTCCATCAGCAGGGAGGCACCCATGAAGCGTTACCACTGGAGAGTTTTGCTGTAAGGGCTAAAGAACTCACCAAGTATTTGCCAGTGGTACGTGGCCAAAATACTGTCCCCGGTGTGTGCCAATGCTGGAGAGGCCATCATCCTTCATTATATGGATGACGTGCTTGTGTGTGCCCCCAGTGACAATGTACTTACACAAATTCTGGATGAGACTATCACTGCTTTGGCTGCTGTGGGATTTGAGTTGCAGCAGGAAAAAGTGCAGAGACTGCCACCTTGGCAATACCTAGGGCTTGAGATTGCCAACCGGACCAGAACACCCTAGAAGTTGAATGTGGTGCGCAGTGTACCTTGATGCCATCGAGACATGTGGGGGCAGAATCTATTTCCATTGCTGGGGTGACAGGGGGATCACAGCAACTGATTCTGCTGGAAGCCGAGGTGAGCCTGACCAGGAAGGAGTGGCAGAAACATCCGAATATAACCAGCTCAGAGGCCCCGTGTGTTCTGGGCATTGACTTCCTCAGGAATGGCTATTACCTGAGACCCTAAGGGAGTCAGTTGGGCTTTTGGAATAGCTGCTGTGGAGGCAGAGGGCATTAAGGAATTGAACACCTTGCCTGGACTGTCAGAGAACCCATCTGCAGTAGGACTCCTGAAGGTAGAAGAACAACGAGTACCAGTTGCCACCTCGACGGTGCACCGCCGGCAGTATCGGACCAATCGAGATGCTGTGATCCCCATCCACAAGATGATCCGGGAGCTGGAGAGCCAAGGGATGGTCAGCAAAACCCACTCACCCTCCAGGTGTAGGCCAACTGAGGTCTTCACTCTGCAGCCAGAGGAATGGAGAAAAATGCATTAGCAATGTCAATAGTGGCGTACCACCTCGCTGCCTTGGACTCCAGCTCTTACTGGAGTTCCAGCATGTCCGGCACAGCAGCGCTCAGCGGTGGTGTCACCTCATTAAATGCACGATAGTCCACAGTCAGTCTCCATTCTCCATCAGACTTGCGCACAGGCCAGATGGGGCTGTTGAAGGGTGAGTGGGTTATACTGGTTCGGACAGGGGTTTGGGGGTATTGGTTTATACTGGGTTTTACTGGGATATATACTAGTTTGTATTGGGATGGGCTGCTAGGAGTCCCTGGGTTATACTAGATTACACTGGTTTGCACTGGTTTATACTCATTTGTACAGGAATGGCATGCTGGGGGCATTGGTTTATACTTGGTTATACTGAGATGTCTGGGTTATATTGGGATGTACTGGTTTATACTGGGATGGGGCTTGGGACCCACTGGGACTGACTTCAGGTTGTGCTGGCCTTACTGGTTTATACTGGGAGCTGCCCCCCCCCAGGGCTCAGGGGATTGGGGGTGGCTCCCAGTTCTTGCTGGTTTATACTGGTGCCATCCCAGTATAAACCTGGTAAAAGTAGGAGCCCCAAGACCATACTGGGAGCCCTTTGACCCGCCTTTAATGGACCTGATGTCCCAAAATCCCCATTGGCTTGAATGGGTAGACCTGAAGTCCCAAAATACCCATTTGCTTTATTGGGTGGACCTGATGTTCTTAAATCCCCACTGACTTCAATAGGGTAGACCTGGGACCCCTAAATCCCATACTGGGAATGGGTTTTGGTGCAATAACTCTTACTGGTTTATACTGGGAGCTGCCACCTCGGAACAGAGGGGCTCAGGGGCATCTCCCAGTGTTTTTACTGGTTTCTACTGATGCCCTCCCAGTCCATACCTAGGACCACTGCAGGCACTGGTGGCTGGGCAGGACCCAAGGCCAAGCTGGCCTTTGCCAGGGCCCTGCTGAACCACGACTTCTCCAACTTCTTGGCCTGGCACCACCAGCTGCATCTCCTGGCACCCACCAGGAACTGCAGGAGGGTCGAGGCTGAGGCACTGTCCCGTTAAAGGCTGAATAAAGGTGAGAGAGTCCCCTGGAACAATTGCCAGGTTTTTGTCAGGATCCTATCCCAAAAAATTCTCCAGCCCCTTGCTTGAAGTTGAACTGGATCATACTGGCAGCAACTGGGACTGCAGAGAGGGTTAATGGGAGTGGCTGTGAGCAACTGGAATCACACTTAAAGCAACTGGGAGGAACTGGGATTGACTGGGAGCATGCTGGGAGTGACTGGGATACACTGGGGGAGATTGGGAGCCATGAGGATCACACTGGAGGGTACTGGGGTCATGCTGGAATTGACAGGGAGCAACTGGGATCACACTGGGGGCCATTGGCATCTTACTGGGAGTGGCTACAATGATACTGGGATTATTGTGGGTGTGAATGTACACTGACTGGGGGTTCCTGAGAGATACCAGGCCCATGCTGCGAGCCTACTGGGGATGCCCTGGGAGGAACTGGGAACAACTGGGAATGACAGGATGCATACTGGGATGTACTGCCAGTGATGGGGATAAAACTGAGGGCAACTGAACCACGTTGAGGTAACTGGGAGTTTCTGGCAATGACTATGAGAGTGTTCAGGGCAACTGGGATATACTGGGAGTGCCTGAGACCATGCAGATGGTGACTGGGACCACACTGGGAGCCACTGGGAATGTGCTGGGTGAAACTGAGACCTCTCTGGGGGCTTCCGGGCACAAGAGTGAGTTACTGGGGCACTGCTGGGAGAGGCTGGCATCATACTGGACTCATTCTGGGATCGTACTGGGAGTTACTGAGGTTGTGCTAGGGGCAACTTGGAACACACTGGACGAAAGTGGGAGAAACTGGGAGACACTGGGACCATGTTAGGGGCAAACTGCATCATAATGGGGAATGACTGGCAGTAACTGGGCTCCTACTGGGAATGGCAAATAAATAAATAAATCCTGGTTTATGGTTGTTATGCTGTGTGAATGTGTCCTGACTGTGAGACCTCATCCATATAAATTTCTTCTAACCCTCAGCTAAAATCTTAACTCTTTAAAATCATGATTCAGATCCCCTTGAATGTTGGGGTGCGCCCTGAATGTCGGGGTGTCCCCCCACAGTCCCCCCCCGCCAAGGGTCATCTGTGTCCATGTCAACCGGGAGGATGCGACAGTGGCCGTCATCTTCTCCCGGCCTGTCAGGGTGAGTGAGGACCCCTGAGAACCCTCAAAATCACTTTGGTACCCCAAAAAAACCACCTGGATACACCCCAAATCTCCTGGATCTCCCCCAAATCACTTGGCAACCCGAAAATCATCTGTGTACCCCCAAAAATCACCTGGAAACCACATGGGTGCTTCCCCAATTCACCTAGGTACCCCTCAAAAAATCACCTGGAAACCACCCAGAAGTCCCCCGGAGAAACCTGGGAATCTCAAAAATCACCTGGGTACCCCATCAATTGCCTGGGTACCCTCAAAAATCACCTGAGAACACCAAAAATCACCTGGATTCCTTCCAAAATCATCTGGATTACCCCAAAAAGTGTCTGGGTACCCCTCAAATCATCTGGATCTCCCCCAAATATGACTGGGTACCCCATAAACCACCTGGTGACCCCAAGAATCAGCTGGATACTTCCAAAATTACTTGGGTACCCCTGGGTACCCCAAAAATCATCTGGGTATCCTCAAAAATCACCTGAGTACTCCCAAAAAATCACCTGGATACGCCTGGGTACCCAACAAAATCTCCTGGATCACCCTCCCAGATCACCTGGGTAGCCCCCAAAATCACCTGGATACACCTGAGTACCCCCAAAAATTCTTGGGCCCCTGCCCAAACTGGTGGTTGTGAATCCCCACTGCTTTGACTGGGTAGACAGGGTGTCCCATTTATCCCATTGACTTGAATGGGTAGACCTGGTGTCCTGTTTACCCCCATTTCTGTACAGTAACCCTTCCCAGTGCTCCCAGTAATGCCCTGGAGCTCCCAGTAACCCCAGAGCTCCCCCTTTTGAGGGGTTCCCAGGTAATTTTTTTGGGTACTCAGGTGATTTGGGGGAGTACCCAGGTGTATCCAGGTGATTTTTTGAGGGTTCCCAGGGTTATCCAGGTGGTTTTGGGGAGTACCAGGGTGATTTTGGGGGGTATGTAGGTGATTTTTTGGGGTTCCCAGTGGTCCCAGTCACCCTGATGGGCAGGGGAAGATGACGGTCACTGTCGTGTCCTCCCAGTCAATGTGGACGCAGATGACCCTCAGTGGCAGGGGGGCTGTGGGGGGACACCCCAACATTCAGGGGGCACCCCAAAACTCCAGGGGAGGGCCCCAGGGATGGGAGGGAGCCCCGAGTTACCTCAGGAGAGGATGCAGTGCAGGTACACCCAGGCGCTTTGGTCTGTGGGGTCGGTGAAGACGGTGTTCTGCAGCAGCTCCAGCCCTGGGGAGGGGCAAAAGGAACACCCCAAAATCTCAGGGGGGAAACCAGGGGGCACCCCGACATCTGAATGGGGACACCCAGGTGTGTGGGGTCTCAGGTGTACCCATTGAAAGCAATGGGGATTTGGGGTTAACAGATCTACCTATTGAAACCAAATGGGGACTTTTAGAGACAAGAGGTCTACACATTAAAACCAGTGGAGATTTTTAGAGTCAACAGGTCCAACCTCTTGATCCAATGAGGAATTAGAGACAAGTCTACCCATTGAAACTAATGATGTTTAGGGACAGCAGGTCTAGCCATTGAAACCAATGGATATTTAGGGACATGGGGTCTACCCTTTAAAATAAAAAGGGATTTTTTGGAGACCATGTCTATAAAGGGCAGTGGGGATTCGGGGAAACCAAGTCTACCCATTCAAGGCAAAGCAGATTTAGGGACACCAGGTTTACCTTACTAAAGTCAAAGGGAATTTTGGGACACCAAGTCTAGCCACTAATGTAGGGAATTTGGAAAATTGGGTCCAGCCATTAATGGGAATTTAGGGACAGCAGGTCTATCCATTGAAATAATGGGATTTATTTGTCCACCAGGTCAACCCTTTAAGGACAATGGGGATATAGGGGCACTAGTCTACACATTGAAAACAATGGGGATTTAGGGACACCAGGTCTAGCCATTAAAAACAATCGGGATTTTAGGAACATCAGGTCTACCCATTAAGGACAATGGGGATTTGGGGTCATCAGGTCTATGCACTGAAACCAATGGGCTCAGTGGGACATCGGGTCTAGCCCTTAATGTAGGGAGTTTAGGAAATCAGGTCCAACCATTAATGTGAATGGGAAATTTAGGAAACAGGTCTACCCCCACTGAAGTCAATTGTGGGGATTTAGGACACCAGGTGTACCCATTGAAATGATTAGGGATTTCAGGAAAACAGCTCTACCCATCAATGGAAATGGTGATCTGGGAACACCAGATCCATCCATTAACGACTGTCAGAACATCAGGTCTGAAGTCAATGGGGATTTAGGGACACCAGGTCTACTCATTAATGTCCATGGGGATTTTTGAGACAGCATATCTACCTATCCAATCTGAGTTCAACTTCAAGCATGGGGCTGGAGAAATTTTGGGTTAGGATTCCACCAAAAGTCTGGGAATTTTTCCGGGGGAACCTTTACCTTCCTTCAGCCCTTTGGGGCGCAGCATCCCAGCCTTGCCCTTCCTGCAGTTTTTGGTGGGAGCCACGAGCCACAGCTGGTGGTGCCAGGCTGAGAAGTTGGAGAAGTCACAGCTCAGCAGGGCCCTGGCAAAGGCCAGCTTGGCCTCGGGGTCCTTCCTGGCCACCAGTGCCTGCCAGTGGTCCCAGGAAAAGACTGGGAGGGCACCACTACAAACCAGTAAGCATTGGGAGCCACCCCCAATCCCCTGAGTCCTGTGGGGGCAGCTCCTAGTATAAACCAGTAAGGGTTAATGCACCCAAACCCATTCCCAGTATGGGGTTTAGGGGCACCAGGTCTATCCTAGTGAAGTCAATGGGGATTTAGGGACATCAGATCCACCCATGAAAGGTGGGTCTAAGGGCTCCCAGTATGGTCTTGGGGCTCCCACTTTTACCAGGTTTATACTGGGAGGGCACCAGTATAAACCAGTAAGCACTGGGAGCCACCCCTGATCCCCTGAGTCCTGTGGGGGCAGCTCCCAGTATAAACCAGTAAGGCCAGCACAACCTAAAGTCACTCCCAGTATGTCCCAAGGCTCATCGCAGTATAGCTCAGTACATCACAATAGAACCCAGTACATCCCAGTATAACCCAGTATAAAACAATGGCCCCAGCATGCCATCCCTGTACAAATGAGTATAAACCAGTGCAAACCAGTGTAACGCAGTATAACCCAGTAAATCCCAGCATCCATCCCAGTAAAAAACAGTAAAAACCAGTAAAACCCAGTAACTCCCAGCAACCTATTCCAGTAAAAACTAGTATATCCCAGTATAACCCAGTATAAACAACCCATCAACCCATCCCAGTATAAACCAGTAAAACCCACAATCAGCCACCAGGTCCTCCCTTCCAGCAGGGGGTGCTCACTCATATGCTGCTCCCTCTCCCAGTATATCCCAGTAACCCCCAGCACCCCAGCCCAGTACAAACCAGTAAAACCCAGTGTAACCCAGTAACCCCTCCTGTGTTAAATTGTATGAAGGATGCTGCCAAAAGGGCATTTCAGATCATGCCCACTAAAGATCCTCGGCAGAGTTCTATCTCAATTAAACAATCCCCTTCTGAGCCTTTCCTGGATTTTATAGATAGACTTCATGCAGTGGTGGAAAACCAGAGAGAGGACCAGGAGTTGCAACAGAAGATGATCCTGGAAGTGGCACAAAGCAATGCCAGTGATGTCTGCAAGAGGATCATCTCTGGGCTTCTGGTTGCTCCACCTCCAACCCTGGACCTCCTCACTGAGACCTGCACCAAGTGAGCCATAAGGGACCAGATGAACAGCGGAAAGGGTCTGGGCTCAGAGGCCGGATTGCAGCACCAGCCACCATTCCAGCTGGACCACCAGTGGCTGGGAGGGTCAAATGTTTCCAGTGTGGGGGGAGGGACATGTGATGTGCCTTTGTCCCTTTAAGAATAAAACATCACACACACTGGTGGGAGCAGTGGAGGAGGGAGAGAAAGGGAACATTCCACTTCCAAAAAACTAAGGGAGGAGCCTAAGCTACTCCCATGTGATGAGAAAAATGGGACAGGTCACCGGGTTTTTGGGGTTCTAGGGCAACCCAATTCTGGGAAGGTGTGAGACCCTAAGGAACCCACAGGGTTGGGAACAACCAAGAGGATATGGAAGCCATTTAGGCTTGAGTTAACAACAGGTGTGCCTTTCAACACACCCGACTGGCAAGTGGTCACTGTTGACCCTGGACACGTGACCAACCTACAGCAGACTGATAGTAAGTGCCTTGTTATCAGGGATTCTAAGCACACTCCCTCTGAGATCAAGATTAGTCCAGCACTTTTGCCATCAGATCCAGAGCAACGAGCTCTCTTGGCACGTTGTGTCCATCCTCCCCTCTTCCTACCAAAGGGCCGAGTCATTGCCCAGGCCATACCACTGCCCAAACTGCCCTAGGATGGTCTGGACCTTTGGGTCTATTGGACAGAAATGGTGGGAGAGAACAAACCCATAATTTGGTGTGGGCTCAAGAGGGAGGGGGATTTCATCCAGCTCCAGGGAATGATGGACACAGGGTCAGATGTGACAGTCATACCACCACACAAGTGGCCATCACATTGGGAGTTGCAACCCGTGGCTGGTAAGGTTACAGGTATAGGGGGCACACAACTGGCAAAACAATCCAAGAGCATTGTGCAAATTGAGGGACCAGATGGGTAATTGGCTTCTTTGTTTGTTCTAGATTCCAAATTCACCTTTCCTCAGAACAGGTTCCAATTTACTCAGCACTTCCAGTATGAGCCCAGTCACTGCTAGTCATTCCCTATTATAATGCAATTTACCCCTAGCAAGGTCCCAGTTGCTCCCAGTTGTTCCCAGTTGCTCCCACTTTTGTCCAGTGTTTTCCAAGCTTCCCCTAGCACAGCCTCAGTAATTCCCAGTACAATCCCAAACTGAGTACAGTATGATGCAGTCTCTCCCAGAAGGGCCCCAGTTGCCCCCAGCAAGGTCCCAATTCCCCCTAGAACATTCCCAGTGACTCCCAGTGTGGTCCCAGTCACCACCTGCATGGTCTCAGGCACTCCCAGTATATCCCAGTTGCCCTGAACCTTCTTGGAGTCATTTTCAGGCACTCCCAGTTTCCCCAGCATGGTTCAGTTGCCCCCAGTTTTATCCCAGTCACTGCCAGTACATCCCAGTTGTCACCAGCATACATCCTGTCATTCCCAGTTCCTCCCCAGTAGGCTCTCAGCATGGGCCTGGTAGCTCCCAGTAACTCCCAGTCAGGGTACATTAACACCCACTATAATTCCAGTCTGCTGCCAGTCACTCCCAGTATGATGCCAGTGGCGTCCAGTGTGATCCCAGTTGTTCCCTGTCAATTCCAGCATGACCCCAGTAGCCTCCAGTATGATCCTCATGGCTCCCAGTTTCCCCCAATATATCCCAGTCACCCCCAGCATGCTCCCAGTCATTCACAGTTCCTCCCAGTTGCTTTCAGTGGGATTCCAGTTGCTCACAGCCACTCCCAGTCAATCCCAGTAGGAGTCCAGACACCCTCAGTGTGACACCAGTCTCAACCAGCATGAACCCAGCTGCTCCCACTGTGATCGGAGTATGATCCCAGGTGCTGCCAGAATAGCTCCAATTGTTCCCAGTTTCTCCCAGTATGATCCCAGTTGTCCCTAAAAAAGTCCCAGTCCCTCTCAGCGTGGTCACATGCACTCCCAGTTTTCCCCAGCTTGGTCCCAGCTGTTCCCCATGTGGTTCCAGCCTCTCCAGTATGGTTACAGACATTGCCAGTATATCCCAGTATATCCCAGAATATCCCAGCAAGGTTCTGATTACCTCAGAATGATCCCAGTCTTTCCCAGATACTTCCAGTTCCCTCCAGCATGATCCCAGTTTCTGGCAGTTGCCCAAAGTGTGGTCCCAGTTGCTCCCAGTATGGTCCCTGTTGCCCCAGTTTTGGTGTCAGTCCCCTCAGCATTGTCCCAGTCCCTTCCAGTTGATCCCAGTTGCTCCCAAAGTGTCCACATTTTCCTCCCAACAGTAGCACCCAGTAACCCCCAGTCAGGATCTGTTCACACCCACTGTAAACCCAGTGGCTCCCAGAATGAACCCAGAAGGACCCAGTCACCCCCAGTTTGGTTCCAGTCACCCCCAGTATGACCCCAGACACTTCCAATACTCCCAGTATTATTCCAGTCCTGCCCTGAGTGACTGCCTGTCACTCCCAGTGTGAGCCCAGTTGCTCCCAGTTACCTCCACCATGGTTCCAGTCCCAGCCAGCACCTTTCCAGTCATTCCCAGTCTGGTTCCAGTAGGATCCCAGTATGACCCCAGCATGGGCAAAGCTGCTCCCATTTACCCCCACTGTGGTTTCAGTCTCTCCCAGTGTATCCCAGTTGCTCCCAGCATGTTCCCAGTCACTCCCAGTTGTCCTCAGTTACTTCCAGCCTGATTCCAGTTGCTCACAGCCACACCCAGTCACCTTCAGTGCAGTCCTAGTTGCTGCCAGTATGATCCACTATGATCCCAGTCTCCTCCAGCACGGGCCCAGCCTCTCCCATTGTGATCCCAATAGGACCCCATTGCCCCCAGGTACCTTGCAGAGCCCCAGCCATGCTGTTTGCCCCCAGCCTGCCCACGGCCAGCCTGGGGCTGCTCCCGGGCCTTTTCTGTGCTCAGCATTGGCCTGGGCAAAGTGTTCTGGAGAGAGCCTGGGCAAGGAGCCTGCAGCCCCCAGGGCCTGGCCTGAGGCATCAGTGCTGCCCCAGCAGTGCCCATGGCCTGTCCCTGCTGCAGCCCCGGCACTGCCACCCCCAGCACTGTGCCCGGCCCCGAGAGCACTCAGGCCCTACAGCAACACCAGGGCCAGCAGGGCAGCGGGGCAGGGCCATGGCAGCAGCACTGGCAACACCAAGGGCTGCTGCTGCTGCTGCTGGGCACAGCTGCTGTGCCAGCACTGATCTGCCCCCAGCTCTGCACACAGACATTGCTGCTGCAGCTGCAGAGAAGGGAACAAAGGGGGATCTCTGCAGAAAACTTGGCTGGGAGATCCTTTAAGTCATTTAAAGCAACCGAGAGCACTGCCCCTCCTTGACAAAGTCTGTGGCCACAGGGAAGATTGAGAGGAACAAAATGAGAAAAGGCACAAACAATGACAGGGTTTTTTTGACAAGATAAAATATAAAACAATGAAAAAAAGCCTATAACCAAACCAACAGAAAGCATCAAAGATGACTTTTATTACAAGTGATTTGCAGCAATTTGCAAGCAGTTTAATGTTTTTTAACGCATCCAGTCATCAGTATCCACACTGCAGCCTTGAGCTCCTGGTTCCTCAGGCTGTAGATGAGGGGGTTCAGGGCGGGAGGCACCACCGAGTACAGAACTGACAGGGACAGATCCAGGGATGGGGACGAGATGGAGGGGGGCTTCAGGTAGGAAAATGCTGCAGTGCTGATGAACAGGGAAACCACAGCCAGGTGAGGGAGGCAGGTGGAAAAGGCTTTGTGCCGTCCCTGCTCAGAAGGGATCCTCACCACAGCCCTGAAGATCTGCACATAGGAGAAAACAATGAACACAAAACAACCCAGTGATAAAGAGGCACTAACAGCCATGAGCCCAAGTTCCCTGAGGTAGGAGTTTGAGCAGGAGAGCTTGAGGATCTGGGGCACCTCACAGAAGAACTGACTCAGGGCATTGCCATGGCACATGGGCAAGGAAAATGTATTGGCTGTGTGCATGAGAGCATTGAGAAAGGCACTGGCCCAGGCAGCTGCTGCCATGTGGGCACAAGCTCTGCTGCCCAGGAGGGTCCCGTAGTGCAGGGGTTTGCAGATGGACACGTAGCGGTCGTAGCACATTATGGTAAGCAGGGAAAACTCTGCTGCAATGAAGATCGTAAAGAAAAAGAGCTGAGCAGCACATCCTGCATAGGAGATGTTCCTCGTGTCCCAGAGGGAATTGTGCATGGCTTTGGGGACAGTGGTGCAGATGGAGCCCAGGTCAGTGAGGGCCAGGTTGAGCAGGAAGAAGAACATGGGGCTGTGCAGGAGGTGGCCGCAGGCTACGGCGCTGATGATGAGGCCGTTGCCCAGGAGGGCAGCCAGGGAGATTCCCAGGAAGAGGCAGAAGTGCAGGAGCTGCAGCTGCCGTGTGTCTGCCAATGGCAGCAGGAGGAAGTGGCTGATGGAGCTGCTATTGGACATTTTCAGTGCCTTGACATGAAAATCTGTATAAAAAGTAATCATGGAATAGTTCAGTTTGGAAAGGACTTTCAATATCCCAGCACAGCTTTGTGGCACCATCCCCCACTGCCTGCCCAGCGCTCTGCTGCCTGCAGCTGTCCCTGCCTGCAGCTGCTGCCCTGTGCCCAGGGCTGGGCCCTGTCAGTGCTGCCAGAGCCCAGCCCAGCCCTGGGGGCTCAGCTCTGCCCTGCAGACCCCTCCCAGCTCAGGCACATCCCAGGGCCAGCTCTGGCTCTGCAGACTCTGATGGCAATGTCAGATGCTGGAAAAGTGACACTAATGCTGCCTGCAAGGGACTGTGCTGATTTCTGTCGCTGCCTGGTTTATTAGGATCTGAGAGAAAATTGTTTTATTTTCCACGACCTGAACTGAGGGATGAATATCTATGTGCAAATTCCCATCCAGGCAACACAGAGCAGGAGATTGGAAAAGCAGCATTTCCCACTTTATGCAGCCTCTGTCTTTCTGTGCTCCCTGTAGAATCTACTTGGAAATGTTCTGCAGTTGAATCTAGCAAGGATCAGTCCTGAACAATGCAGCATCCTCACCCCACACAGAGAACACTTCCACACCTTACCAGCTTTCTCCTTCCACCCATTTCTTGTCCCCCAGTGCTGGCAGCAGCTCCCAAGGCTGGCTGAGAGCTGTCCCTGGCAGGCAGCAGAGTCCCTGGGCCAGCACAGCACCCTGGGCTGCAGGACCCTGCTCTGCACCACAGCCCTGGGCACCCCTGGCTGCTCTACAAAAAAGTTAATAGGAGAATGTACTCACAGAGTCTGCAGGCATTGGGATGTTGCAGCTTGAGGAGATCACTGCAGGAGCTGCAGCTGCACTGTCCTGCAGCCAGAGGTTCCTGTGCCAAGGGCTGGCAGTGATTCTCCCCCAGTCCCTTCTCAGCCCCTTCCCAGCCCTGAGTGATTGAAGCTCTCTGTGCCTCTGTGCTGTGACCGGGGTGGCTGCAGGCAGTGCCCCAGCCCTGCTGGGCTGGCAGAAGAGTTGCTCGTCCAGAGAAATGTGTTTTTAAGCTCTTCTTGGTGTCCAGGATCTCCCTCTGGATGATGAGCTCAGCCCAGCTCATCAGCACAAACACAGCACAAGGACTTTAATGACCCTCTCAGGGCTTTGTGCTGAGGCCCTGAACATCAGTCCCTGAGAGGGAGCTGAAGAAACCTCTCAAGAACTCCAAGGCAGAAGCCAACTCCAAAGTTTCTGCAAGTTTTAATGGGTCCCACTGAGGGACACGACACAGAAAGTGTCCCCAGGCCCCAGACAGAGCAGAGAACTGCAGGCAGTGATGACAGGTGGGGACAAAGAGAAGCCAAGGCTTGGTGCCCTGGGCCACAGCAGCCTCTGTGCCACCAAGGACACTGAGGAGACCCCTTGTCCTGAGGCCCTGGGGCCTCCTGGCACAGCCCCAGCAAGGCTGGGCACTGTCAGCCCCTTGTCCTGCCCTCAGCATCCCCCTCCCATGCCAGTGGCCTCCAGGATGTGCTGGAAGGAGTCCCTGGGGAAGGAGCCTTGGTCAGCAATGGCCCTGGGAGGTTCCTTCATGCTGCCAGGGACTGCAGGTTTTTCCAAGGACTTTGGGTTTGGCTTTTGCCTTGGAGTCTCTGAGAGGTTTGTGCAATCCTGGCCTCCAATTCTCTGCTTTAATGAGTCCCTTGAGAGGCTTTGTCAGTAACAACACTCAGTGGGGCTCATTAATGCTTCAAGGTACTTCAGTTCTTTTAGGGTACTTGGTGTCTCCCTTTGAAAATGACTCTACGAAAAGTTTGTGCAATCATGGCACCCAGTTATCTCCTTTAAGAAGTCTCTGGGGATTCTTTGTCAGTAAAAACACTCAGTGGGGTTCATTAATACTTCAGGATGCTCAAAGTTTATTACAGAACGTTTTTTGACACTAAGTCTGAAAGTTTTGTGCAATCATGGCCCCAATTATCTGCTTTAATGAGTCCCTTGGGATTCTTAGCCAGTAACAACACTCAGTGGGGTTTATTAATACTTTAAGGTACTCAGGGTTAATTTAAATACTTCTTTTTGCCACTGAGTGTCTGAGAAGTTTTTGTGCAATCCTGGGCTCCAATTATCTGCTTTAATGAGTCCCTTGAGAGCTTTGCAGTGACACATAGTGGGGCTCAGTAATGCTTTGAGATACTCAAGATTTTTAAGATACTTTGGATTTTACTTTGGACTTCCATCTCACGCTGAGTCTCTGAGAGGTTTTTTGTAATCCTGGCCTCCAGTTCTCTCCTCTACAGACCTCATGAGGAGCCTGTGTTGGGGATTGACCATTGTGGGACCCATTAATGCTTTGAGACACTTTGGGTGTTTCCTCTGACTTTGACTCCAGGCAAGGTTTTTGCAATCTCCTCTCAGGCCCTGAAGTTCCAGGGCTCAGCACCAAATGCACCACGGGGCTCATTGGGATAAAGCAAGTGCTGACAAATCATGGCTGTGCCTTGATTTCCCTCTGGTCTGGTGCAGTTCAATAGGAAGTCTTTTCTCCTGGAGTTATGGGGAAATATTAAAAAAAACCCGACAATGCTATTTTCAAGGGTGTATTTTTCTTTTCAGAGAAGAAATGACTGCAACATTCAGGGATGGATAATTGATCAAAGGTCTATCCTCAGGAGGTCTGGCCTGTTCAGAGAAGCGGTGCCTCTAGGTCTGAGCCAGTGTGGACAACTTTGCTCCACATGCCCCAACCCCATCCCGTCTCTCTTCACCCACCTGGGACCTGCTTTGCTTGGAGAACTGGCTGCACTCTGGCAAGGAGGAGTTTTCTTCCTTTTTTAGCAATCTAAAACTCCAAAGTTTCAGACAATCTCAGGTGTTACTCACAAAAACAGATGTGACCATGGGCAGAGACTCTCTAAGCAGTTACAGTTAGAAAGTGGAATGTTTATTAACACCGGTGGGCGGCACGGGAGTCATCTCCGAAAGCCGTGACTGCCCCATACAAGGTTCTTTGCCCTCTATTTATTTCCCAAGATCTTACATACAATACATGTGCATAACCCCAGCACCTCCCATCCCTGCTCTGTATTTAATGAGGCTATTAGTCCTTCATGTGTGCACAATTCTTCTCTTGAACTGGGTCAGTGGTCTCAAAGGATGAAGTCAGGAGAGTCTTCCTCAGGTCTCTGTGACCCTCTGGCACAATCCAAGGTCCCCTGCTTTGTGATTGATTGATATAAAGTCCAGGTGCTGGGCATTGTTCTTAATGGTTTCAATCTGTTCTTATAACGGTTCTCTTACTGCACTTCCTTCTATAAACAAGTTCATACTGGCAAACAATACAACAATTAGCTCTAGTTTAGGCATCTAATAATCATTAACCTATCATTTGCTTATCTAATTTACACCCTGATCAATAGAAATTACTTCCATTGCTTAGCTAAAATCTTAACTCTTTAAAATCATGATTCAGTGCCCCCCAAATGTTGGGGTACCTCCTGAATTTTGGGGTGTCCCCCCACAGCCCCCCTGCCACCGAGGGTCATCTGTGTCCACATTGCCTGGGAGGATGCAACGGTGCTGTCATCTTCTCCTGGTCCATTAGGGTGAGTGGGGACACCTGGGAACCCCCCAAATCACCTAGATACCCCCAAAAAATCACTTGGATACTCCCCAAAATCACCTGGAAACCCCCCAAAAGCACCTGGATACTCCTAAAAGTCACTTGGATCTCCCCCAAATCACCTAGGTACATCTGGGTAGCCCAAAAATAACCGGGGTACCCTCAAAAAATCAGCTGGGTACCCCCAGAAATCACCTGGATCCCCCAATAATTGCCTGCATACCCCCAAAATCACCTGGATTCCCCCTCAAAATCACCTGGATACACCTGGGTACCTCCCAAAATTTTTAGGCCCTTGCCCAAACTGGTCGTCGTGATTCTCCTCTGCTTCAACTGGGTAGATGCGGTGTCCAATTTATCCCATTGACTTGAATCGGTAGACCTGGTGTCCATAATCCCTTTTGATGCTATTGGGGTAGACTTGGTGTCCTTTTCCATCTATTGATTTCAATGGGTAGAATTCATGTCTTTCTCTTCCATTCAGTTCAATGGGTAGATTTGCTTTCCCTGTCATTCATTTCAGTGGGTAGACCTGTTTTAAAAAAAACCCTCCATTAATTTAATTGGGTAGACCTGATATATCAAACATTTTGGGGTTAAACTCACGAATTTCAGGGTTGGAAATTCCCAATTTAGAGTGGGAAAATGCCCCAAATTTTTTATTTTTTCCCCCACAGGTGAACCCACAGTGCCCAGAGCTGAGGGCAACGCTGGACAGCTCTGCCCTGGCTGTTACTGTTAGGTGGGATGTGACATACACACACACGTGATCAGGATCCAAAATGGAAGAAGTTTTTTATTCTGCATGTTCTCTAGTTTTTATACTCTTAACAAAATGTAATCTTAAGTCATTGACTACATCACAATAACTCATTGTATTCATTGGTGCAAAGCAATTAGCGTCAATAAAATTGGCAAAAGTTTTACATAAAGTTAGTAAGGCACGTATACACATTTACTTATGCACACAGTCTAACTTACAAAAATTTTCATGCATCTTTTTAATCAGTTCCCATGCTGTGGTGGTTTTGACCAGCAAGTGAGTTTTCAGGAAAGAACCAATTGAAAGTAGTTGCTTCTCCATGGATGCACAGGGTGTAAATATCAAGGAGAACAGGTGAAACTCCCTTTTTCCTTCCAGTCAAGAACACAGGTAACACTCCCAAGGCACCAGGGGACCCCGGGCCAGGCCCCGCTGCCCTCTGGGTGTCCGGGGCTGTGCCCAGCTGGGTCTGCCGAGCCTGGCCTGTGCCGGGGGGCTCCTTCCCCTGCCAGCCTCTGCAGGGAGGGAAAAAGAGAGAAAGCTGCAGCCCAGGGCTGCTGTGGCAGGCCCTGGCCAGGCCGTGGCCTGGGCCCCTGGTTTGCTGGTGCTGCTGGCCCAGGGGAGGAGAAGATCTCTCCCCCACCACCACTCCTGGGCCCCAAGAAGCGAGTCTGATGTTGGATCCGCTTTGGATCAGAGCAGGGGTGAGGGAAGTGATCCATCAGCCCTTCCTGAGCCTGTTCCCCCCCGTACCCCCCATCACCATCGTGGGCCTTGCATTCTGACATCTCTGAGCTGCAGAGAGAGAGAGAGAAAGACCTTGGGCAGATTTAACCCTTTCCTGGCAACATGAAGCTTTCAGAACTCCAACCCTTTCCCAGAGGGAGAGAAGAAGACCAGAGTGATTTAAAATGTAGAGAGACAGCATGATACAGTCAGCAAAAGAACTGATAAAGGTTATCTGGAAGAAAGGATTGAGGAAGTGGACATTTTTTACTGGACTTCTCTAGATGTTAACCATGGAGAAATGGACTATTTCTTGTAATATATTGATGCTGTTTTGGGGGAATGCTGTTCTGGCTGAATGTAATAGACTGATATAAGTGAGATTTCATTGAGAATGTTGTAGAGGAAGTTCCCCAGCTCCTGAGGTAAAAAGAGGTCTCAGTTGTCTGAGATGCAGTTTTGGCCCATTAGCTCTAGTAAAAGGAGGTCTGTTTAGAGAGAGACAATTTTAAAGATAGAAGAGAATCTTTGAGAAATACTAAAAATAGCATTCTTTAAAAAATACCCCACATATGCTGAGAGGCCTTTGAGTAGCCAGGGGAAATGCTGCTCATGGGTGAGATGGCACAATCTGCAAAATTCCAGGGAGTTGCAGGTTTGTGACTTTGGGAGCCACCAGATTGTTTCTTGTGGCGAATGTCTTCATGGACTCCAGAGAGACTCCTCTGCCAAGGTGATGAGAGATAATGTTTAAATAGTTGAAATGGACTGGAAATCATTTTGTCTCTCTATGTTGGTTATGGGAAAGTGAACAGTTTGTGGGAGGAAGTGTTTTGAAGTTTCAATTTCTTTTTATTTTTCCCTTTATTCTTTAGAGTGTGTAAATAAACTCTCTTTGTAACTTTTAAAATTCAGGCCTGTTTTTGTTTTCTCCTACTCCAACTATCACAGGACACCAGGTCTACCCAATTAAGTCAATGGTAATTTAGGGACACCAGGGCTGTCCATTAATAGGGCTTGATTGGGAAGGGTTACTGGTTAAACTGGGAGCACTGGGAAAGGCTAAGGGGAAGCTCTGGGGGAGGAACTGGAAGTTCTGCAAGGGAGGAATGGCGGAAACTGGGCAAACTGGAAGCACTGGGAGGGGTTACTGGGAAAACTTGGAGGACAAAGTAGTCAAACTGGGAGCTATTCCTGGGAACACTGGAGGTGGCTAAGGGGAGAACTGGGGTTACTGGGAGCACTGGGGCATTACTGGGAACACCATGAAGGGTTACTGGGGATAAATGGGGGTAGACAGGACACCAGGTCTACCCATTTAAGTCAGTGGGATAAATGAGACACCAGGTCTTCCCATGGAAGTCAACAGGGATCTAGGGACACCTGGTCTACCCAGTCAAGGCAATGGATTTCACAACCACCAGTTTAGTGGGGTCCAAAGATTTTTGGGGGTACCAGATGTATCCAGGTGACTTTTGAGGGGTTCCAACATAATTTCATGGGGTACTCATGTGATTTAGGGTAGTACCCAGGTGTATCCAGGTGATTTTTGGTGGTACTCAGGTGATTTTTTGGGGGTTCCAGGATGTATCCAGGTGGTTTTAGATACTAGGGTGATTTGGGGTCAGAATCCCATGGGGTTCCCAGGGTCCCACTCACCTGATGGTTGGGAGAAGATGACGGCCACCATCGCGTCCTTCCAGTCAACGTGGACACAGATGTCCTCAGCGGCAGGGGAACTGTGAGGGGACACCCCAACATTTAGGGGGCACCCCAAAACTCCAGGGGAGGCCCCAGGGATGGAGGGAGCCCTGAGTTACCTCAGGAGAGGATGCAGTGCAGGTACACCCAGGCGCTTTGGTCTGTGGGGTCGGTGAAGACGGCGTTCTGCACCAGCTCCACCCTGGGGAGGAGCAAAGGGGGCACCCCAAAATCTCAGGGGGGCAGCCAGGGGACACCCCAAGATCTGAATGGGGGCACCCAGGTATGTGGGGGCTCAGGTGTACCCATTGAAAGCAATAGGGATTTTTAGGGACACGAGGTCTACCCATTGATTCAACAAGGATATAGGGATAACAGGTCTAGGCATTGAAACCAATGGGGATTTAGGGACATGGGGTCTACCCATTAAAATCAAGAGGGATTTTTTGGAAACCATGTCTATTAAAGGCAGTGGGGATTTGAGGAAACCAGGTCTAACCAGTCAAGGCAATGGAGATTTAAGGATACCAGATTTACCTTCTTAAAGTCAAAGGGAATTTTGGGAGAACAGGTCTAGCAACTTATGTGGGGAATTTATAGGTCCAGGCATTAATGGGAATTTTGATACATCAGGTCTACCTCTTGAAATAACGGGCTTTTTTGGTCCACCAGGTCTACCCTTCAAGGACAATGGGGATTTAGGGACACCAGGTCTATCCATTGAAAACAATAGGGATTTTAGGAACTTCAGGTCTACCCATTAAGGACAATTGGGATTTGGGGTCATCAGGTCTACCCACTGAAACCAATGGGCTCAGTTGGACACTGGGTCTACCCCTTAATGTGGAGAATTTAGGAATTCAGGTCCAGCCATTGATGTGAATGGGAAATTTGGGACATCAGGTCTACCTCTGTTGAAGTCAATTTGGGGGATTTAGGACACCAGGTCTGCCCATTGAAATGAATGGGGATTTCAGGAAAACAGATCTACCCATGAATGGAAATGGTGATCTGGGGACACCAGGTCTATCCATTAACGACTGTAAGGACATCAGGTCTACCATTAAAGTTAATAGGGATTTAGGGACACCAGGTCTACTCATTAAAGTCAATGGGGATTTTTGGGACAGCAGGTCTACCCATCCAACCCAACAGAGTTCATCTTCAAGCAACAGACTGGAGAATTTTTCGGAT